>JAHHUM010002400.1:0-334853 GCA_036173005.1 Crenichthys baileyi
AAAGACCTAAAGATTGAAGGATTGATTTTGCCTCTTGGCAATTTTCTGTTACAGTGAGTGTGCTGTAGCAGGTGAAATAAAGTGAAATCCTTTATGTTGCTGATGGATTCTGTTGCCTCTGCAGGCTAAAAGGGATCATAGCCCCTCTACTCATCTGTGTTGAGGTTCAGCCTGTTTGTTTCAGAGCGATCTACTTCAAAAAGAAGAATTAAAGTTTCTTGTTTGTTGGCACTAGCCCAGAATTAGTTTTTTTTTTGTTGTAATTTCTAACAAGGATCAAGTGCTGCTGTGGTTCTAAATAATTTGGCAACATTTATAGAAATGTCTTTTCAGCACCCCCTCACATCTGAAATTGATCTGATATTTGTGCTTTCAAACATTAAAGCCTGCCCACTTATTGGCTGATGCCCCTCATTAGATTATTACATCTGTTGTTTTTAAATGTCTTCAGTGGACTTCTTCTTTGTATTTCAGACTTAAAGTTTCCATAGTTAGATTTCCCCTGTAAGAGCAGGCATATGTGTGTCCTGGTGTCCTGGCATCTCTGCTGCTGACAGCACTTCCAACCAAACACTTTGACAGCAGCAGAGAAGGTTGTACATCCATCATCTGGATGAAATGCAGGTTAGTCAGCTTTACTGAAAAGCGGCTCAGATCTCAAACTGTTTTACTGCCCAGCAGACACATGCTGTCATAAGTAATCAGAGTTAGTGTTGTGGTTCAATCATCTTCTGACTTCTTTTTAGGTATAATCATATTCCCAGATTGCTCTGTGTGCTGCGTCTAAACAAATTTTCAAATAGCCAGCTACATGTACTACATCAATGCACAGGGCATTCATTTGGTTTCTACAAATATTACTCATAGTTTTTGTTATTTTTTTTTATTGTTATTTATATTTATTTTCTACTTTAATTTTAAATGGCATGCTTTGTACATAGGTTGGACGGTGGTTCAGTTGTTACCAGTGTTGTTATGTAGCAAAAGTGCTGGGTTCATATCCCAAGCTTAGGGTTTTTTGCATGGAGTTTGAGTGTTCTCCCAGTGTATGCATGGATTCTCTTTGGGTACTCCAGATTGTTCTGAGTCCTAAACCATGACTGTTAGGTTAGTTGTTCTAAATAGCCCTGAGCGCATGGCTGTTTGCCCTGTGTGCCTCTGTGTTGCCTGTGATGGTCTGGTGACCTGTCCAGGGTGTACTCCACATCTCGCCCGTTGATCACTGGAGATTGGCTCCAGCCCCCATACCCCCGGCATGGTTGTTTGTCTTTGTGCTGTCCTGTGATCAAATGGTGACCGGCCCAAGGTGTTTTTTGGTATGTGCACTCAAAGGTCATATGCAGAGATGTGCAAATAACAAAGGTTATATGCACATCTTTCTTTGCTAATAGG
Organism: Crenichthys baileyi; assembly: GCA_036173005.1. Lineage (NCBI taxonomy): Eukaryota > Metazoa > Chordata > Actinopteri > Cyprinodontiformes > Goodeidae > Crenichthys > Crenichthys baileyi. The sequence goes on from JAHHUM010002400.1 coordinate 1,393, forward strand.
GGTCAAGAGAAATATTTTTACACATGGATGGACTGCCATGAACACAGGCCCTAGGCCCATATTACCCATGGGCACCAAAGGAGACCTACCGCTCAGGTCCTTACAAGCAACAAAATGCAAGTAAAAGTTTCTAATAAAATAATAACATATCTGCAGATAACATTTAAAACCTTCGAGATTTATTGTGTAGAGATTTATTCAACTTCCTCAGAATTAATTAGATTTTTACTTTCAGCTGAGCTCACCTTGTTTATATCTACCATTTTTGGATTATAGTGCGATTGTTTTCTTCTTTTCTGTTTAATTTGTAGAATTGTTTATTTAGGCTGTCCCAGGGTTCAAAAACTAAATCATTTACTGAAATAAAGGTGAACTTACAGACCTCTGCTTTAGATCTCTACAAAAATACTGCTAAGTCACTATAACACAGAGAAATGTCAGTTATTACATTGTACCTGTGGCTGATGGGGTCAAGAAGAGCAGAAGGTTGGAAAAGCTGAGTTAAAAAATCCGAAAAACTGTAAAAAGCTTAAATCGTCTATATAAACTTTCCTGTCTAGACAAACATGCCTTATCTTTAAATAGCATCACTTTAAAAACAACAGAAATGCCTCCCTTGACAGATTTATCCATTTGTTTCGTAGCAACAGCTAAAACGGCAGCAGCTCCTCTGCAGAGCTCTGCTGGCTAAGTGTTGAGAGTTCAAAGGAAACAGGACATCAGCACTTTAAAGGGAAGGTCATCTCTGTGTGTGTGCGTGTGTGTGTGTGAGCACACCTACAGACGCACACATGAATTAGAAGCAAAGACACACAAGCCATAATTACCGTCTGATCTGTGACTTCAGAGTCCTTCCTCTGCTCAGCTGATGGGGTCAGAAAATGTTTCAGAAATCAGCTGAAAGTGCACTTCTTCTTCAAAAAGCACAAAAAGCTGCACTTTAAAAAGCAGAGGTGCACTCGTGTTCAGTACACACTGACCTGACCAACGCATTTTAACAAATAATGTTACATCTGCTGTGTTCTGATCCCCAGGGAAGGCCTGGGTTTTGTTAGAATCAGTGATGTTTTAGTATTCAACCAAATCACCAAGCTGTGCTTAATGTAAGCACAAAAGGGAAAACAGAAAAATTAATCCACAGTAGTCTTAAAAGTATTCAGTGAGTTAAGAATGATTAAAACATTTTAATGAGATTTTATTGACACAGGTGACTGTAGAAATATATGCAATCTAAACAGTAGCAAAGATTAGACTTTGGTCAGAAAGCATTAAAGAAGAAATACTTAATAGGGATATGGACTCACAATATTTTTATCTTGAATTTAAACAGATGACCCTGCACAATAAATGAAGAAAATTAAAAACAGTAATATGTACACATCTCCTCCACTGGTTGGTTGATGCAGGGCAAGTGCTTTATTTCATATCATGTACTTGTTTAGGTTGCATCTGAAGAAGCTGATCTGAAAATGTATTAAAAGAAAGAAAGAAAGAAAGAAATGAAGCAAATAGGACTGTAACTACGTGCTCTGTTCCATGTCAATACAGGAACCTCAATCTTCTCAGCAGAGTCATTTATTACTCTGCATGAATACATTTTATTAATTTAAAAGACTTCCCCTCAATATTTAGTTTTCCCTTATAGTTATTTTCCTGCTGGCTTTGGCTTTATAAACACTGCTCAGAAACTCCTATTTAATTATCTGAAACTATAAAAATGTCAAAATAAGTCAGTTTGCCATACAGAAAGTGTAGCACCAAGATAAAACAGGGCTATTAGCTGGAAACTGCAAAAGATGAAAAGACAATTCAGCTCTCAGGTCCTGTGTCAGGTCTTTGTTAAATCTTATTCAGTTTTTTACTTAATACATGACTTTTAGATACTCTCTTTGCTGTAGGTAGTTTAATACACATTGCATATTTTTCTGAACACACACTTCACTTCACTTGTTGTCAAGGTAAGGTATTAGAACTGGATTGAAAATGTGGGCAGAAATAGGTAAGACAAGGCATTTATTTGCTAAGCACATTTAAGTAACAAGTGCTTTACATGAATAAAACATGAGAGAAGTAATACAGAAAAAAGAACATTGCAGTGGCATTATGAAGGTAGGTAAAGAAAAGTTGGACTAAAGACTAAAATTAATGATGCTTCAAAGGTAACTCTAAGCAAATAGGGTTTTAACCTGGATTTAAAACTCAGGGAGCATAAGAGCTGAATGCTGCTTCTCCATGTTAGGTTCTCGTTCTGGGGATGCAGAGTAGACTTTAAATGTTCTTCTGGTGATAGAAGGACAACTTAATAACTGTCTTTATGTGTCTCTGAAGGTTCAGTCTGTCTCTACACCCAGATTTTGGGCCTTATCAGAAGTTTCTAGCTGTAGTAACTATCCTGACTCTTGATTACTCATCCTTTTTGTCCAAAAATGTTAGTTTTGTTTTTATTCCACTGAAGAAAATCATCATACATCCAAATATTGATTTGTTCAATGCATTTAGCCAACGCTTGAATAGGTTCATAGTCACCTGGTGACATTGTAATGTACAGCTGTTTGTCATCTGCGTAGTTATGAAAACTTATTTTGTCTGTTCTAATCTGAGCTAGGAGGAGCCTGTGGATAGTAAACAGAAGGGGGACCAAGATGGAACCTTGGGGAACCCAGCATGTGATTTTTGTCATCTCTGATGTAAAGTTAGCTGTTGACTCAAAACTACCCTGTCCTTTAAGCAAGACTCAAACCAGTCAAGTGTTGTACCCCCAACAAATGAAACCAATTAATGCATGGTTAGCCATTTCTTATAGTTCAGTCAGTTTGATTTGAGCTTTTAAGATGAGGTGACTTTCTATAAACTGCTCCTTTCTCAGATCAAATAGTTGGTAGCTGTGGATAAATATGCTTTTTGCCACGCCCCTTGTCCGCTCTGTTAGAATTGCTCAAAGATTGTATTTGGCAGAGTCTTCATGTGGAATGACAAGGGAATCTCATTGCAGCACTTGGAGGTGCTCCACACTAAAGTAAAATGTTTTTATTTCCTGTTTACTTTTACTAAATTAAAGTATTATAAAGGCATGTCACGGTACAGTATGAATAAAACTAATCTCTAAATAACTGAGAAAACAAAGCAGTTCTAGTAAGGATTGATAACTTGTACAGTGGCTGAATGCAAAAGAGAGAAAAGTACTAAAAGCGTTGTGTTTTGCTTCTGATCTAAACATTGGTTTTTTTTCTGTTCTTAGTTTTTTTCTCAGATGCCATCTTAGACCAGAGCTCATTTGACTGTAGAATGTGGTGAATTTAAAATGCAGCCATTCAGGTTTCTGCCCACTTAAACGTATTTAAGGACTGTGAAAATAATACATCTTCAACATACTTTCCCCCCTGGGGTGTCACAGAAAGGCCGTTAATGTCAGTGGGGGACAGTTTTCTAATTTCTACACTTCTCACAAAGTTTGACTTGATATTTAACAAATGCAATTGTGTTATTGTGGGCTTTAAGTTCAATGTAAATTCAGCCTTTTAACACAGCTGGACTAAGTCTCTTTTTAAAATCGATGTTTTTATTATACAGGCCTTAACCTCTACATTACTTTCCAAAATCATACATACTGCAATAATATAGTGACAAACCTGTGACAAAGTTCAGCTGCCCTTGTGGGGTTTACCGTAATGTGCTCGTTTTGCTGGTGCCAGAATAAATTTTGTATCTCCAAAAATGTCAATTTTCAGAAAATGAAGAAAACATCTTGCCTGAAAAATGTTAACTCATACTGTTTGGACAAATGTTTGATACTTTTTTACTGTGAAAAAACAAAAATTTTAAGCTGTAACAAGGAAACACATCCACAGCGATTATACATTGTAGCGCATTAACATAGGCAGCAATCATGAGTTTAGAAGAAAATAATAGATATTAAATTTACTTTTAATAAGTATCTAGATTTACTCATAAAACCTGTGTGACAAAATAACAGGGCTCGTCACACAGGGCTGTCTGGCACCTACACGATCCAAAAGGTTTTGTCCACTCTCTGAGAACAAACCTTACAAAGAAGGAATTTATTTCACTGACATAAAATATATTGCCAGAACATTTTTCCAGGATACAAACCTATTTCAGAATGCCATACACCTTGCTCTACAAAGATTAAGATAGCTCTCAGTGGTATTAACACATTGAGTAGGCTATATTTGTACAACATCGCGCGTGTTTAAATATGGCTGGTTTTACATTGCCGTAAAAACAATGCTTTACAGATGTGTACGGGTTTTCCGACTCTGCAGGTTTTGTTGTTTGCCTTCTATTCACCAACCTTCTCACTTTATGGTCCAAAAGGGATGTCATGGGATATCAGATGACAGTAATACAGCCTTAGTGTGGCAAGTATGAATTGAAAATGCTTGATACAGAAGGATGCACTGCAACTGGAGAGTGCTAAGAGAAGATTAAAGCAATCAGGTTTAAAGCTCCTAGATATGAATGTAACTTTTACTTTAGATCCATGCTTTTTTTCATTGTTCTAACTCGTGGGGTACATGAGTCAGCTGCAGAGTTGAGCCATATATACAATAGTCAGGCAGTGTTCCAACTTTCGGCTTTAGCTGTGCCTGATCACCGCTGACTAACCCTCATTATATCACACCACCTCTGCTCTCAGTTAGATGTGAGTGTTTTTGCATCCTAACCTATTTATCTCCACATTTCTATTCCTAAATGACCTTCATTTGTGTTCATTAGATAGAATTATTCATCCAGATTAACGTGAAAGACTTGAATTACATGTATGACACAAAATGTGTACCATTGTATACGTGTATGTTAGATATTATGTTATCTGCAGAAATGTGAGTGCTGTTTACAGCCACGTTTCAGCACTACGGGTCTCTGTGTGTGTGTAGAAAACTGATGAAAGGAGGAGATGGCCAGAGGGAGAAACACAACTCTTTTTCAGCATCGCTTCCTGCAACATTCAGCCTCCAGGCATCACAAAACGAGGCCTGAATCACAGATGGGAAATTTAAGAGTTGTTAGAAAATGCAGCGTGGTGTGCACATGCATGCTGATGATGACCCATAACTCTAAAATACTGCTTAGGAATCTGATAATATACTGTTCCGTCAGAGATTTAGTCCGCTTAACAAATATATCATCAGGTTGAGGTTGATTTTTTTTCCTCTACGTTAGGAGAATTATGTTTTTGAGATCAAATTTATTATTAAATATTCTTAGCTAAATGTTCAGTTTACAAGATTCAGCAGCAAAGATTTAATTCGGTCTCTTCAGAGGTGCAGATTTTGCAGCTCAGTCTGACACATTAATGTCATCAGGAGCAGTTCTCAGGAGAAAAAAGTAAATGAAAACAGTTTTATTTTTAATAAAAGGCACGCTTCAGTGAATGCTTCCTGAGCACATTAAAGCTGAATATTATTTCTAAATTATTGCAAGGTGACATTCATGAGCATTTGAACAGAAAATTGGGTTTATTTCATGGTTTTTAATTGGTTTGCACAAGGTATCCCCGGTCCGCCGATCATTTTCATAAAATTTGCGTACAGATTGTGCTGCCCATCCCGGTTGATTCATTAGGTTATTTGCTATCAAACCTGCAGCTACTTGTGTTGATTTTTCCTTTTTCTAACAAATCACACATCGCCAGAAGTTCTCAGGTACATGAGATGTTCCTTAAATAAGTCTTTCCACTGGTTTATTTTGAAAATACTCTGTTCTCATTTTTCAGAATAAACATGAATCCCCTGTTTTTATGGACTGACATCCAGGCAAGTGAAAATTAAACATCAGCCATGTTCCAAATAAGCTATGGGATTGAAGAACGCATTTTTGGAGTTTTAATAAGTAAACATGTTTTTGTGTTTTTAATTGGGTCTTGAACATTATTATCGATCTAAAGTGGGTTCAGGAGTGCAAATGACTAGAAAAAAAGACATACTGTCAAATATGAAAGACACACCTTAAATTTATTATTATATAAAAATAAAACTCACCTGTACAGGTTAATTCAAACAGCTCATCTTAAAAAGCCATTACTAAAACAACTTCATAGATTTTAAAAAGACTAAAGCTAGAAGTCACAAACATAACAAAATAATTTCATATGCTCCCTCATCACACTTCAAAGCTTTGGTGTAACGCCTTTCTCTTTAATGGTCGTTTCTTTATGTTCTTACTGGAAACTCAAACTGTAGAAATGACCATATGTGAATCTATATCAAACAAAAAATTTTTCGGTGAAAAACGTCTTGCAATAGTTTATAGGCTTTGTATGAGGTATCTAAATTACACACATTGCACAGATATATTACCTTTATGGAAGGCCATGTACAGAGCAATTTAAGTGCCATCGAACACTTACATAGCCAACTGTCATGGGCCGATGGAGCGGTGAATGATATGGGGCTGTGTTTTACAAGCCACTGTAAACCTCGGACAACCTTAATCTCCGATGTGTCAGGAACCACAATATCTGGTAGAAAGCTATAGTGTTTTTGTACACCATTTATACTGTTGATAACAATTTGTTGTCATGACTTGAATTGTTCGTATCAAAGGGACAACGTGAAATTAATCTGAATCCTTTCAAATATTAGTTTTTCTGGTCAAACTAGAAAAAACGTTTTCTTCTGCATACCCTCTTCCTTAGGGGTTCAATTTGGATCCTCTGTCGTTGCATGCATGTTTGTAGTGGTTGTAAATGGTTTAGTCAACCTGAATAAGTTCCCAGAGGGACAGATATTTTCAGCTCTGACTGAATGTGATTGCTATTGTTCAGCAAAATCAGAAACATCTTTCATATTTATCCATTGGCAAGGTTTGTTTTTTAAAAGCAGAAAGAGGCTTCGGCAGGGAGTCCAAGTTCAATGTAACGTGCTTCTTGGTTTACTTTTTAGACTCTTCACCAGTTTTTCTCACTCATGTTATCTCTGTGCTACCCTTGTCGAGATGTATTCGTATGCAAAGGTAAAGTATTTATGTCTTTCTGACGTGCACAATATTTTTAATACTTTTGCAACCTTGCCTTATGCCCTAGTACAAACACTTGTTTATAGTGTTCGCTACAAAAAGACAGCAGTATTTGTGTTACTGTGGTTCTTTCACAACACACTAATATTAAAGAGTATGTGTTTTTCACAGTGTTTCTCACGCATAGAATTCAGACCTTCTCTTGTGAATCCCGGCCTCTTTGAACTAAGCGTCTGTTTGTGGGCTGCTAGAAGGGATTGTCCTTATTCATATGCCGGAAGTCTGGCTGTCTTGTTTCAAAATTTGATATTGAGCACTGAGCTGGATAAAGCATTTTTCATACCCTGAAATCAATAAGTGCTGCTCCGGTTTGTGGTCACAAAGAGTGTTAGTTGTTGCCGCTTTAAGTGTGACAAATTACCTCAAAGCTCCTTCAGCAGAAAGATCACAGATCAGGGTTCAGCTTTCAGCTTGTGTTTGGGATTTCACTTTCTCCTTCTGTATTTGTCGATATATTATTATTTTTTTGGTTGCTGAGTCTTTTTACCAATAATAAAATGTTCTACTTTTTAAAATAAATGGACATCTTTTTTGGGGTCTGCAGTATGTTTGTGTGCATTGCAGAGAGTGAGAGACTTGGATGGAAAACAAGTAGGACAGCAGAGGCCTCTGCTTCCAGACCTGCAGGCATCCTGGCATCACACAAACAACCAAGTGTGACTGTTGGTGTGTGTTGTTTTTACATGTCTGGAAGTGTGTAAATCTGAAGCACGTGTTTTACCTCTTATTCCGTTGCTAATCAGTGTTAGTTTGGGTCTTCTCCTGTGTGAAGTGCTGCTGGCACGTTCCCTTTCCTTTGGGTTTCCGCCTTATGTGATGAAACAATACAAAGGTCTCTGCAGGGTTTAATGAGTGGATCTGTGATCTCTCTGTTGTATGATTGTGTTTGTATATGGATGTGCTTTTGCATGTGCTTACATACTGTATGAGTGGACAGGTAAAGCTTGTGAGCTGAACACCCCGTCACACTCTGAAAGATGGGCTTTTCAGACATTTTCTGTAAGTGTAAAAAAGAGAGAGAAGTTGTAAGTGTGTGTGTGTTTGTGTGTGTGTGTGTGTAATATATAGGCATTTCTATACTACCATCTGTGGTGGGATGCTGGTTAGACTGAAATATTGCTCCATTCATCACCCAGCTGAACCCACACAAAGTGTCATCGCTTTTTCTATGTGTGAATGCATCAATATACAGGGTTTGGGTGTGTGCATCCTCGTGCATTTTATGTGCGTGTTTGTGTGTGTGTGATGGAGAATGACCACAGATCCATTGTACAGAATCCTTCATGTGGAAAACCTCTCCCTCTGCCTGCCACCAAACATTCATCTACTACACTGCATCTGTGTGTGTGTGTGTGTGCGTATGTTGGACCAGGGGCTACAATGTGAGTGATGGTTTCCAACCTGCATGAAGAAAACTAACTTGGGAGTTGCTGCTACTGTATGTCAGGCCTAACACAGACACACAAAAAGTGAGGGCATAGATGGAGGATAGCAGAGTCTCCCCTTCACACAGGCTGCAGGAGCACAACTGAGTGGAGGGTTTCAAGATGCTGTTAAATCTGCTGTGGAAATTGTCAACAATCGCAAATTATGTGCCAGGTGACAGCTTGAAGTTTTTTGTATATTTTATAAATTCATCTACTTGAACAGAAATGTGGTGAAACTCTATAAATGATGCACTGATTCCAGCCGAATTTCCTTCTGCCTCTGTGGCCCAGACAGTACAGACAGGTGCTAATAAGAAACAGTTATACAACAATATATGGAGAATTTACCCAGGATGAAAATATAAAACTAATGCAGTTTATTTTTACACTTCCAAAAGTGTAACATGATGCAAAAATAATTAAACTTTCTCATTAACTCTAATAGCTTTCAGTGCAAGTAGTCCAAAGACGTTACCTTGCTAATAACTTACACTGATTTCATCAGATCCAAGAAGCAAACAGAAACCTCTAGTCCTTCCCATTGGGATTACATTTGGCATTAGCAATAAACCAAATAATCCTGTTCTTCTTCCTCTATTCTTCCTAAAATATGATTTGTTCTTAAATTTATAATTTTGTTAATTTCCGTTTTCTACTAGAAAAAATCAACCTTTATAATAAAAATAAAAACCACTAACACAGGGTCACAGCTCAGCAAGTAACCTCTGTATTTGTGCAGATATAAAAGGATATAGCAAAAGGGCTGCGTTGGCAGTGCTCAATTACTCAAACATGAAACTGCAGCATTAGGATTCAGTGTGACTGCAATTATGAATGTTTATGCCCTTAATGTGCTAGACTTAAGGGTGATGGGGAAAACTCCACAGCATCTCATATAGAAAACCAGAGAGTCTGCTGCAGTAGTGTGCATTCCTTACTATACTTTAAATAATACAAACAGTAAAGATTATTTACTGTTTCTGTCAATTATTTTTCAAATCCTTAAATAAAAACATTAGTGTTTTATTGTTTAGGTTTTTAATTTCTTCAGACTCCATCAGCTGTCCTTGTTTACATTAGCAGCTGAGAAACTGTTGTCATCTAAGTTGCAATTGAACTTAAAATTAAAGTTCATTCATTTATTTGCATAGTAAGCTTTGATGAGACCTGAATAATAGGACTGCCTGAAAATGATTAAATATCGAGATAATGATACAGATTCTGAAACTGAGAGGTTTTACCAATGGCTGGAGAGGGCTGCACTAAAGCTCAGTTCAAGGTCACTAATCATGAACATTAGGGGACAGTGCAGCATATAAATAGCTGGATGTAAGATGCTGGTAGGCAAAGCAGCTTCTTTGTGGAACGCCATAACCAAGCAGATAACACAGTATACAGGAATTCCTACAGTCAAATAGGAAGGCAGCAGTGGCTCAGAATGATTGGGTAAGATACTGTTGGGCTTCATGAAGGCTAACCTACCGGACATTGTGTTGGAGGACTGAGCAGAAAAAAGGACAGAAATGATAGACTGAATGATCCCAAGTAACTGCAACATTATAAGGAAGGAACAGGAGGAGACTGAGAAACATCAAGGGCTCAAACAGGAAACAGAGAACACCAGAGCTCTGGCAGTGGTTACTGGTGCACTTCAGGCTGTGACCCCATAACTGGAAGAGTGTTTTTAACAGAATTCAGGATCAACCTCTGAGATCTCTGTCCAGAAAAGCAGAGTCTGAGGAACAGCTTAGGTGCTGCGTAGAAACCTCTAGCTCCTAGGACAGGAGATCCAAGCTAAGAGGGGAACAGGGGCGTTTTTAGGGTCTTGAAATATTGGGGGCTCTAGCGCCGACCCAAAATATTAAAATTTTCATAAGACAGCAGTCAAGTTTCGAAGTCATTTAAAGTTAAAATAACATAGGACATGTGGTACCAGTTCTCTGTCTAGGAATGTAAATTATTGTGAATCAAACAAAGAAGGTTTACAATAATTTTACTTGGTTTTTATTTTTTGTTAAAAGCTGAATGAAGGAGAAACGGAGTTTAGGATTGATTAAAAAACATTTTGCTGAAGCAGATAATGACACATTTTGTTGTATTTAGAAAAAAACCTAATCTAAATTTTTGCTGACAAAATGTGTTCTTAAACTCATAGATATTTACTATGGGCCAAATGAATGTGCTTCTTTTCTCGTCTATGTAAATGACCTTTTTAAACGTTACAGTCTCATCCAAATGTTTCACTCCTGAGGCGCCATGGTCCTAATTTCTTTCATTTCAAAAAAGGAAACTGGTATAAAGTTGATTTATTTAAAACGTAGTCAAACGGTAAGATCCTAAAAACACATTTATTTAATTTAATTATGCAGAGCTTTCCAAACATTTCATTAAAATGGTTCCTTCTTTCATGAACCTGTTCTGTTTTACTGCCATCTTTTCAGCCCTTCATTCTACTTATGAAGAAATTTGGCCTGCCAAAAATAATAAATGAAACATTGCCAGTCTGTTGTTCTTCACTGAGCATGTGATCCATGAAAAGTTCTAACTATTAAACACTTTCTGAGAGAAATGGCTGTTAAGTTGTGGTGTTTGAAACATAACATAGAGCCTCATCTTGGACCTTTCTTGGACTGTTATCTTTTGTTCTGTTGTTAGTATTAATATTACAGTTATTAATAAATGTACATATGGTATAAATATATTATCTTGAGTAATCCTGTATCCTTGTTTAGTAAGTTTATATAATATCATGTGTTCAGAAAAATTAAACAGTTAACTAGTTAATGGTACACCTGTAATTAATTTCTATGATTTTTATTTCTCATACTTCACCTATAAGCAACCCAGAGCTGTATGTTTGGAATCAGCGCAGAAGATATGAAAAAAAAACGGAGGCTTACTTTTACACTTTCTACTATGACTTAGTGGCACCAGTAGATATTTTCCCGGTGTATTCAGCAACAATTTATTCTTTCTATGTAGAACTGGACTGTAGGACTGGCTGCAGCAATGAGATGCAATGTGTTGATCTGAAGAACCTTTTTAATGTGTTTAGTAACTTTTATTTTTACTGAACTAAAGGACCAGATAATTTCACATCATGATTAGTCCAGCTAGAAACTCACAGAGAGGATTCCTACTGTTTTCTATCATGGCCAGGCCATTTAACCTCACCAGTAGCTCAGGTTGAAAGTCGCTCTACTCTGTTCCTGATGATGCTCATTAGAGTAAACCTCCACCTTATGTCTTGCTGGGTGAACAAGTGATTAGCTCTAACTTACAATCAGGCCATTTTGAGTATGCATTCAGGTTTATCGCTAACTTAATCCTGAGTTATTCTGCTCTGCTTCCACCTGTTCCTGTGCTCAAACACGCATCAGACTCAGCTCTCCGGTTTGCTCCGCCGTTGCTCTAAAATAAGCCCCGTTCGATCGCTGTTCGAGGCGCTCAGTGTAACTTTTCATGTGATGATCGAGGAAGGCCGACGGCTCATGACAGAACAGCCATCCTGAACTTCTTCAGGATGGACAGAGTGCCAGTCTGCCGGTGCCTGTACGCATATTTGCGCAGTCGCTGTGCCGCCTGCGTGCGCAAATAACAATTTTTTTTTTCCTTTTAACTCATTGCCAGGGTAGGTGAAGCGGGCATGATTATATTGAGCACAATAGTAACAAATCAGATTGTTTTTTAGTGAAAAATGAGAAATCCAATACCATTTTGTGGCTTAGTGCATCGTTTTAATCCTTCAAAATTTTGTCTTTTAAGAGATCCGGGGGTACTCAGAAAACATCCGGGGCTTCAGCCCAGGAAGCCAAGTTCTAACGATGCGCTTGGAAGGAAATCCAGAAGGAAACAAGAGCAAATGTATATAATGCAATATATCCTCAGTGGAATCCCAAATGTACAAGTACATTCCACAGGCTTGCATGGTGGCGCATTTGGTTGCACCGTTGCATTGCAGCAAGAGGGTCCTGGGTTCGGCTTCTGGCCTGGGGTCTTTCTGGATGGAGTTTGCATGTTCTCCCCATGCATACGTGGATTCTCTTGGGGTACTCCAGCTTCCTCCCACAGTCTAAAATCATTACTGTTAGGTAAATTAGTCTCTCTTAATTACCTGTAGACCACTGGAGATTGTGAGCCTGTAAGGAAAAATCATGTACAGAAAATGGATCGATGGATTTTCTATGAAGTTCTGTTCCTTCTTTTTATTAATACAAATATTACAAGCAGCCATTTTTAAAAATAGTTTTATGGTGCAGACATTTATCAAAGGTCCTCATATTTTTTATGTAGCCTTGAAGGTGCACTTTACTTAAAATAAGAAATATGGAGATAATTTCACTCAGTTGCCTCTTTCAGATCACAGTTATAGCCTAAACACAGAACCATGAACCTCCCTTTACAGCTTCATTTAACGCGGAGACGGTGTGCTTTCAGAGCAGGCAGCCAGGATGTCCATCTCATCTTAGCGTGTAACTTAGCATCCTTCACCTGAGCTATAAGCTTAAAATATGCCCTCAGCATTTCCTAGACACCCAGTAATATTTTGGTCAGCTACTGGCTTTCCAAATGCATTTAATACTTAAAATACATGCAGAGATGTGGTGCACCATCCTCAACATGTTATTACCAGCATTGGATTCTGTAGTTTAATATTTTTCTCACATTAGAAGGTAACTGGAGGATAACAATGTTTTGCTGCTTACCTTGCACCCAAAGACTATGCTGCCGTTGCGTTTTTTGCTTAGTATCTCATCATTATGTCACATTCACTCAGAAATCCCATCGTGTCCTCTCTTCTGATGCCCGTTTCAGCTCTGTGACATCATCCCAAGATGGATCAAAGGAATGTCGGGTGGGTCGAACACTTGAAATTATGATCTGAAAGAGGCTAGTGATTCAAAAAATGTCTTAATTGTAGGGACACTATTATTAGGAAACATTAATATTGCAGTGATGATATTGATTGTGATTAATCCCCATTTTCCTCAGTCTTCTCTTTTTCTCTTTCTCTCCTCAGTCAACGCTTTCCATTGAAGGTGGTATGGCACTTGAAATATTCTGATGTACCAAATATTGCACCCAACCTTTTGGTCAAGATATTGCTTATCTTGACAACTGAGATTCAGTTTATTCTGCAGCTCTACTTGATTGGAAACTCAATTTGATACTTGAGATCACTTCACAATATGTGTGGTCTCAGACAGGAGGAGTAAAGATGGGATCCAGACCAAATATAATCTTAGAAATCCTAAGTGTATGGTTTGCAATCATTTAAATTTCTTTCAGACTAATGAAGATGGTAAAGATGGTGATTTTTGTTCTTTCATAACCCTTCGGTTCTGTATATATAATTTGACAGCTAAATTATGTACTAAAATGTTAGAGCCCACTAATCTACTCCTGCTGAGATGTATAAAAGCTACAATTTTAAAATGTCGTTATAACAGCTTGTTGTCTGTTTTGTTTGCTTGTCTGATGCTTTTACTGGATCCCCTCTCCCACCTTGTTAGCCCAAATTAAAAAGAAAAACATTTCTACTTTCTCTGCCCAGTTCTTTTTTTTGTCATCATGTCCCTTCATTCAGTTTTTTATAAACCTTTTAACTGTCATCCTCACTTTTTCTTACCCTTCGCCCACTCTTCATCCTCTCACCCTCTCTGAAGTTTCTTCAGTGGATTGAAGTAGAAATAAGAGACGGGGCTGTGAAACTGAGACAGAAACCGACTGCCCCTCTGTCACTCTCTGCAACAGATCTTTCATCCGCTTTATTGTTCAAAGCCTTGTCTGGATTTAGATGCTGATTTCTCTGTACTCATACATGACAGGAGGAATGGAGAGGTTCGGACAGACAGACAAATGTAGACTAAAGGGGAGGTGCAGAGACAGGGATGAGGCGGGGGAGCGAGGAAGAGAAGTGAAGACAGTGAGGAAGCAGTTTGGTGTATCTGAGGGTGTGGTGATGTGTGGACTTTAGTTTCCACTCATCCAAAACAAGAAAACAATGCAATAGGCAAAAGGAGCAAAAAGCAATCAAGCGTAATTTGCCTTAAAAATAGGATGGTAACTCTAGAGGTTTCTAATTACATTTTATTCTGTGATGCATGGAAAAATACTACCTTCTCTTCAAAACTCCTTTACATTCCACTCAAATGGTTCCTTTGGTTCAGTTCTAATTGCTAGAGAGAGAAAAAATGCTGTATATGCAAACAGTGACAACAAGTTGGCAAACTGCTATTAAATGCTAGCAAGGACATGCTCCACAGCAAAGGGGCCCAACTCCAGTCCTGGGGAGTTACTGTCCTGCAACCTTTGGATGAATCCCAACTCAAACATCACCCTCATCTGCATGTCCTTCTGTTCTGCAGAGGCCCGGTAACAAGTCACTAATGTGACTCAGGAGTGTTGGAGAAGGGATGCATCTAAAAGTTGAAGGATTGTAGCTCTCAAGGAGTGGAGTTTGACACCCCTGCTCTGCAGAGTTTCTTGCAAGTATGTAGATTTTTTTAGGCTTTTAACTTCAATAGCGTTACAGCCTGATGTTCTCTGAGCAACTGAAATTGCAAATTTACTATTGGAATCTTCAGACAATCATCATATTCTAGTTTAGAACACTTGCATGTGTGGGAATGTATATTTAAAACCTACTGGATGACATTAAAGAGCATTAGATTGGTTTTACTTTAACAGCACCTCCTGTAATCATTTTAGTTCTATTATCTATCACAATAAGCACTGTTCTCACTGAGGTCAATGCAGCAGTGGTACTTCAGTTTTACACAGACATTAAAATGTTCAATTCTCACAAAGAGGCTTAATTATTAATTATGTGTTTGTTTAGATTTATTTAAATGATCTGAATGGAGCCACAGCGGTGGGAGGAAGAAAGTACTACTTCTGTCTGATACTGTTATGCCAAAATAACAAGATTTATAGATTTATTTTGTGCTGCTTAAGAATTTTAAATGCATGCATGGGAAATATATTTATGGTTTCATGTTACTCTGACATCAGATTTATAGTATCAATTGAATTTTACCTGGTTGAATAAAGGTCAAATATAAATGAACTTATGACAAAACTGCTAGGTGTTAAGGTGGCCTAAACATAAATAAAGTGTCTACGCCTAAATCTGGAATACTTACTGACTTAACATCGACTCATGTCTTAAATAGAGCTGCACTCAGTGTTGAAACCAGGTCTAATGCTGAGTGGAATGTCACACTGTTCAAAGTATGTACAACATAATGTAGTAAAATGTATGGAGACTACATCTATATATCTATAATATGTTGGGTTTTTGTCAGGAGGAACCTGTTTTACACATTCTGTATTTTGGAGATGGTTCTGTACCCAACTGTTTTTCAGTTTCATATTTTCTGAAAAATATTTTATTCTCATTCTTAAACTACCAAAATATGTCCTTTCTGAGTCCTGAATTTCTCTGTGTAACAGTTGACCTTTTGTCATAACAATATTATGTATATATTTTAAAAGAACTGGAAATCGGCTCATTTACTTTTGTTTCTGTATTTCTGGGAAAACACCACAGTAAACCTATTCGTATCTGTCTCAGATTTTATTTCAATAAAACAGCTCAGCTATGCAGTCTTCCCAGTGAATACAATCCTCCTGGGCTTCCTCCTGTCATGGCACAGATACGCACTCCTGTGCTACCCATCTGCAAAGTTTCTTCAAAGAGCTTTACTACAGAACAATATGAAACAGAGGAGAAAAGAGATGGCTAACGAGATCCCTGCCTCCCACCAGAGACAGAGGAGAAAATAACAGATCACAGCAAGAACAGTCTAATGCATGTCTTCATTTCAAGCAATTAAGTCTGAAAACCTTTGCATGTGTCATGTTGTTGAATGAATTTTTTCTTTTATGGATTCTAGCTTTAATATTTAATATCATTCCTGTTGTTTCAGTTCTATGCTTTACTAAATGGATCAATAGCACACAAATTGCCCACAGATCTGCACAATTATACGTTCATTAAAAAAATAAATTGCTGAGTGTATGTACATACCTGACGATCTGCAAATGCAAGCAGAAATGTTTCCACACTAGTGCAGATACCTCTACATCAGCTCAGACTTCTCCACACAGTCAGAGGCAGATGCTGGTGGAACTGAAAAAGCATGAATATAAAAGCAGCACCGCGGTGAAGCTTCTCTCCCAGCAGCTCCAGCCTCATGTATTTCAAACACTACAAAAACTCTGGAAAACACGGGTCTCGTCGCTCTGCTGGGAGATCGCAGCCGCTCTAACAAGGAGCCAGAGGAGCCCAGGCGCTTGTTAAAAAATAATTTCTTTTTGGTTAAAAAACATCCTCCTTATGGGTTATTTTAGCACCACCTTTAGACACCAATCCTCATGTGCAGCTTAGCTCTGAAGTTTTTATATTAAGGTGCCTGTTCTAGAAACCAAATTTAGCGCTCTTGGATGGCAGTCTTCCTATAATGTGGGTGTCAAAGTCTACGTGGAAGATGATCCCCTGAGTCATCGCCAAGGTTCTTCATATGTGTGACAACGTCACCCTCTTTCCCAAACAACAAAAAAACAAAAATATCATGAAGAGAAACTTCAACACCTTCTGTCTTTTCAGCTTGTTAATGATTATTTAAACAAATTAAAATGGTGATAATTTCCTGGAAAGAGAACCGCCGTCTCTCTGTTGGGGAAATGTCTATAAATGGATCAGATCAGAGTCTGCACTCAAGTGTGTTTACTTGGCCCAGTTTCACGCAGATGAGAGGGAATAATATACACCTCAGATAAGGGACGGATGGTGCGTGTAAATCCAAACAAAGACCCTTTTCATTTTAAAATCACGACTCTTCTGATGGCTGACAACTCAACCGTCTGCTTCAATTCTCATTTGTAGTCCCAAACTGACCGTTAAAACACAGCAAACAGGATTTGTTTTTCTAACAGATAAGATAAACTGTCAGATCTGCTGTGTCTTTCCCTGGCTCATGATCCCTGACAAGCAGCTCTATCTCACTGTTTGCACTTTGAAAGATACCCATTTTGAAGTTCATGTGTCTATGAAAAAACCAGCGAAGGAAAATGCAAAGGTACACATTTCACTGTTTGCTTGGTATTGTTGTCATGTAGGGCTGTTCTGCTGTTAGCAGTCAGATCTTTGCCTCTGAACGCTGCTTAGCCTGTTGCTGGGACAGAAACACAGATTGGGTCTCGAATAACATTGATTTTTCTGGAGAAAGAACTTTAAGCTTAAGTGACAGCAGTTGTGTACCAGGTCGCATTGTACAAGGAGTAACGCACACAGTTTTAGACGAGGAGGCAATGGACCGCCGTTTAAACACAGGCACTTTAATCAGAAATAATTCTTTCTAAAATGAAGAGCAACCAAGAAATGGTGATTTGTATTTTATGCAGTGCAAGATTCTGTGTTTAGTTAGGACAAGACAGCACTTAAGGGTAATCGTTGCATCTGTATTTTAACTGGGCTTCAACACACAATTTAATTAACACATAAAAACATCAAAGGTTGACCAAAGTGTCCTATAATAACGAACATGCACGTTCCTGAACAAGGGTTTTAGCTGTCACATAAAGATGCTACATTAATGAAATGGCTCTAGATGTTCAGATCTGATTCCGATCCAGTGTTCTAATCCTGGATCGCATGTAGTTTCGCATGTGATCCAGTTATGCATTAGAGTTCTGGGTGAGTTGGTGTTCTGCTGACGTTGCAGCAGGTCCATGAAGTTCCCAGCTACATCTTCTGTTTCCCAGAATTATTTTAACATTTAACAAGTGAAGAGGTAAATATAGGGTACTCTGGGCATGTCAGCCAATTTAAAATAAACTGTAATTAAATATAGAAATAATAGAAAATTAATCTAAATTGGTAAATAGGGCACTGGATATTATTTGTTTTGCACAGTGTGGCAAAAACTGGAATTTTCTTTAAAATGAAAAGAAAATGGCATAAACTATGGCATTTGTGAAGTTCACAAAGCCCTTAAAGCATTTTGGGGATTTAACCTCCTTCAATTAAAATAGTTGAGTCCACAGAAACTATTCATTTAAACTATTCATTCATTGGAGTCATTGACTCGGAAATTTCCGCTAATGGAATTTTCCAGTAAGAGAAGAAATGAGCTATTATCAACTGTCCCTCACTATTCCTTCTTTCTTTCCTTCCTTCTCTCCCCTTTAGTGGAACAGAAATCCCCCTGCTCCCTTATTCAGAACCATTGTGTGCATTAGTGAGTCTGCTTACATGAATATGTAAATGGGTTTTTGCTTGACCAGCCTGAACTAGGCCATCGTCTCCTCTGTGAACACCTGAATGAAAGTAAAAGATAGTGAACAGAGAAAGAACAACCAGAGGTGGAAAGCTTAACAAAATATCTGCCTTCAGCAGGCGTGCAGCTTCCTTATTTGGACTAAAATGACACTGATCCATACTGTACTGCACAAGGAAGAAGGAAAAACATGCTAACACACCTACAACAGCACTTTTAATCTTACAACATCGAGTTTAAGTGTTTATAATAATTTTGAAAGTGGACTTTGTGATTGAAGAATTGCTTGTAAATGCAGATCTTAAACCAGGGGCACGTATTTTTTTATCAGGCCAAGGTGGCAATGCCATGACCACACACTTAATAAGAAATTAGGAATTTTGTTACCATAAATATGTGGAAGAAATAAAAGTCTTGCAACAAAAACAGCAGGACTAGAATCCTGAGTGTCCAGTGCAGGAAGCAAACCCAGTTTAAAAGAAAACCTCCAAGTCCCTTGAGCAACTGCTTTCTGGTTTCACTCCTCCAGCAGGCATCTCCTAATAAGAAGAGGAGAGCACCAGTACCCATGGATTAGCAGCTTGGCATGCATTGGGTACTTATTCAAGAGGCAGAGTGCTAGTAGTCCTCTAATATAGTCCTGTACCACCCCTGCTGTTGGTCTCCAGGTGACCCCCTTCTCCAGGGGAGGGGGGTCCTCGTTCTCTCTTTCCCCTGATTTTTCGTGCCACCACCACTGATTAGTCAGGTCAGCAGGTGTTGCTCATTCATGGATCATCAACAAGGTGAAGTACAAAGGGACAGCCTTGCATTTTAAATGAAAAGCATGCAAATACAACCAGATAAAACAGAAATATGCATCAACTGTACAATAACAGACAGCAACACATACAGGAACGCCTGAACGGTCCTCAGACCAAGTTTTTTAGGTGAAGTTCAATTTTTGGTTGGGACTTGTGTGGGACTTCTTTATAAAGAAGTCTTTTTCATCCCTGTGAAGTCACATTTTCACATATTTGCACCTTTATTTTCAGTTCATCCATTACCTAAAGTTAACAATTTGGGTTATGATGACCTCATAAAAGTCAAATGCTTTGATCTTTTTGGTTAAACTATCCGTCAGGATTTCCTCACACTGAAAAATAGCAACAATTTTATGGAGGAAGAAAATTACAAAGAATCAGAAAGTTAAGGACAAATGCTTTGATGCATGTATAAAAGAATAAGAAAAGATCAAATTAATGTCCAATTTAAGTACAATGATGCTAATTAAAGAGTGGATTTAACAAGGAACCAGAGAAAAACCAGAGGTTGCATTTAAAGCAGGAGTTAAGATGGAGAGGTTTTAAAGTTAGTAGGCAGTGACTGTGCAAACCTTTGATTTGACTTTCATTTTGATACCAAAGTGGTGGACTGAGACGAGTTCTTAGGAGGACGATCAAAGTGACCTGAGTGCACGAAGTGGAATTGGCATAAAATAGTCCCATTAATTTTGGATCCCTGGATTGGTGCTAGCAGGAATATTTAGGTTTTTCTTCGCTGAATTCTGAGGGAAACCATCCCAATATAAATCAGCACTGTGCGAAGGAATAACATCTGGTGTCTTTCAAGCTACGTCAAACAATGACGATATTTCTAAAGAGACTTTAGTTTGCTAAAACATTCTTTCTTAAAAAATAGTTTTCGATACTATTTTAAGCCATACTGGAACAGACTGAAAGAGCCTGGTCCTGACAGAAATGTTGGAAAATGTTGAAAGCCTGGACATCACACACTTCACAACTTTGTACGCTGTGATCAGAAAATGTTGTTTTTCCCATCTTAACAGACACCAGTTTGGGCTGGATTACACAAATGCATATTAAGAACTGACGCATAGGTTTCATTCTTTGTGGAAAATTTTAATTTAGAAATGTTAATTTGTTAAAAAGAATTCCCATTACCTTTACCTTTTGCAAACTGTTTAGTTTATTCCAACAAGGCCCTTCATTATTCACTGTGTCTCTGTTGTTTTATTGCTTGTTTTTCTCACTGTTTGACTGTAGTTAGTTTGGTTGTAGTTTGTATTGTGTCTGTGCTGCTTTGCCTTGATGTTCATAATGTTGTGTAGTTACAAACAAAGTAAAAAACAAAAGCTGTTGCTGTGTTCCAGCTTCTCTTTTTCATTGGCTGTCAGCAACAGGCGTTTGCAGTTGGGTCGGTCATCAGTTCAAACTACCCGACTGTGTCCAGATCAAAAAGTTCAAACATGTTTGTCTGACTGTGACTGAAGTCGGTTCATGTCGAGTCGGGTCGTGTCGGTTCCCCCCAGACACTTGCAGACTCCATTCTTCAGCCCATCTCACACCAACAGATTTTTTTTCGCCGACTGACCCCAACTAGTGCCAACTGATGCAGACTTTCCCAATTGGGAATCGGTGGTAAAATCAGGCCAAAAATGGTGTAGCATGTCTCCAACTTTTAGTGTAATTCCAAAAACACATTTTAGCTGCAGCCCAACAACACATGCATCTTCTTCTGTGGTTTAAAAAAGGTGCATTATGAAGATTAATGCAAGGTACAGAAAACCCTGGATCTATATTGATACTTTTATTTTTGTTAAGTAACATTCAACTCAGATAGATAGATAGATAGATAGATAGATAGATAGATAGATAGATAGATAGATAGATAGATAGATAGATAGATAGATAGATAGATAGATAGATAGATAGATAGATAGATCAAACAGAATAATTAGGTAAAAAATTATAAAATGGCCAATATAAAAAATAAAAATGCTAACCATCAGAATAAACATATTGTCAAAAAATTAAAATGTAATGAGTCATTTGCTGTAAGTCTGCTTGTAATTTTTTTGTCAGTGCTGAAAACTGAACATAAAATGAAGCAGAAAGACACTCCAGAGAAGGGCAGCGAGAGGAGAAATGCTGGAAAAAAGGCTGAAAGGCAGAACGAGTGAAGGACAGAAAGACAATGTGTTGGAGGTGTTAATCAGAGGCTGTAGGCAGGTGTGTGTGTGTGTGTGTCTAACAGTATCTCAAAGCTACATCAGTGGCCATTAGTATTTTTCAGCATGAACACTCACTTTGACAGGTCGGCTCCCACTGCCCGCAGAGAGGAAAATCTGTGTGTGTGTGTAGTTTGACCTCTCTTTTCATCTGTTTATTTCACCTCCAGCTGAACTTTGATGAGCCAATCTGCACACAAACTCCATCTAGTCCAAAATGGTTCAGCAGATCAACAATTTTCACATCATCTGTCCTGAAATGTTCAACAGAAATGCAATGCCTCTTTCCTCACATATTTTCCTTCACTTTAAATAAGTTTTCTCATTTCCGAAGTTTCTGTTTTTACCTTTTTTCTTACCAGTAAAGCAAACACAAGTAGGTTGATTATTTATTACTCACTGGTACGAGTTGTATCAGCATCTTTCATGTGACTAGACATTTTTCTGACTGGTCCTCTGTGAATTAAATCTAGTCTGATGTCTCACCTTTACACTCGCCTTTCTTCACCAGGTCTTAGATTTCTTTATCTAAGAAGTTTCACATTTCTTTACTTTAATCAAACAGCAGCTGTCAGTTGTTCTGTTCAACAGTTGTTTGCATGTGTCTCTGTGGTGAAACTGTGAGGTATTGATTAAAAACCAGGAGTTGAAGTCAAACCACATAGTTTTATGATTAGTCTGTCAGTCAGTCAGTCAGTCATTTTCTACCGCTTATTCCATAGTGGGTCGCGGGGGAGCTGGTGCCTATCTCCAGCAGTCTATGGGCGAGAGGCAGGGTACACCCTGGACAGGTCGCCAGTCCATCGCAGGGCAACAAACAAACAACCATGCACACACTCATTCATACACCTAAGGGCAATTTAGAGAGACCAATTAACCTAACAGGCATGTCTTTGGACTGTGGGAGGAAGCCGGAGTACCTGGTGAGAACCCACGCATGCACGGGGAGAACATGCAAACTCCATGCAGAAAGACCCCCGGCCGGGAATCAAACCCAGGACCTTCTTGCTGCAAGGCAACAGTGCTACCAACTGCTCCACTGTGCAGTCCAGTAATATGATTAATGTTGCGTTTATTTTTAGTTGATGGATCCATGCAGTTTTAAATTTAGAAGATGTATGAAAAAAATGTGGTTTCTAGTTTACATTTTTCTTTGTCTATGAAATAGTTTTATTGATTTCTCTATGACACCAGTTAGTTTCTGTCCTTTTTCTTCCTGACACTCATTTTCTTGCTAAGTTTTACACATAACCTTTCCCATTCAGTTATTTATATAGCGCCAATTCACAACACATGTCGTCTCAAGGCAGTTTACAAAGTCAGTTCAATCAAATCAGACAGATTTCAAGTCAGGTGCATTTATTCCAATTAATCCTAACTATCAAACAGTGCAGTCAGATTCAGTTTGTTATTCAAATTGGTTAAAAGTTTTTCTATTCAAGGAAACCCAGCAGATTGCATCCAGTCAGTGACTTGCAGCATTCCCTCCTCCCGGATGAGCATGTAGAGACAGTGGACAGTCACTGGCGTTGACTTTGCAGCAATCCCTCATACTGAGCATGCATGTAGCGACAGTGGAGAGGAAAAACTCCCTTTTAACAGAAAGAAACCTCCAGCAGAACCAGGCTCAGTGTGAGCGGCCATCTGCCACGACCGACTGGGGGTTAGAGAGAACAGAGCAGAGACACAAAGAGAACAAAGAAGCACTGATCCAGGAGTACTTTTTATGGGAAAGAAAGGTAAAACATTAATGGTAGTAGCTCCTTTAGTGGCTTTATTTAGGAGAGAAAGACCACTAAGCAGGTGAACTCTGAACCAGTTTTCAAGTCTAGAGTATGAAAGAGAGCGCATACAGTTAGTCACAGTAGAAGCTCAGCCAATAGCTATGTCTAGGAGAGACAGGATTCAACACTGAATAACATGGCCAAGTGTATCATCTGTAGAAGGTGAACATTAAGTTGTTGGCAGCAGCATCTTGGCCGGTGTCTCCCTCCAGGAAGATGTTGCTGCTGAACACAGAGGGCCAGATGTAGCTTCTAGAAAGAAAAAACAGAGGGGAAAAAGTTAAAGTTAAAAGCTGAAATACCAAGAAGGGCAAGAGTCGCCTCCAACTTCTGAGGAGACTGAGGTCCTTTGGAGCGTGCAGGCCTTTGCTTAGGACTTTTTATGACTATGTGGTAGCCTTTGCCATCCTCTACGCTGTCGTCTCCTGGGCCCCAGGCAGCCCAGAGCGGGACAGAAAGAGACTGAACAAGCTGGTTAGGAGGGAAAGCTCTGTCCAGGGCTGCTCAGTTGACTCTGTGGAGGTGGTGGGTGAGAGGAGGATGTTAGCTAAGCTCACATCCATCATGGACATAACCTCTCACCCACTGCACTGGACTGTAGTGGAGCTAAGCAGGTTCTTCAGTGGCCGACTGAGACACACTCAGTGCATGAAGGAGCTCTACCGCTGGTCCTTCTTCCCCACGGCTGTCTGACTGTTCAATTCTACCATATAATAACTGGTGCAACAACCTATCTGTAAATACCTGCAATCATTGTCACTTTACCACAAATTACCTCCACTTTTTACTGTGCGTAAGTAATTTTATTTTTTCATTTTTCATTTATTCTATTATTACTACTTGTCTTTGCACATTTACCTTGTTCTTCTTTGATTGCACATTTTTTCATAACTAGCTGCACCCTACCTGTGTGTTACTAAGAGCTGCTGTAACAAGTTAATTTCTCCATTGTGAGATCAATAAAGTCTATCTTATCTTAAAATTGGAGAGTAGTATGAGAATGTAGCAGAGTTAGGGAAAGAGTTCATTACGTCTTCCAGCAGCCTAAGCCTATAGCAGCATAACTACAGAGATAGCTCAGGATAACCAAAGCCACTCTAACTATAAGCTTTATCAAAAAGGAAGTTAAGCCTAGCCTTAAAGGTAGACAGGGTGTCTGCTTCACAGACTAAAACCAGGAGATGGTTCCACAGGAGAGGAGCCTGATAAGTAAAGGATCTCAGAATCAGAGTCAGCTTTATTGCCAAGCTTGTACAGACAAACAAGGAATTTGACTCCGATACACTTTGCTCTCAACAATAAAGAATATCTTTTCAAATGTACATATATACACGATTGACTTTACAATAGAATATAACATGAGATCAGTCCAAGTATGCATGGTGTTGATGTGGAACTCTGACTGTCAAGTGTCTGTGGGTAGAAACTGTCTCGGTGGTGACTGGTTTTAGCAAACAGCGCTCTGTAGCGCCACCTGAAGGTAAAAGCCTAAACAGTTTGTGTGCAGGGTGTGTGGGGTCTGCAGAGATTTTAGCTGCCCTTTTCTGACCTAGACCTGTATAAGTCCTGGATGGAGGGAAGGTCAGCAGCCCTAATAAGTCTTTCTGCAGACCTGATTGTTCGTTGCAGTCTGGACCTGTCCTGTTTTGTGGATGAGCCAAACCACACTGAGATGGATGAAGACAGGACAGACTGAATGAGGCAGTGGAGAAGATGACCAGCAGCTCCTGTGGAGGTTGTACTTCTTGAGTTGCCTCAGGAAGTACAGTCTCTTTACTTCTGCCTCCCGTTTGACTTTTAGAGAGTCTCTCCTCTCTGTTTCGTTCTTTCCAGTCGTTCTCCTTTCTGTGTATCTTCTTTCCTTTCGCTGTATTTTAATCCTCTTTCTTTAATTATGTCCTTTCATGTTTGTCTCATGTCTGACCTCCTTTACTGCCATTAACTTATCTGTCTGTCCGTCTCCAAGTCATCTGCTTTATATCTTTCACATTTCTTCTTGTCTATGCACTGTGTGTGCGTATCTGTGTTTCTATGTGAACCTGTGTGGTCTCTGGAGCTTTGCTGCATCCTTAGGTTGGCTCATATAAACACACAGATACAAACGCCTGCATGCACACGCCTCAACCCACATATTGGGAATAAGGAAGCTTGTTGTTATCAGCTCCTACATCAGTCATCTGTCAGCACAACTTTTATCTCTACATCTGTCTGTCTGTCTGTCTGCCTGTTTGTCCTTACTCACTCCTTCTGTCTCCAACACACACACACTCAAAGGGAAGCAGCACATCTCTTTCTTCTTATCGTTTCTCTCTGGTAGAACTGCAGAATAAATCAACCGCAGGAAAAAAACAGATGAAGACAGGAAGATAGAGGGATGGTGGATGCAGAGAGGGGCTTGATGAGATACGATATGACAGATATATGTGCAGCGATCTATATTCACATGCAGAAAAAAGGGACAGACTGCAAAATACCAAAAAGCGAGGAGGAAATGAAAGATGGTTATATGGAAAACTTGCAAATCAGTTTATAAAGAGCACGTTTAGCTGAGGGTGTTTTTCATCTTAGGTTCTCTGTTTTTATATTGCGTCAAGAGTTTCTTTAAAGTCACACTTTGTCCAGTAATACCTCTCCTGTTCATATGTTCAAACCCTTTTAGACTTGCCTCTCTAACTTTGTCTCCAAACAGCTCCAGCTGAGCTTGACCTTCAATGTTCTCATTTCTAATCTGGTCCATTTTTAATACTCCTAATAAACACCATAGCACCTTCAGCTCCGCAACTTCCTGCTCACCCTCCTTTCTTTTTGTCTTTGCCTCTGTCTTTAAAGCACCCATCATAACAGTCTCACTTCTATCTTAGTGACACCCTTTTACTTCAGCAGCGGTCCTGCAGGATGTAGTCTCTATTCACTGCATCCTGCCTGCGCTACCTTCTCCACCTCTCTTTCCAAAAAGCATGGTTGACCACATGCACTTCAGCTAGGGTTGGGTATCTCTGCCTTGTATCAGATACAGTAAGCATCTCAAAACATTCTCAGTGATCTGATACATTAAATAGACATCTATTACTTAACCCACAATTTAGTCTGTTTCAGTAATACAGTGGTAAAAATTAGAAAGGAGTAGTAATTTGCAACCGAACTATTTAAGATTGCAAACTAGACTTCACTTTAGTCACAAACATTTTGATCTGTCATCGGATGATTTTACCGATACAAACATTTAAAACAGATGCATATAGATTTTATCCTAAAAGTACATAATGTCCTGGCTGCTCTACCAAAGGAACTGTGTTGTACACCCCTGTGTCCATGAATCAGTATGAAGGCACTCTCTTCTTTATCTCGAAATGATCAACAGACGAGCTGCCAAAGAGCATTGAACGACTCAGAGCTTCAGAAAGACCTAAAATTAGCAGTTACAGTTTTTCCACAGGTAATGAACTCAGCCCCCTATAACTTCCTACTGAGCAAGACTCCATGGCTGTGGAATAGACATGTTGAAGCTCGTATAAATTTGCTGCAGAACATCTGGACATACCAATTAATAACCGAAAGAACATAGTCTGGGTATGATTGCACACACCATGTTTAGAGGCGGAAAAGCACCTCGCATTACCCCAAAAACAGTCACATTGAAGGGTAGCTCAAAAGCTATGAATATAATGTATATACAATATAATATATATTATATATAATGTATAAATAAAACAATAATGTAAAGATGCAGATAAATAAAAATACAATCAGGATTCACAAAAGAGTTTAAGATCATTAAGATAAAATCCTGACGTACACCCCTCTTCTAGTTTCTGAAACTTCTCCTTTCTCTTATCTGCTTTGGAATATTGTTTCCCCACTTAATCATTAAGCCTCCAACCTAAAGAAAAAAAAAATCAAATTGCGAGTTAATGAGGTGCTGATAGTATTATTTCACAGCTGGGTTCTCGTGTGCAGTGACTGATGTCGTGTGCCGACCTGTTAATACAACAAATTAGGAGTTCAGCTGGTGTTCTTACCCACAGCAAACCTTTGGAGGAGCCTCCATCTTAGCCTCAAGGACACTTTAACTCACAATATATTAATCTTTAATCAAGCAGAACCAGTATTTGTTGCTGTGGTACAGCTCAAAGAAAGCAGAGATTTATAAAGACTGGTAAAACACACAAACTCTGACTTAAAACATGTCCATCTACTTTGATATATTTAAAAACTGTTCGGATCAGCGTTTTCTCTGTCATCTCATTTCAGATGTTTAATCAGAAGATATGTGGCCTTCTGCCAGAGCTTCACAATCTGAAATCACATATCTTATCGTCATGGGAAGAGCTTTTGATGAGAAAAAAGGGTTGGATTTAAATAAATATGAGGTTGAAATTCATTCTATAATTCAGTTAACATTGTGCTTGATTAAAAAAAAAAAAGACTGTTTTTAAGACAAAATAAGAGCCAGAAGTTTGTTTTACAGAAATGCAATGATCATTAATATGATGTCAGTAGAATGTTTAATTAATTAAATCAAGGTCTGAAAATCCAGTCCTTGAGGGTCGGTGTACTGCATCTTTAAGATGCACCCTGGTCCAGCACAACTGAATCAAAAGGCTGAATTACCTCCTCAGCATGCAAACAAGTTTAGGACCCCTGGTGTAGATTTTCTTCGTTTGGCTGCAGTATTTTTCATGGGATCAAAGGCAGGAAGTCTGCCTTCTACTGCCATGTCATAACCAGAACTAAATATTGACATTTAAAAACCAATCTGGATAAGATTTAATTTGGGTCTAAATCTGTATCTGGACTGCAGTCTACCAATTGGGAACCTCCTCTGTAGATTAAACAGTAATCACAGAGGTCTGAATTGCATGTGGACTGTTGACGACAAATTCTTTCTCCAAAGCGCAAGCCAACAACTGAGCAGGCAGCGCCGCTGATGTGGGCTGAAATCAAGCAGAAGTTGTTACATTAAGAACATCATCAACTGTAGAGTGAATCTGATTAGTTGAATCTGAGGCAAAATTGCTCATTCTGAATTTACTGGATGAAAGATTTATCGCAGATTTCATGGTCAACTGAATTGTCATAAATTGAATAATCTAAAAAGACACAATAAAATCTACTCAAATAGGAATATATGAGCTGGAGTCATTCCACAAGACTCAGACATTTATTTCTTTTTTAATCACTTATCTGTTGCTTGTAATTGGCCATTTGTGATACTGCGACATTTTCTAACAGAATGTGGCTTTGGCCTTCATTATTCGTTCATCTTGTTTATTTGCTTTGGTTAAAAGAGGTGGGCCACTCTCCCAACTGGGCATACCAAATACACGATCTATGTTCTTTATGGGTAAATATTAGATAAATGGTTAAAAAAGTAGGTTGTTCATCAAAACAAGTTTTACTTTTCATGTTTGGCCTCATGTATTAGTAAAACACATGTAATGTTTTAAATTGGAGGAACTGAGAAAAATGATTTTGCCTTCTTCACATTTTTTCTAATTAAGTTGTTCTCATCTCAGCACTTCCATGAATGAAAATGTAGGCATAATAAAGCAGGTAAATAAGATAAGCCTCTAAAAGCCATCCATCAAATCGTTTTGATGCATTAATTTTTGAAGATATGTGAGAAAGCAGAGCTTTTTAAAGAAACATGAAGGCTAGAGCAGAGCAAGCAGGCGGCTACTGTTTGAAAATGTCACCAATCCATCAATCTGATAGGTAAAGGCCAGTCCTCTCATTATACTGGATGTGTGTGTCTGTGCTCTTTGAGAAGAAGAGGCTGCTGACCCAGCGAACACACACACGCACACACACACACATCCCATTATGTGGTGTATTTTAATGAGTGTCTTGGGGATCATCTATAATTCATTAACAACAGGTCTGATCGCTTGGTTACCGTGTGTAGGTGTGTGTGTGTGTAGGTGTGTGTGTGCAGCAGTTAAGTACACTGTGAAGTATTTTAAACCTAAAAGAGAAAAATTATTTCAATCTGTTCTATAAAATAAAAAAGTATCTCATTAATAACAATTGTAACTGACACTTTTCTGCATTTCACATAAAAATGAATGAATCTAAAACGTAATTAAAACCCATTTTTACAATGTTTTACCTTGATGTTCTACACTTTTCTCAGATGCATTAACAGGCTAAACATCTTGGCTCATTTGTCGAACACAGATTTCAGAACAGTAACTCATTGATCTTTATGTGACCTGTTACAGCTGTAGCACATGACACACTCTTTACAGGCCTTCAATAGATCAGATGTCATGTTCTTTATTCTCTCCCCTGGCAGGTGCACCTCTCTTCACTACGACTCAGATCTTCCTCCAACATCCATCATCATCACCTTCCACAATGAAGCAAGATCCACTCTGCTTCGCACCATCAAAAGGTAACACATGCACGTGTTTAGCTGATGCTTACAAAGGATGCATCCTGGTTCGGTTCATGGTTTCGAGGTGTCTCAAGAAATGTCATTAACCTAATTATCAAGGATATGTCACACAGTCCTATAACCTTTTAGAGCTGGATGTGACGTTAAACATGGCTGTGTTTGGTGTGTTGGACAACTTTTTGACAAGTGTTCGTCAATGCTCTTCATATTGATGCTGTCCTTACTGAGAGGCTGTTTAAACGCTGCAGGAATTAAACGTTTTTTATGCCTACCTGACTCCATCCCCAGGCTGCACTGTGGAGAAGTTGTTAGCATAGATGCCTTGCAGCAAGAAGGTCCTGGGTTTGAATCCATGCCTGCTCTTTCAACATGGTTCAGATGTTCTCCGAGCAGATGCGTGGGTTCTCTCTTGGTACTGAGGATTCCTCCCACAATCCAAAAACATGACTGTTAGGTTAACTGGTCTCTCTAAATTGAGCTACTGTGTGCATGCATGGTTGTTTGTCCTGTGTGTCTTTGTGTTGCCCTATGACGAACTGGCGACCTGTCCAGGGTGTAGCCCCGTCTAACCCAGATTTTATCAATTAGTTTCTGATTTGATGGATTGTAAATATTTCCCAATGTAGTTTTCTTCTGTTAAAAGTTTTGTTTTGCCTTTGGTGTTTTATTTTGAAAATGTTTTCTTTAGATTAATCCTTCCTTAGTCCTGTGACAATATGACTTGCTTCAGCTTCTCGATTCCCTTCTTAAATGCCATTTTCCCCAGTTTGTTGAATGTACTGTAGGTTTGAGAATGTAATTGTTTGGGATTCCTTATAAACTATTCATTAATTAAGGCTTTCCTCAAAACACCTGCCTAGTTCTTTATGTGACTTTTTGAAAATTCTTGTTTTTGGGTCATCTATCATCATGCCTCATGAGAAATCTGAACACAAGTTGAGCTTTTATTCCTAGTGCAATTAAAGCTCACACACCAAACAGCCAGTATGGTGTGAAGGAGCATTCCAAGAACATACAATGTATGTGAAAGGTACAGAAAACATGCATGTATTATTTATGATTATTAGGTGTCCAAGCATCACTTTACCTTATGGCAGAGCTCTTTAACATGCTAAACAGTGTGGTGGTATTGATTGATCTTTTAATTGAACTATTTAATTACCCAATCAATTCTTTAGTCAAATTATATTAACATACAAATAAATAGTAGCACAACTGGCGATAGATGGTAAAAAAGTTGTGGGTTCAATCCCAGCTCCTCCCTGCCACATGTTGATGTGCCCCTGGGCAAGTCACTTAACTTCAAGTCACCTACCGATCTACTTGTGGGTGAATAAATGTTTCTGAGTGTGATTGGGTGAATGTGGCTCTAGTGTAAAGTGCTTTGATTGGTCAGTATGATTGGAAAGGTGCTAAATAAGTTCAGACCATTTACCATTTAAAAGGAAAACAGGATTTCTGCCTCACCTCTACTGCCAAAGATTAATAAAGTATAAAACCAAACCTTAAATTAAAGTGAAGTGAAATGAAATGAATTTCTAGTTAAAATAAATTGAAAAGCTCTGTACTCTGCAAAGGTAAAATAAATATAAATCTGGCTAACATCTGAGGACAAGTAAGAGAAGCATCAGCCGTTAGCATAAAGTTTTCTTTGGCTGATTTAGTGATGTTGCAGCAGAATATAATCAACAGACATTTTTAATACCTTACCCTGACCCTGAATCTCTGAGCCATTGTTCTGTCTTTCATTTTGATGGTATCAGCGGGTTACCAACCAACATTCAGCACAAAAGAAGCCCACTAAGACACACATTTCCCTGTGTTGGCTCAAGTTCAGCTCATTATGCCAGTCAGTCAGCAGGGACTGGCTACGTCTCCTTACTATCACAGAGGACATTGTGTGTTTTTCTCTGTGTGTGTGTGTGTCCTCCCCTTCAGCTCTTTCAAAGCTCTGCAGTTTTCAACCAATTAAAAGACAATCTGTCTCCCTGGGCCCCCGCGCTCCCTTCGGCTCCGACGGTCTCTGTGTATACGTGTGTGTTTGCTTGCCCGTGGTGACTTGGAGCTGCAGGAAGTTTAGCTCCTTTTAAGTTTTATTTTGTGACTTTGGAACATTTCCTCTCACCAGGGTGCAGCAGATTCTTTGAGGCTTTTGTGCAGCATTTCATACTACCAGACATTAAAAATATCTAATGATTAAATTACATTTTGATTTAGCTATTTATGTATGATGTGTTTAGCTTAGTTGTTTGAGCAAAACAAATGTTTGTTTGCACCTACAACCAATATTGTAAGATTGTTAAATAAACGTGTTGTTGGTTGCGATTGCATATTTATGTCTACATCTATGTTTGTAATATGAACTTCAAACTAAAACTCTTTTGCTAGTGTTTTATCCATATTCTCTGCTTGAAGTGACAGTGCTCAGTGTCTGTGTGGTCTATATTAGTGTAAATAGCATCAAACACATTTTCTAACATTAGATTGGAGAGGGGTTTTCATTATTTTATTGTTTTCTTATCACTCTTTTGTAACATAGATTGGTAGAATGTTAGTTTTATACTTTATTTCAGCATGTAAGTTATTAAACTATGAGGGAACAATAGAAAACGTGGAGCGGATTTTGATTTAAAATGTATTTTGTGTAATATTGAAATAGTTTTAGATACTTTAGTTTAGATATTTTTAACATTTGACTTTCAGCTTAGTTTATGATCATTTATTGTTCTTTGCCTCTTTTAATTTCAGCATCATTTATGCTTATTTTTACTCGCTCATTGATTTTGCGATTACTAAATACTATAAACTTGGTTTTACGTAAATTAAGGAAAAATAATTTAAAGTCAAGCTATTTATTGGCAATGAATTTGGGCATCTATTAGTATCCACCACAATTTTAGACTCTTTATTTATTTATTCTCCTTCTGTCTACATTAATGCGGCCCGAACAGTAGGCTGCACCCACACAATATATATATAAAAATGTGCGGATCGTTTTGAGTTCCCATGACAACGTAGTTCACCAAAAACCACTGTGTCGTCATACTTTCACCTACAAACACAGCTGAACATTCTGTTTGTAGAGAAGCCCGCATTTCCCCAGGAATTTCCCAGTTTCTATTTATTTCCCTCAGCTAAAAAAGGTGTGTGAAAATAAACCTGGCCCGGCTTCACCAGTTCTGTCAGGAGGAATGGCCCAAAATTCCCACGAACCCTTGTGAGACGTTTTTTGATCAAAGTCATGCAGTTTGAAAGGCAGTTCTACTAAATACTTAGAAAATATATATCAACTTTAGCAAATATAAGTCATGTTGGTAATCCTAACTGACTGAAAATGTGGAAGGTTCAGTCTAACTTAATGTCCGTCAGTGAGAAAAGACAGCAGAACATAGGTGGTCATTCTCCTGAAATAGAGGCTCAGTTTGGGTTATTGTTCGTGGGTTCATGTTCTTAAAGAAACCATTTTCTACCTAAAACTGATCGTATCAGCTTATTTGTCTTGGTGGTCAAGTATTTTAATGATTTATCGGGATGACTAATTAGTAAAATGTTCAAATCCTATAAATGTGTGATACATTATTTTCCAGTTTTCCCATTTCAGTTGACTGTGTTTCTGATATACTTTTGGTTCAACTGACTCTGGTTTAGTTTAACTGATTATGAACCCTGATCAAGCCAAAACAACCTCCTTCTCATTGGATAATATTGACTGTGGCCTTAGAACCACACCTAGACTATGAGTACATTATTAATAATTACTTTAAATCAGTGTTATTTGGCTGTGGACTTCCAATGTTCCCCTGGTGGGTATGAGTTGACCACTGTCCGTATGGAGCTTCCTGTGGCTCCCTTGCAAACCTTAGAAAGTCGGGTACGAAAAAGACAAAAATGCAAAAATGTGAAACGTTGAAGAAACAGAATGTCCAGGACCTTTTTATTGACTTAAATCTTTCCAGGCAAACACAAGCGAGCTTACTCAATACACCAAGCACATAAGGAGTGTGGGAAAGCAGCCCGAGATGGTATCGTTTTTCTAAAATCTCTGTTTTTCAAGAAAATCAGACATCTAGACATGTAAATGTTTTAAATGGTAAATGGCCTGTACTTGTATAGTGCTTCATCAAGTCTGAGGACCCCAAAGCGCTTTACACTATAGTCATCCACCCATCCATACACACATTCACACATTGACTGTGCTACATTGTAGCCACAGCTGCCCTGGGGCTGACTGACAGAAGTGTAGCTGCCATACAATTGGTCCCACTGGGTCCTCTGACCACAAGAAGGGGGAAAATAAAAGCCTGTCTTCACAGAAGAGCGAAACACAATTAAATCAAGTGGAAAAAATGTACGTAAGGACGATCTTCTCTCAAAGGTCTTTACGGTTTAGCACTTTATTGTTCCCAACAGAGATGTCAGTAAGTTACTCCCAAGGTTCACTTTTCTGTTTCACTTTTGACTGAAGGAGGAGGACGTTTACAGAGAGTGGCCACTTTGACAAAAGTGTTCATTTGGTGTCCAGACCGGGACAGTGAAGTGCTTTCCCCGAAGCAGAGAAACGTTGATTGTGCTGCAGATCACTTCACATTTTTGCTTTTTGGTTTGAGTCAGAGCAGTTCATAAGAACAGAAAAATATGAACAGACCGTAAACAGACTTCAGGAGTAAGGAAATAGTATGTTTTTCTTCTGTAGAGGTGAGGTAGGTTTCATAATAATAATTTATACTGTTATAAAACAATTTATTTATTGTTTGTTATGTTTGATCTTTAATGTAGCCGGTGGGGTTAGGCACTGCTTTTATTTTCCGATTTCATGAAGCCTTTTTGTTTCTAATTATACAACAGTGTACTGAATAACAGCATTTCCAGAAAGGCTTATCACGTTGACTTAATACTGTGTGAAATTTAGGGAATTCAAATTATTTCAAATTTCTCTTCAGCTCAATTGCTATATTTAAAAATACTGCCTGCAGTGTTTTTCATTGATATTGCATGACAGAAACTAACCAATTTAACAATAAATAGTTAACAGCTCAGTTAGAAAAAAAAACATAAACTAAGAGGTTTAACATGTTGGATGTAAACAGCTTTTTTTTCTCAGAAACAGCAGGTTGGCCTGATCAGGTCTGAGCAAATGATGTGGCTTGATACACATTTGACCATGGTGCTGAAGACTCAATCCGAAGGTGTGTTTGATGAGCACAGAGAGGGAAAACTGGGCTTGTTGCATTTCCACTATTCTTTTCTTTGCATTTCAAACTCGAAATTGTTACTTTTTTAGATGTTGGCTTCTTTTTGCTCAGGATGGATCATTAAAAGGTGCAATGATTTAGTTAATGTAGCTTACATTATTGTTGTCTCTAGGGTATGTGCTACTAAATATTCACATTAAAATACATTTATGACGTGGTAATCTATCATTGTTATGTGGTGCAATATCACATTATTTCAAGGTTTACTGGTTATATTTTGATATTTCACAGCTGAAGCTATAGGATACACAATGAATTGGATATCCCATTTGAATATATTCGCCAATTATTTGTTAGTTGGCTCTGACCAGACACTAAAAAACTGATTTTGTTTCCCCATTAATTACATTTAAAAATATAAAAATAAAGAGCTACCTCTGTGTTATTTTAGGTCACTTAAAAATGTTCAAATAAGATCCTAATTTCAACAAGATTTCAGGCATTAATATTCCCACTAATCATTTTTGGAGTTTCGTGCACTTTCAGGCTTGGTGGTATTCAACCTCTGTTGATTAGTTGGATTTCAGAGACAATGATGGGCACTCTGAAATCTTTTCATCTTGTGATCAAAGAGCTGCTTTCAGAGGGAGAGCCAGTTTTTGTCGATATTTAATCAAGGGCTGATCCAAAAATTGATCTCATCTTCTCTGTTTCTGCTAAGCAAAGATAAGCAGCCCACAAGATAAAGACAGACAGAGGATGAGAGCAGCTGGAGCTATGGATCTTATGGAGACTTGTTTGGTTTTAATAGCTTTCGTTTGTTTTGCTTTACAGTGCAGAAACACAAGCACGAGGCAAAAGTGAAACTTTAAAACCACTTTCAGGTGTTAAACACAGAAGATTCTTACTAATTTAAAACAATTTGGCGTCACATGAAATTACAGATGAAGCAGAAATAATAAACAAACCAGTTCTGAATGTTAACTGGCTGCAGAAAAGTCTAGTTAAACATTCAAACTGATGTTTGTTCTGATATATAGAGTGCACTTTTTATTTGCTTTTCTTTATATGAATTCATTAGCAGCTAAATGGGATTATTTTTCTGTCTTTGTGAAGTGAACTCAAAGGAGAACCCCTGACTATCTACAGCCTGTGCTATACAACACACACACTCGTAAATGTAAATAGATCACACCATTGCTTCCAAAAAAAAAGCTACATTCTTTCCCCTGAACATGTGACAAAACCTCAATTACAGCTTTCTGATTGTCTTGCCTCTCTGCTGCCCAGGACTCATGGGCTTTACACCTGAGAAGTGATGCTTTCAGCTGAAAAGAGCTACATTACATTTACACCAGTAGTCTTATCAATGCCTCACAATGAACCCCTTTGTTTTCTTTTCTTTATTTAATACAATTTATTACAATCACATTTCTAACACGCATGCATGAATGCATACAACCATGCACGATGAGGCATTTGTTGATTTTACTGTCTTGCCCAAGGAAACTTTGACGAGACAACATGTTGTACAACCACACGTCAAATAAAGTTGATAGAATTGCTAAGAGGTCCTCCAATATGTACTCGGACTGGCACTAACATGTTGTGCATGCACTAAATTCTAGAAATCTCGCTGTCTTTTAGTTTAATACTTGTTGTGTTTAGCATCAATTAAAGTAATTAAGAAATCTCCAGGGGGGCGACTGAATTTGGCATGCTGAAAGCTCTTGACATTGGTCGGTTGTTGTGGTTGGCACACATTTTCAGTGTGGCATGTCGGACTGGGACAACACCTGGAGACCAGCGGAACAGATTCGTGGTCACAAGTTTTAAGAAAAGGAACCGGAGAAGATAGTTATTCTCACTTAGCAGAATTGCTGGTTGGTTTTTGGATTTTCACATTTTTGTGGTTAAATCAGTCTTTGAAACTCGCAGAAAATAATCGCCTATTTGGCCCATCAGACAGTTCAGTCCAGCCAAGCAGCTGTCCTGCTCTGCTCAGCAGCCTGCATTCATCTGGGGTGCAGAACTGCCACTTCGAGATCAGCACCAGATCAGCACTTTCTGATTCACTGCTCCTAAAAACGCACAGTAAAGAGTTCAGATCACTTCCTCCACTACTGATCACTCAGGATTTAGTAGAAAATAGGAAACGGGAAGATTTATAGTCTTTTCTTGTTACTGCAGGTTTGCCATTCTAAGTTTCACTTTAAGGTCCGCATCTCATCTAATTACTTATCAGTCTTTATCCCTTTTTTTGGTAGTGCATCGGAACGATGATTTATGCAAAGTTATTCCTTGAAACAATAGTGTTTATTTTAATCAGGTTGCATTTAGCATTTTGATAAGACAGAACCCACGTTCAGGTAAAAACATAAATTTGTCTGGAGCATTTAGTCTGAATGCTGAGGCACTGCAGCACAGATCATCAATACCCTCAAATGTTTACTCTGTTTAGGTACCATTCAAGGCTTGTATGCAGCATAGATTAACACTGATTAGTCTGTGCATGCAGAGTCCTCTAAATAGGCAGTCATGAGGAGTAAATCAGGGAAACCAGATATGGATCTTTGTAGATTAGCAGTTACAGATTTTTAGTTAGTGTGGACAAACTGGCCCTTTAAATTCAGGCAGATAAATTTAGTTTTCCTTTGTATATTAGCTATATGGCTACAGTGCCTTGCAAAGGATACTGATAATTATTTTCACATTTTGTCACATTACAAACACAAACTTTAATGTAGTTTATTGGGATATTCTGTGATATAGTAACAAAGTAGTACAACTATGTTAAGTAGAATAAAAACAGTAAAATGATGATGTACACTTGTATTCAACGCCCTGTGTCAGTGCCTTGATCTCAACCTTGTGATGTATCTCTGGCTTGTTTAGGATCGTTGTTCTGCTCGAAGGTGAACCTCCTTCCCAGTCTGAACTCTCCTGCAGCCTCCAATCGTCCTGGATTTGGCTCCATCCATCTTTCCCGTCAACTCTGACCATCTTCCCTGTACCTGTTAAAAAAAAGTGTCTCCACTATCTGGTTGAGGTGCAGATGTTTGCTATGCCCCCCACATGTCCTGTGGTGTCCTAAAAATTGGATTTCT
Source organism: Crenichthys baileyi (assembly GCA_036173005.1). NCBI lineage: Eukaryota > Metazoa > Chordata > Actinopteri > Cyprinodontiformes > Goodeidae > Crenichthys > Crenichthys baileyi. Next base: position 39,631 of record JAHHUM010002400.1, read on the forward strand.
TATGGTCTTCTTTCAACAATTAGTTTCTTCTTGAGGCTTTCACAAAAATGTTGTATTTATACTGAGATTATGTTATTCACAGGTGACCCATATTAACCAGTTAGGTGACTTGTGAAGGCAAATGTTGTCACTGGATTTTATTTAGGGGTAGAAAAGTAATGGGGGCTGAATACATATGCACCCATACTTTTCAGATTTCTTTGTAGAATGATGTGAAAATCATTCAGCATTTTTGTTCCACATCACAATTAAAGAAATTTTAAAAATGCATTGATTGATTATGATTGTAACATAACTAAAATTGAAAATGCTCAAGTTATATGAATACTTTTGCAAGGGGCAGTATTGGGTGAAAGACCTTAATATTGCTGCTCAGTTATGCCCCTAAAAAGTTAACTATTTACCTTAACGATCCTTCAGTATTCAGTCAAATATCTTTAAAAAATTACGTAATTATGTATACGATTTCACACACAAGAAGGCCTTCTCTTGAGATATTCAGTTTAGTCCGAAATGCCTGTTTTTCTGCCTTGATAGAGAAATAAGTTGGAGCGGCCCCGGATGAATGGAAAGAGTGGTAGAGCCAGAGGTGGATGAAAAAGAGTGATGAATTACTCCATCAAGGTGGAGGGTGGAAGAACGGGCTGTCAGAAGACCAATCAGGCAGAGAGAGGGAAGAAAGTGGGAGGAAACCAAGCTGAAAAATGCACGAGAGCCTAGAAAAGGATAAACGGAACAAGATGAGCAAAAGTAGTAGTGATACATCTCACTTCTCACCTGCAATAATAATCTTTAGTAAAAAGCAATTCTGCAGCTGACTTAGGACTACGAATACTCCTTTCTCAAGAAATACAAAGTGGCTGTGTTGTTTGTCTTGTAACCAACTGTGCAGAAGAAATGTAGCTCTTTTCAGCTGAAAGCATCACTTCTCAGGTGTAAAGCCCATGAGTCCTGGGCAGCAGAGAGGCAAGACAATCAGAAAGCTGTAATTGAGGTTTTGTCACATGTTCAGGGAAAAGAATGTAGCTTTTTTTGGAAGCAATCTGCTGGGCTTTCATTCGATAGTGGAAAAGGGCCTTGGAGTTGCTAAAAATTGTAGTAAAAATTCAGTACAACACAGACTGAAGACCTACTGTTAACAGTTTAAATATCAACTCCTAATTTCCCATACTTACTCAGGGATTATCACTTTCCAGCACGTTTAGTTAAAGCTATGAATAAAAAGGAATGGGTTTGCATGCTGCTTGACTGAACAAAACATTGTGGCATTATGGCTTTGGTTTGTTTTCTTCTTTTAAGTGCAGTGCAGTGTGATAGTCGCTTTTATCACCTTTATGCTGAATGCTTTCTCTCTACTCTGAGTACACAAATACCGAGCAGGAGTACCTCCTGTGGGATTTGATCCTGTCACCCTGGCAGCCATACAGCAGCACCCATTTAGTGTCAGTAGTGCTCTTACTGCCAGAAAGTGGGGTGAAATTCCCACTGGGCCCACACATGCCGCTCTAAAAACACTAGGTCTCAAGGCAGTTTGGATGAAAGCTCTCTCCAAATTGCAGTTGCAGGTAATCAAAATATTTCTCACCATAAAAAACGCTCCCTCTTAAAAATTGAAATATAGAGAGATGGGAATGAGCGGCACAGATATAGAGGTGCTATTCTCTGGCAGCTGACTGCAGTATTGTCAGTGGTGATAATGTTTCCTGTGAGCTGAAGATAGCTTCTCCCTTACCTATCCTGAAAAGAGGTTAAGCCTCGTAGCTTGTGGCCTGTGAACCAGAGAGTAGGAACTCTTCAGTGTGTGTGTGTGTGTGAAGCCACAGGATGCTGCAAAAGAGACAAGAAACCAAAAAAGAGGAGTTTAGCGAGCATTCATCCATATGAATCTATGCATTCTCCTTCATTGCCACTGTGAGCCTCTTGGAAACGTCCTTAACAGTTTCAGTCTCATCTCGTCATGAAATTTGGAGAAAGATCAATTTAATATATTTTTTCCAGTTAACAATGAAAATCAGAGATTCTCTTTATGATGGCCTGGTGTGTGTATTTATATATTTAAAATACTGTGGATATTTTGTACTGGTATTTTAACAGGGGTGTGTACACTTTGAGAGCTGCTGTACATACAGATAATTAGTGAAAGAAGATAAAATTTTGGCTACATAAAAGTAATTTAATGCCTAAGAGGCATCATTAGTGTAGACTGCCAGGAGTAAATGAAACCAAAATAATTTTTTTAGTCTACACAGAAATGACCTCTAATTATCTTATTATTTATGGCCCTTCTGAGCTATCCAGAACTGACTGTCAAGAAAAGTCTTAACATTTTGAAGACTCTTGGGATTTGTGGTTATTATACACATCAATATTATTATAATTATCTGTGTAAAAAAATGTATTTTATTGTATTTTTATACAGAAAAGGGTCCAAATGGGAGTTTAACAAATTATGAGTTTTAAAATTCCCTTCCAGGTAAGTAAAGCGAGATATAATATTAAGTCTGCAAGTTTAAGTCTGAAAGTACTAAAACATAAAAATATTATGCTTTATCTACTTTTATCGGTAGATGATCTATATTTTTACAATTCCTGTTTTTCTACTATGAATTACTCTGGAAGTAGGATGGAAGCTGTTCCCAGCACCGGTGTTGTTTATAATTGAAAGTATATTATATATTTTGAGGCTATGTGACATGTTTCTAATAAGTTAACTTACTGTTAGGTTAAATTTGCCTATTAAATACATAAGTAAAGGAGCAAGTGACACCAAAGGAATTTTATCCTTTTTTACTTCACTGCTTCATTGCTCCATCTTTATATGTCTTTATTTCTCTCTTCATCTTGAGCCCATCCTTCCCCTTCTTCTCTGTTTTCCTAACCCCACACATTTTCTTGTCTTCCTTCTCGTCCTCCTCTCTGTCTTATTCATCAATCCATTCATCCATCTCTCCCGATCGGCCCTCGGCTCTGCAGAGAGACAGAGTTACAATCAGGCTTATTTGTCTCCCTTACCAGCCTGCCATCTCTCTCTCCCTCTCCTTTATTATCGCTCGTTCTTTAATCTCAGCCTATCTCTCCTGTCCCTGTCCCTCCAACTATCCATCACTTTCCTCCTGGAGGGGTCGGGGGACTCCATCCTGCTCTCGTCTCTTAACTTTCACCCACTAATATTCCAACTTATGCAATTTATTTTCCTTGTTGTTATCTTGTTATATTTCATTCATTTATTTGTCTCCTGTATTCAAATATTCAAAGTAATCCCTTATGCCAGATTCAAATCTTTAAGACGGTTTGTACATGTTTAATTGCTTCAGTAGTTTGGTGTATACATAGTGCCTTACAAATGTGTTTACAACCCCTGAACATTTTTACAATTAAACCACAAACCTCAATGTATTGCTGTTTTTTCTTATGATAGGCCAAAAACAAGTAGTGCATACTTTTTTGGTGGAAGAAAAATGATAAACGGTTTTCTACAAAGATCTGAAACTCTGCGTGCTTTAATTCCTCCACCTTTTACGGTAATAACAACTGCAAGGCAAAATTGCCAGATACCTCAATCTTAGCCTAAACATTACTTTCCAAGTCTTGCCACAGAGTCTTAGTTAGATTTGTGTCTGGACTTTGACTAGGTCATTGTGAGACATGCATATGTTTTGATCTAAGCGGTTCCCTTGTAGCTCTGGCTGTATGTTTTGGGTCGTTGTCATGCTGGAAGCTGAACCTCTGCCTCAGTCTCAAGTCTTCTGCAGCCTCTCAGAGGTTTCCCTCAAGGAAAGTCCTAAAGTTAGCTCTATTCATTTTCTCATTAACTCTCATCAGCTTCACTGTCCCTGCTGAAGAAAAGCATTCCCTCACCATGATGCAGCCACCACCAAGTATCATGGTGAGTATGGTGTCTTGAGATGTGCTGAGAGCTTCTTCTTCATGTTTGCTGTGCCCCCTGCAAACAGGACTTGGCTTATGCTATGGTTACATAAAGGACAGATTTGTGAAGTGCAAAATAGTTCTCATGTTAACAGATTCTCTTACCTGAGCAGTGGATCTCTGCATCTCTTACCGAATTTCCATTGGGCTCTTCTTCTCTGATTTATCATCTCGTTTTGCCGCCTTTAGTTCAGGTAGATGTCCATGTCTTGGTAGATCTGCAGTTGGTCCATCCTCTCCATGTTCAGATTGTGGATTATACAGAGCTCTGTGAGATGATCAAAGCTTGGGATATGGTTTTGAAACACAACCCTGCTTTAAACATCTCCACAACGTTCTCCCTGGTCTGCTGTGCTCCTAGGTCTTCATGATGCTGTTTGTTCACTAATGTTCTCTGATAAACCTCTGAGGCCAGAAAAAGAACAGCTGCATTGATTCTTGGTGGGGCAATTAGTTGCGCTGGATTTTATTTAGGGGTATTGGAGTAATCAGAATCAGAATCAGAATCAGCTTTATTGCCAAGTTTGTACATACAAACAAGTAATTTGACTCCGGTACACTTTGCTCTGTGGTTTTTGTTTTTGTATTACAGAATATACATATTTACAATGTAAAAATATACACATATATAAATAAATAAAAAGGTGCATTTGCAACATCTGTCTGCTGTTGTTTTGAACTCTATTGAATGTTCAACAGAGAAACAGCCTGCGGGAAGAAACTGTCCCTGTGGCGGCTGGTTTTAGTGAACAGCGCTCTGTAGCGTCGGCCTGAAGGCAGAACTCTAAACCGTTTATGTGCAGGGTGTGTGGGGTCTGCAGAGATTTTAGCAGCTCTTTTCCTGACCCTAGACCTGTATAAGTCCTGGAGGGAGGGAAGATCAGCCCTGATGATTCTCTCTGCAGTCCTGATTATTCGTTGCAGTCTGGACCTGTCCTGGACCTGTCCTGTTTTGTGGATAACGGGGGATACGTGAATAAGCACATCACACTTTTCAGCTTTTTATTTATGTAAACGATTTAAAAATCACGATTCTTTTTTTACTTCTCAATTATGTACTAATCTTTGTTGGTCTATCTCATAAAAAATGTGACAAAATGTTACAAAGCTCATTGAATGTGAAAGTTTTTAAAGGCAATGAATAAATGTTGTGAATGACTGTGTTTTTGTCTTCTGTCTTCTTCTCCTTGTCCTTTTCTCAGGAGTTAATGTATAATCTGGTGCTTTTATCTTTTTCTTATCACCCCTTCCACTGGCTGCTTTTCCTCTTTTTTAATATTTCCTGTTTCTCTCCCATTCTAGTCATTATTCTAATCACTTCTTTATCCTCGTTTTTTTTCTCCTCTTGCACTCTCCTTTTTTTCCAACACTTTCTATTTCCACCCCCACGTCCTCCTCTTTTCCTCCCTCTGCAGTCTTATCCAGAGGGGATAATGAACAAAGGTTATTGAACAGTAGAAATAATGAAATAAAATCGAGCAGAAACCCACCCAGAACAAAACACATTTTCTCATTTTTTTCCTGTAAAACTTATGAATTTTTTATGTTTCAATCTCCAGCTTTAATGAAATAGTTTTTTAGATGTGACACATCATACATTTTCATAACAGGAATTTGGTCTGACATTTTCAATATGTTGTTTCATATGGTGTGCTGTGCATATGTAATGGGTTTATGAACACCTGAGAATGTGTGTGTGGTCTGTATTTTTATATGTGTGTGCTGGTTGGCATTGTAATTTGTACATGTCCAGGCTCATGTTTGCGGTGTATCTGTGCATTTTTACCTAATGAACTGTTTTGTCTTTCTCTCCAGTGTCTTGAATCGGACTCCAGTTCATCTAATTCATGAGATCATCCTGGTTGACGACTTCAGCAAAAATGGTGAGTCACAGCTGCACACAGACACTCGGAACCACAGAGGCACACGTCGAAGGTCTCTTCCAGGTCAGAGATAACAGAGATGAGACCTACATAGCAGGTCATATGGAGAAATGTGTCCACAGCAGCTGGGTTTTTAGTTTGGGGATTCAAATGTGTTACAGGTCAAAGTGTGCATGCTCTCATCTTCAGAAAGACAGAAAATATGTGTGAAAAGTACAAAAGAAACCAAGAGAACTATGCAGAGGAATTATACAGGAATAAGCTGTGAAATTTAAAGACATTTATAATATTTCTTATTAGCTTGATTTCCACTTGTTCTCTTTTTTTTTTTTTACCTAAATTGAATTTAACCAACACTAGTTTATGGAAACTCAGCTATGACTATAGTTTTTATAAATGCAGTATCAAAAAATCAGTGTAAAAACCTGAGAACAACAAATATTTAAATATCAAGTGCCTTGCAAATATATAAAAACATACCCTTATTGAAATGTTTCAGGATGTCTTTGAGTAATTGGAGAACTGTTTATTTTCATGAGATATTTACAATCCACATATCATAAAAAAAAAAACGACCAATATTGGTTTAAAGTTTTATAGTTAGTTGGGATCTCAGCAAGTTATTTAATTGTTTTTGTCTTGTTCAGGCATTCATGTGTGCTCAGCACAATTACTGCTGTAATTATGAATGAAACACAACGATAGACAGCATGCATCTTTATTAAATCTGTTTTAATCATCACCGTACATTAAAGTTAATGTCTTCCTGGCGCTGCAACTAAATTAATCAAAGTTATGTTTTGAGATTAAATTACAGTACAATGGGATCAAACCACAAGCTAAAAGAGTCTACACCTGGATTTTACCAAAAGTTTGTTTGAACAAAGTAGAATAATATATCCACAAATCAATAATTTTCACATCCTCAAAATATTTCTTTCTGAGTATATTGTACCTTTATCTCTCTCCTGCAGGGTGGAATTTAACTCATTAGTTTACAATTTAGAAACACACACATCTAAAGTTAATATAAAATATTTATATTAAAAACAAAACTACAAACAAGAGAATGCTTTTTTAGTGCTTAGCAGCTTCTCCTTTTGATCAGCTGATGTCATTACTCACGTTTCCTGGCTCCTCAGTCACCGTGCTGCCAGCCGCTTAGGACGGATGGAGACATGAGAGAAGCAGCTGAAGTGAGAATCCAAGTGATGGAGGTTAAATAGTGCCACATTTAGACTGTGAAGTAATTATCAAGACAGATGAGGCCAGAGGATAGATGCAATCAGGGGCAGGGACTGATGTGTTGCACATACAACCAAAGACAGAACACGTTCAAATGAACAGCAGCAGGATAAACAATGAGCAGGATTTAATATAAAGATGTTAAAAACGTGTAAAAGTATCCCGAGTCCCTATAGTGTGGTCCTAGCTGTGGTTTAGTTTTAACAATTGACAGCATCCCAGTGAGCAGTTTAGGGATGTTCACAGACATATTATTATTATTATAAATCATAACTTGTTAGAAAACATGCATTAAAAATCGGTGTTTGCTCTTTAACTGAGCCTGATAAGTTCCCTTTAATTAGTTTTAAGTTTATATTCCAGTGGACCCATTCAAACCAACATAAATGATCAGACCTACATCATACAGAACACTACGCGTTCCTGACATTTATTAATTCTTGTTTTCTATCTTATTTTTATTTTCAGAAAGTGACTGCCAGCTTCTCACCAAACTGCCTAAAGTCAAATGTCTTCGCAACAACAAGAGAGAAGGTCAGTAAGGAACATAACTGCCTTTGGCTGTCTGTTTATGTGTTATATGTTCATAAATATAATGTGAGTCTTTATTATCACCAGAAAATGTAAAGATATATAACGGTGTGTAAAAGTAAGTCAGCCACTATGTTCCTTTCAAGCTGCCAGACGTGGCTACAAAGGCATGGAGAACTGTTGGCCAAAACTACTTAAATAAATACAAGAAACCAAAATCTATGAAAATATATGGGTCATTTGAATTAGTTTTTCACAGTTTTCAGGCAAATCACTGCAAATTCTGAAGCAAATTAATAGTTTTGTGGCCAATTTCCACTAACCAGCTTTGTAAAGCTGTGACCTGTCAATTTTGATTTTAGCTAATTGTGTTTTTTTCTTCAAGAACTATAAATAATAATAATTAGAATATAGTTTTGGAGGCTTTTTGCCGAGAGCCGTCATTAATTATTTATTTGAGGAGCAGAGGTGATGTCACACTGTGTGAGCCATAGAGGAGCTGTTGTAAAAGAGGATTTTACTGACATTTCAAAAGAACATGATTGCAGAAATGTCATTTTAAACTGCCTTTTGTGCCTCAAATTAGCATAGTTAACATTGCTAACTGTAAATAACAGTCTGTGTTAATATTACCTGGACGACATAGACCTTCTTAACCTTCGAGGTTTCCAGAATGATTTCAGCATTTTCAAAATTCAGATCCTTCTAAGATAGAAAGAAGTTAAAAGCTGCAAAATTATAAAACAGAGCAACACTGCTGTATTATTGGGTGCAGCGGTGGTGCAGGGGTACAACTCGCGATCCGTGTTCGGAGGCCTTAGTCCTCAACGCAGGCCATCACTGGTTCTTGTCCCGGCCCGTTGACTTTTGCTGCATGTCTTCCCCACTCTCTTCATCCCTTTCCTGTCAGCTAATAATAAAATAATAAAATAGAGGCCACTAGTGTGCAAAAAAACAAACAAACAAACATTAAAACCATAGCTGCAATACATCCAGGCTTCCTGGTGCCCTAGCTGCAGAAGCCTGATTTCTGGCATAGAAAATAATGTTTTGTTATTCCTCTGACTTCATTTTTAAACATCTGACTGACACTGAAAATAGCCAACTTTGAATCTTCCTTTCACAGTCGCAACTTCAGCACTGAACACTGAAGAGTGTTGCTGTTAGGCCTATAGGTACAGTGTGTTCACTAGCAGGAAAAGCATCGAAATTACGTAGTTTCTGAGCCCTCGCCCAGTCACTTGTCAGGACCAAGCGGAAAATTGTCTCATTCTGGTCCCTAGCTGAATTCTTAGTAAATCTCTAGAAACAGTATTTTTTATGTCATTCAACAACCCAATTTCACAGTTTAATATTGTCATGTCTGTTGGCCATGCTTGTCATTTTTCTGTGAAATCTATTTTCAGCTGACTTCATGCATTAAATATAGATTACAAACGAAAGCGATGCACAAATTAACTTGACAACCTGACAAAAGTGATGGGGTCATGAGCACTCTGGGAACCTGAAACCCTTAAGAGCCAAAAGAAAGGTTTAAAAATATGTGTTTAATCTTTTCAACAGATTACCCAGGTTGTTTGTACATGGCTTTCAAGATGGTGAAGCTGCTGGTATTAAAAGCCCAGGGATTGAGTGAAGCTTTGTATTTTATTTATATATATTTTTTGTTTTATTTAGACTCACTGTGGAGGTGGCATAGTTTTAGAGGTTTCTGGCATTTAAGTCGCCTTTTTGCCACTAAAAATGAAATTCCAGGCTGAATAATTGGAAAATTGCCAACATTTTAACTCTGTGGGTGATGTTTCCCTGTAATAATGACCATAGAGCAAAGTCTTTGACTGAAAACATTGTTTCTCACCACTTTTACAACAGTGTGTCTGTTTAATTTAAATTTGGCCACCTGGAAAAGTTCACTGCCTGTTTTTTTAAATGAATAAATACAAGTATTGGATTAGCTCAAAGATACCAGTATGAATAATATCTAATAATGTACTTTTCGCTGTAATTTTTATTATTTATTGATTTTTCACAGTACAAGATAGCAAAGGCTAGTAATTTTGCTTTACTTACAGCTCTGTACCCTAAATGTAGTGGCTGTGTGTTTCTACATTAGAAAGTTGGATATACACTTTGAGCCCAGCTGTGGCTCTCAGACACATGACTTCATGTTTGACTAGATTGCTCTGCAGGAGAAAGAAGTTCATGGTTGACTCTGTGGCTGAAGGGTGCAAAACAAGACCTAATAAGCAACCCTCTACCACCATGCTTTACAGCTGATACAAGGTGTTTTTGCTGACATTTTAAATTTTTTTCCAAACATGAGACTCTGCAAACATCTCTACTGTGGTCTCATCTGTCCACATGTGATTGATGCATGGTTCTTGTTAATTCAGATTCAGCTTTGCATGTCTTGCTGCCATTTTCTTTTTATGGAGTAAAGGTTTTCTTCTAGAAACCCTTTTAAACAATCCAAATCTGATCAAATGACCGTGTTATGGATTTTCACATTTAACCTGCTAACTGAAGCGTTTACAGTCTGACATGGAGCTCTTGGCTTTCTTTACACTTCGAGCATTTACTTTTTTTCCCCCAAATGACCTTAAAATCCATCCAGACTTGATGGGCAGCAGAACTTTCTACCCTAAAGTCGCTGCTGATGTCTTTCCACCTTGACATAGTGTTAACACACCTCCAGCTCTTTCAGAGCCATAAACTGCTGAAATTACTGGTTTAAGTGGTGGTCACTATGATGATGATGAATTAATCAAGTTGATAAGATTATCATCCCCTCTCTTTCACCCTATAGAAGCAGGGAGTGTGCATGACTATGTTTACAGACATCAAAATTAATTTGTTTGCACAACTGCAGGTTCTCGACTGTTTCAGTAATTTGGCCTATTGCTGTAAATAAATGCTGCTAACCATCTCAGGAGACACTATGCCTCAGATAAGGAATCAGTAAAAAATACCATAAAATCTAAGCATTAACGGGAAGTAGAAGCCACATGGTAGAGATTATTTGACAAGGAGACCTAAACCTGAAGTTACGAGCGCGTAAGCTTCATACTGAAATGTACTGAGAAAGCAAAACAAAGCCTACTACTGGGTCCTGGTACATCAAAAAAATGATGTGAAAAAGTTTAAACGTGTGTTTGAAGGAATTGGACTTCAATTTTCCCCTGGTAGATGTCCTCTGGAAAGAGACACACTGCTACCTGATGTCACGAAGTAGTTTTATCCCAGGGAAAAGGACAAGAAGAAAACCCTTAAATGGTACTTTAACATGCTTGTTGAAGCTTGATGAGAACAGCGCCATTTGAACTCACATTACAGCTGGAAAATAATAGTTTTCACTCCACTAAAGTGTCCCTTCCCCATCTGAACCCATCTCTCCTTTCTTTTATTGTTTGGTTGACATCACTTATTTTCTATCTTTCTTTCCAGCTTGGCTAGTTTCTTCTCACGCTGCTGTTCTACCTTCGCCTCACCACTTTGTCTCTGTGACAAAGTGAGCACTTGTGCTACATCTTTCCTCTGAAAGATTTCATTACAACACCATCATGCTGATCGTGCAGTGACAGACACACACAGGAGCAGGTTTCATCAGTCTGGATTGTTAATAGTTTATGGCTTTAGGCTTTTCAACTTGATTATCTTTTTAATGGTCATAAAACACACCAGTCTGGTACTTTGTGTCCTCTGTTTCAAACACAGATGGTTTGTACTTGAGAGGACACGATAAATCATGTAGCTTCTTTCTTTTATACCTGGAAAAAAAACAGGAGAAAATGATAAAATTATTCTTAAAATGTATACAATTATTTTTTAAAGTATTTTAAAAAGGTGCTAGAGCTGAAAAAGTAGGAGGTTAAAGCGAGGACAAACTTTAAGAAAGCCGAAACCTCCATCAGGACCAGACCAGCGAAGAGCTGAAATCTGCCTCAGTCAGTTCAAAAGTGAAAGTAAAGGGGCGCTAGAAAATGAAATAATGAGGAGAGGAACAGCAGAGGTTGTAGTTTACAAATTGGAGTAAAATCAGTGACAGACTCTCTGGCATTTTGTTTATAGCAGTTTTGTTCATCATGAACCCATCTGATTTTATGTTGAACCTTCAAGATTTAGTCACATTTAACCTCAGTTGGGGTCCAAGATTATATGGAAAAGCAAATTGTCTAAATACCTATCAATATAAGGTAAAGTTCTCTTGGATGAATAATACCATTTTGTTAAGTTTGAGGCTCTGTGTTCTGATCCATATTTATGCATACTTTTAAACATTGTTAAACTGTGAACCTTTATATTTGTTTAATAGAACTAAGAAAAAGAATCCATTATCGCTGGCTGTATTGGGTGACATCACTTTCAGATTATCCCAGACAAGCTTTGCCCTACCGGTCAGAGCCAGACCCAATCACCTGTCATCTGTTGAAATAGATGTTTTTGTTCAGATTGTATGCTTTACTACATTCATCTAAATCTTCAGTGACATTACTGCCATATTTGTGTTTTCTTGGACAAACTTTGGATTTATGTCAACTTTTTAAGGAGTCCTTGTTGTATCCAACTGGTTCCAAATCCAGGCTGAAAGTGGGACTGTGGGAGCCACCCACCTGGAGTGATCCAGTTGGCTAATTAAGTGAGCCAACAGCTAGACTTTGGAGCACTGTAGGCAATCTTTTGATGGTCTATAAAGTTGGTTCTGCTGTTGAAAGCCCAAGGATCAAAGTTGGCTCTGTGACTAAATTATTTATTGCTTTTATTTTTCCTCTTAGATTAGAGATAGAGTCAAAATGACCATACTTTAAACTTCTGGGCGATAGATGATCCTGGGTTGCAGTGTAATTATCCTTTATTAATATTAAATAACTCCTAATTATGAGAAATAAACAACATCTTAACCATTCTTATTATTTGTGACAGAGGTTGGCTGATGCGTTCCTCACACATTCGTGTTTAGGAATAAGTTTTGGTGAGTGACTGTGCATACATCCAAAGTACCAAACCCTGGGTTGATTTATCAAGTGATAACTAGCTTGACAGTACCCACTTACAGTACACAGTCTTTATTGTTAGAGTTGATTTAGCCAAATCCCGTTAAGAAACCTTGGGCCCGTTGAGCTTTCTTCATGGTAAGCGGGGCTGAACTCCCTGGAAGAAGACATGCATCTCAATTGGGGCCTTCCTGGTTCAATAAACAATAAAGGAAAAAAATAAGAGTCAAAACATCTCTCCACAATATCCTTTTGCAAAAATAACCTCACATTCAGCATCGCTATTAACCTAAATTGACTTCCTGTTAACAGAGAAGAACAGGTACAGATCGAGAAATGTAGACAGCTGTGAATTATCCGCAGAGATTAAAGATCATCTCTGTACAAGTCAGCCGGGTATGGATGTGTTTATGTGCATCTAAGTGAACAGCTGCCCACTCTGGTCACTTTATTCCTCCATCAGTGTTTGTGCCGGCTTGTGTGTGGCTCCCATTTGTGTGTGTGGGTCTATCCATCCAGAAAATAAAGCCTTATTGAGGATGAAATGGGATTTTTAATTGGCTGAGCCTCGACCTAACTGCTCTGCGTGGAACTTCACGGCCTCTTGTACAATGTCACCGACACACACGCACACAATGGACCCTCAGCGGCATGCACAGTCATCCCTGCGCATGTATACACACTGACTGAAAAGACACATTCACACAGGATATATCTACGTGTCAGGGAGTATTGATTAGACCATTTACACCAAATAGAGGAGAACACTGGCCACCATCAGGGAGACCTTCCTAACTACCTCATTTGCACACACACACACACACACACCAACACGTTTAAAAACGACCTGAAGTCCCCCGACACACACATTTGCAGCCATTGGATGTCCTTCTTCTTCACTTTTCTGTCTCTGTCCTTTAAAAGCGAACAGACAAACCTTTCCTCTTAGACAAACCCTGACACGTACATGCAGAGTGTGATGCGGCTGCTAAAAGGTTGTCTCCATGTCTGACAGCGCCTCTTAGAGCCTTGCATCGATTTTCCCCTCTGCTGACTGCCTCGGAGTGCAATGGGACGAGCTACAGCATGAAAGGGACGGACTGGATGTCAATATACGCAGCAAGGCACCAATGCCATCAAAGCTGATGGTTCCATTCCCTCCACCATGAAGATTATTGTTTTTCTTATTGCTTTTTCAGGGCTACTGAAGCTTGAATATGTCCAATGCTGTCTTATGAAATCTGTCAGCCTGGTGCTTTAGAAAGGGGAGTTGCATTTTTCAACAGTTAAATATTAAAAATAAATAAATGAACAGCAGTCAGACAATTACCTGGAGAGTTTGTTACCTACTGCGATTTTGAAATAATATTCTTCTACAATAAATTAGCTTTCTAACAGGTTCTCTTCCTCGACTCCCACTATTTATCATCATCCATCCTCCAATCAACTCTCGCCAGCTTCCCTGTTCCTGCTGAAGAACAGCATCCCCACAGCATTAGGCTGCCACAGTCTTGTTCCACCAGGGGGTGGAGTGTTCAGGGTGATGTCCAATGTTGTCCACACATAGGGTTTGGCCAAAATATTTAATGTTTGTCTCATCTGATCAGAGCACCTTCCTCCACGTTTTCCGCCCACCTTACACAACTTGGTACTAGAGTTGTGGAATGAACGACTCAGTTTCAACAGATTCTTCCACCTGAGCTGTAGATCTCTGCAGATCCTCCAGATTTCTGCTGCTTCTCTGATTAATGCTTTCCTTTGCACGGCCTGTTAGTTAAGGTGGACGGCCATATCTTAGTAGGTTATTAGTTGGTTCATCCTCTTTCCTATTTTTGGATGGATTAAACAGAGTTCTGTGAGATGTCCAAAGTTTAGGATATTGTTTTATAAGCTAACCCTGCTTTAAACCTCTCCACAAAACTCCTTCATCTGTCTGTGTTCCTTGGTCTTCCTGGTGCTATATGTTTTCTTATGTTCATGGTTGTGTTATTACGATTGTATTATTGATTGCTAGTTTTAAACGCTGCTCAGTACGGGATTCAGCGATTTTATTTTATTTTTTACTAGTCTGTAGTTATTTGTGTACAGTTCAAATCCAGGTTTCATCTATGACTTGGGCACACCATCACTAACCATGTCAAACTCCTTTGACCTGGATTTTAAACGTGATTTTATTTAAGGGTGTCAGAGTAAAAGAGGTTGTGTGCAAATGAACGACACTCTTAAAATATAATAGACGCATGGATGTTTATGGTTATAATGTAGCAAACAATCTAAAATTTCAAGACTTATGCAAATGCAATATGAAATAAAATGCAAAAACGTTTATGGCAAGTAATTAAAAAGATTACATGGCTAGGATTATTTATAAAAAAAACATTTTGTGTTAACTATCATGCTATGTGAATGTTGCTCATTACATAAAGAGTAGGCTAAATGAAAGCCTTTAAGACTGAGAATAAATTGCATAAATGTCCTCAAATTAAACTGTTTAAGATTATCATGGTTATCATGTTGTGAAATTGCTTTAAGATGCCAGGAGCTCTTAAAGCAAGAGTTTTCTTTCTGTTTCTGTCAGGCCTAATCCGGTCCAGAGTGCGAGGCGCTGATGCTGCGAGGGCAAAAGTCCTTACCTTCCTGGACAGCCACTGTGAGGTCAACAAAGATTGGCTGCCCCCCCTGCTGCAGAGGATCAAACAGGTGGGCTACAACAACATTCACACTAACTAATGCAGCTGCATTTTTTTATCCTGTGGTTGAAATAAAATCTCTTCATTGTGAAAGTGGCCATCACTCTGAGAGCCTCTCGTTAAGAAATAAGTGCTGCACTTTCTACTTCACCACACTCACTCATTCATTCTTCTTTGTGCCTCCTCTTCCTCCTCCTTGTGGCCTTTTTCACGACATGCTATCTTGCTTTAACTGCCTTTTCCTCTGTTATATGTCTTGTCCTGCTTTGTCACTCGTCAGTTCTTGCACAATTTTACACATTTTCTTTCTCCTTTTTTGTCTCTCCTGTCCTTTTTTTTTGTCACTGCTCTCTTTGCCTCCAGTTCATTTCAGCCTCTTGCCTTGTTTTAAACCAATTACCTATCACTGTTTTCTTTAGTTTAATTCACCTCACATCTTCCAGACTTTATACTATACTATCCATCCATCCATCCATTCATCCATCCATCCATCCATCCATCCATCCATCCATCCATCCATCCATCCATCCCAACCAGAAATATCTGCTGTAAAATTATAGTGAAATTTTGGTTTTAAATTGCTTTTCCTCCACCCCAGTGGTGTAAAACTGCAGTCCTTGAAGGCTGCTGTCCAGCAACTTTTGAATGTGGATTAAACAACTGAATTACCTCCTCGAGCATTCAACTTCTACAGAGTCCTGCAGCTTCCCTAAATATAGGATTGCCCTCGAGGACTGGAGTTTGACACCTGTGTCTTACCCGTTTTCTTTTTCCTCCTTCCTAATCACATTCTCCTGTGTACTACTGTTTGATAACTTTTTTGTACTTTCATTAATCATATATGGCCACTCTCAAGTTCTTCTTCACCTTACCCTCTGTGTCCTCTCATTTCCCAAGTTCTCTTTTTTTGTTTTTTATTCCACCAATTCATCAAGTCAGCAGATCCTTTGTTGGTATTAAAGACCTTTGATCTCACTGTGTAGAGCAAAGATCAATAAGTAAATCCACCTGAGAGTCAGATCTGTTTGGGCTGCAGTGCCAACATCATCGTTATTCATTCTCACAGCTTGTGTACGTGCTTTTTAATGCACAGCAGGTCATTTGTCACTGTCGGCACCGGTCACTTTATAGTCATATATTTAGATTTAAATGTATGAAGTATTGATCCAGGTCAACTCACAAAGCCAAACCCCAGAGCACTCTAAAATCCTATCCCCCTTAAAATAATTGTCTGTCTTGTTGATAGAGAGCCAAAATCTCACCAGAATTTCAACTTATCTTACTTCCTATAGCTTTGTCATCATGATGTAAAATTTTATTTAGAACTCAGGCTCTGATGGTGATGTATAAAGTAAAATATATAATAGCTTTATCATTCTTGATAGATAATTTAAATACCATATATTTTTTTGCAAAATTGGCAACATCTTTTGCGTGAGTTAAAATGTTTTCCTTTTCTGTATTATTCACAGATTTTCAGTAGTACAAAGTCAGGAAAGAATATTAAATCAGACTAGTAAAAAACAGCCCTAACACTGACATGATGGGTTAATGAAAAGGATGTTTAATACCTGTTTAAAATTTACTTTCAAAAGGTATTTTCAATCTGATAAGCGAGCCTTATCAGAACTTATATTCTAATTTACTAACATGTACCTTTATTCACTATGTAATGCTTCCATCACATTATGAATATCAGATGCTACTCAAATGTTGCAACAATGGCATCATAATGCTAATTAGTCTCATGCTATGCTATGCAGACGTTTTGTCTGCACTGCTAAAAATATTGGCCAACGTACGTCTATATAAAATTTAACGGCAGTGTTTTTGGAATAAATAAGTCAGATTTCTTGTTTAAAAAATGGAAATAATAGTATATTTTGTTCTGCAACATTTCTTATATCTCTTTTGCATTTGCATTATGGGAGCATTTAAGTCAGTCTTGATCAGTCTCAACTAGAAACACGTATGAAACTATTGCAAATAGCAAAGTTCATGCTTTGACCCAAGCACAGCCAACTCTTGCACTATTTTTCTAAGAAGAAAAAAAAATTAAGCTGGTTTTTATGTTAAAAAACATTAATTAATTTATTTTAAATTTCTCAATATGTTTTATAATATTAAGGTCAATCCCTTTAGCAAACCCTATGTCAAAAGCAAAATTAACAGTTATAGCTGTAGTTAGGCATCCTCCTAGAAACTATAAGCTTAATACAATCTGCAAAAGAAAAGCATTTCTCTGATGACCTGGTGGTTTCTTATTTTGTAAAGAATTTATTTTAGAAATACATGAAAAATATCCAAACAGGTCGGGGGGGAGCTGGTGCCTATTTCCAGTGGTCTACGGGCAAAAGGCCGGGTACACCCTGGACAGGTCGCTAGTCCATCGCAGGGGAACACAGAGACACACAGGACAAACAACCACGCACACACCCATTCACACCGAAGGACAATTTAAAGAGACTAATTAACCTGACAGTCATGTTTTTGGAGTGTGGAAGGAAGCCGGAGTACCCGGAGAGAACCCAGAAATGCAAAGGGAATACACGCGAACTCCATGCAGAAAGACCCCCGGCCAGAAGTTGAACCTTCTTGCTGCAAGGCAACAGTGCTACCAACTGCGCCACTGTGCAGCCCCAGAAAAAAACCCTTCCAAAGAAAGTAATGAAATTACCTTTATCCAACCCTTATTTTCAAACACATACAATCAACCATTTTGTAAACCAAATAAATTTTTTTATGGATTTTTTTATAATTATTTGATTATTTGTGGAACAGCTGCCTAGGGTGTAGTTTAGCATATTCACAGTTTTACCTTGATTTTCATATCATTGGACCTCCTTGCTAATGCTGCTCAGTCACTTGACTGATTTCATGTATTTAAAGAAGTTGATGTTCATACGTTCATTCAGTTATCTGACAAATTGCTGAATGATTAAAACATTACCTTGGTGCTACAAATTGTGCAATAAAGGAGTCAAGTGACTTGCAATAATTACAAGTTGTACTACTCACCATAACATTTCCACCCCTCAGTTTAAGAAAGTACATTTTTTTAAAGCATAGGTGGGTGAATATTCCATGGCCTGCAATTCTTACTCATTGTAGAGGCGTCTGGCCCTTTGGGAATATTGTACATTACTGGACTGTCCCTCGTGAATTACCACGCAAACACAGACAATGCAGGAGAAAAATCTGTGAATCTCAGCTACAGAGTTCAAAACATAGTTTTCGAGAAGTTTCATTGTTTCTGAAATTGCTCCGTTTTTTCTAGTGAGCAATCTGTAGTGTAGTGCTAAGAATAAAGCCGCATAAACAGTGTGGAGTTTAATTTCCAGTCTATCAGCTGTTTTCAGTTTGCAAATGGATCTTCTGGAGAATGAATTTAAATAATCTCCTAGCAAAGCTTTTTTCTCTTTAAGGCAATTTTAAAAATACATACCCAACATGATAAAATGCAAAAATGTGAAATGCATATTTATCATTCCAGCTTTATGATAGATTCTGTAAATCCAAAACACGGTGCATACAGGGAGCAAGTTGGGTCCAAAGCTATTAAACTAGAGCTGACACAGGAGAGAAACATGAAGTAGGGTGATAATAAATGGTGATGATGAGGATGATGCAGATTGTTTTGGGGTCAGAATCCTCTCATCTCAGTCATCAGATGTTCTCATTTTAAATTGGGTGGAAAAAAGAAATGACTAAAATTAAGAAACTGCTCCGGAGTGATTTGAAAATAACAGTCATCCAATTACAACACTAATGTCACGAATGCTTCTCCCTGAGTGCTGCACAGTGTCATTACCCTTACAGCTATTAAAGCAGCCACAGCGCTCTGTGATGTGGCTGGAGCTATGGTGGGAAGCTGCCACGTCCCCTTGCACTGACCCTGCAGCTAATGGTCCAGAACCGCTCCACCTGCTCTGTAATATCACTGGCTGAAGGCGCATCCAGCCGTTTGACCAAACTAATAGAGGGACACCACATGATTTAACAGGGAGCCCACATCTAGTAGTGTAAGTGAAAGTGGGATAGAAAATATGTACCTTTATCCTTGTAAAGAGCAAACAAGCCCACCAGAGGCGTGGCAGTGCTGGGGACGCTCGCTTTAAAATGATTTGGAACTTTATTTACATGGTGAAGAAGGTGCTAGATAAGGTAAACACATATATATACAGTATATAGATATATATATTGTATATATATATATATATATATATACACTGCTCAAAAAAATAAAGGGAACACTCAAATAACACATCCTAGATCTGAATGAATGAAATATTCTTATTGAATACCTTTTCTGTACAAAGTTGAATGTGCTGACAACAAAATCACACAAAAATCATCAATGGAAATCAAATGTATTAACCTGGAGGCCTGGATTTGGAGTCACACACAAAATTAAAGTGGAAAAACACACAACAGGCTGATCCAACTTAGATGTAATGTCCTTAAAACAAGTCAAAATGAGGCTCAGTATTGTGTGTGGCCTCCACGTGCCTCTATGACCTCCCTACAACGCCTGGGCATG
Organism: Crenichthys baileyi; assembly: GCA_036173005.1. Taxonomy (NCBI): domain Eukaryota; kingdom Metazoa; phylum Chordata; class Actinopteri; order Cyprinodontiformes; family Goodeidae; genus Crenichthys; species Crenichthys baileyi. The sequence continues at coordinate 59,438 of JAHHUM010002400.1, forward strand.
CTCCTGATGAGACGGCGGATGGTCTACTGAGGGATCTCCTACCAGACCTGGACTAAAGCATCACCCAACTCCTGGACAGTCTGTGGTGCAACGTGACGTTGGTGGATGGAGCGAGACATGATGTCCCAGATGTGCTCAATCGGATTCAGGTTTGGGGAACGGGCGGGCCAGTCCATAGGTTCAATGTCTCCATCTTGCAGGAACTGCTGACACACTCCAGCCACATGAGGTCTAGCATTGTCCTGCAGTAGGAGGAACCCAGGGCCAACCGCACCAGCATATGGTCTCACAAAGGGTCTGAGGATCTCATCTCGGTACCTAATGGCAGTCAGGCTACCTCTGGCGAGCACATGGAGGGCCATGTGACCCTCCTAAGAAATGCCACCCCACACCATTACTGACCCACTGCCAAACCGGTCATGCTGAAGGATGTTGCAGGCAGCAGATTGCTCTCCACGGTGTCTCCAGACTCTGTCACGTCTGTCACATGTGCTCAGTGTGAACCTGCTTTCATCTGTGAAGAGCACAGGGCGCCAGTGGCGAATTTGCCAATCCTGGTGTTCTCTGGCAAATGCCAAGTGTCCTGCACGGTGTTGGGATGTGAGCACAACCGCCATTTGTGGACGTCGGCCCCTCATACCATCCTCATGGAGTCGGTTTCTAACCGTTTGTGCAGACACATGCACATTTGTGGCCTGCTGGAGGTCATTTTGCAGGGCTCTGGCAGTGCTCCTCCTGTTCCTCCTTGCACAAAGGCGGAGGTAGCGGTCCTGCTGCTGGGTTGTTGCCTTCTTATGGCCTCCTCCACGTCTCCTGGTGTACTGGCCTGTCTCCTGGTAGCGCCTCCAGGCTCTGGACACTACGCTGACAGACACAGCAAACCTTCTTGCCACAGCTCGCATTGATGTGCCATTCAGAATGAGCTGCACTACCCGAGCCACTTGTGTGGGTTGTAGAGTCCGTCTCATGCTACCACGAGTGTGAAAGCACCACCAACATTCAAAAGTGACCAAAACATCAGCCAGAAAGCATAGGTACTGAGAAGTGGTCTGTGGTCCCCACCTGCAGATCCACTGCTTTATTGAGTGTGTCTTGCTAATCGCCAAAGATTTCCCCCTGTTGTCTTTTCCATTTGAACAACAGCATGTGAAATTGATTGTCAATCAGTGTTGCTTCCTAAGTGGACAGTTTGATTTCACAGAAGTTTGATTTACTTGGAGTTATATTGTGTTGTTTAAGTGTTCCCTTTATTTATTTTTTTAGCAGTATATATATATATATATATATATATATTTTTTTTCTTTTTTGTCCCCTTCTAAGCAGAACTGTTTCATCTTCTTCATGTTGGATGGTTTTCACTTGTAGACAGTAATCTTCAAGTCTAAACACAGATTCTCAATTGGATTGAGTTCTGGCCTTTGACTAGGCTATTGCAACACATTGAAATGTTTGATCTTGCAGTGTACTTTCCTACCTCTGGCCAGCATTTCTGTATTTCTCCTTTTTTTCAGCAGCAGTCTGATATTAATGTCAGTAAAGTGAATATAATGAAGCTGAACTGAAAAGAATAGAAACACCGGTCACTCTCACCTCAGTAACTGTGCTCCCTGCATGATTGGTGCCAAATGACTGAAAATTCCTTCCAGCGTGAGCATTATGAAGTATATAGTTACTTCACAGACAGATGAACACAGACTGAACTGGAAAGGTAATTTATTGGAAACAAGTTTGAAGATGTACATGCAGGAATGCTGATTTAGTTTCTTTCTCTGTTGTAATATACATTTTCTTTCTTATAGAGTCAGACTTTTCCTCTGATTGTCCTTGAAAGCCCCAACTTTGGATGGAAAGGTGTTTTATTTTTCCCTTTTGTTCCCAGGATCCAACTCGTGTGGTTAGCCCTGTCATCGACATCATCAACATGGACACCTTCGCCTATGTGGCAGCCTCTGCGGATCTCCGTGGAGGTATGGGGAAATGCTTTTTTTTCCACTTTCAGTCAGAAACATAAAAATGGCTTTGAGGTGCCTTCAGGGTATCTTTTGATGGCAGAGAGAAACCCCTGAGGGCTTCTGATTTATGAGCAGGCCCTTCGTGATGGGTTCATGAACCTGCTCTCTCTACTGTGGAGCTCAAACACCTTTGAAATATTTTTCTTTCAGCTTTCCAGCACTCTGTGTTCTTTTTGTTGGATTCCCGAAGGACCCTAGGTAGTTTGTTTCCTATAGGATCTTGTATTTGAAATGTGCACTACAGTCAAACACCTCATGACAAGTGCTCATGCATATTTTCTCTTTCATTTGAAGTACTTTAACAATGCAAAGCTCAAACATAGATGTTAAAAACACCCACGTGACACGAATGGATTCAGTTCATATAATCAGGCATTTTGTCAGGTTGATTCGTCAGTTAGAAATTGTCAGGTATTAAGATTTTACTTCAAATTAAATGACCGGAGTTACATTTTCTTTTCAGTGGCAAGTAGTATTAAAAAACAGTAGAATGCAATGATTATGAATTTTCACAAAAAACCCTAAAAACCCCAACTACGGTTTCTACATGGTGAACAACAAGGTCACCTGATGTCACAGGGTGTCAAAGGCATGGAACGTACTCAATCAGTAAAGCACTGATACAAAGCAAGTGTTGTTGAGCTGTTGGCTTTAGTAAACATTTTGCTGGATGAGCGACTTTGAACACATTCTGATGTGGATTCTGAATCATCTTCATCTAGTCACAGAGACTTACTCCCTATGTAAGAAAACTCGAAAAGGTTTGTACCAGCAGCGAGGAATTCAACCTTTTATGTTTGAGCCAGAATCTTATTCTGATAATTCCCAGGCCATGATGGATGCTAACATGGATGCAGAGGCTGAAACAAGTGGTGACAAGTATAATAATAATTAAAGCAGCTTATATCTATTCTACTGCCTTTTGATGTTTTTTATTTGATTGATTTATACTTGTAAACACCTTATTTTGCTTGCATCACCTCATTTATGGGACACTCCAGCACAGCAGTCCCACAGCAGACATATGAATCAACTGTTAGAAATCAGTCCCTAAACAAAGTGGATACACAGAAGAGAAGAGCTGATTTTCTGGCGTGTCCATGACTAAATCAGGAGCTGTGTTTGATACAACACAAATCATCCTTTTGTTGGAATTATTAACCTACCTTGGATCATGTCTTATACAATCATGTTGGGGCCAACTGGTTTAGCTGGAACCATCGTCAGTCTCACTGCTTTGTCATCATTCTTTGCAGTTATGGCAGATGATGATGCAGTTTTGCAGCTCCTGGAGGCTGTATAGTTGAAACTTTAAAATCCAATCTGTATATTTCATTCTGCAAATTTACAAAAAAAAAAAGCAAAACAACTGTGAAAAACAGACTGTGATTGTATTTTATAGAGGAGGAACTTTATGTCATGTAGATTTGATTGATTTTTTCAGTTTTTTTCAGGGCAGGTTAAGCTGTCATATTAGGTCGCTTTTGTTCAAGAGTATCCTCAGTCAGACATATTATTTCTGCCCAAGATGTTTCTGACATCTGAATTGAAATCACTTGGATTTTCATGTTTAGGGCTGAAACATCAACCCTAAATTCATGTCTTTAATTTAGATGTTTGACACTAACCATTAAAAGCTATTAAATTTGTGCTTAAAGCTGCCCTCACAAAAATAAAATTATTTTCAGCATAAAGTCCTACTCCTGGACTTCTGAAAGGTGGGCAGGTGTGTAGTTTGACTGAAGTCCTGATTGATGTTGACTTTATTAAACTGCTGATGTTGAGATATCTCTGTCAGTTAAATCCCAGTGAAGCATTCCTGGTGACTCTCCTCTGATCGATGGTGTATTCTAAACTCAATAAAATCTATGCAACAAAGTGAGATTTGCTGTTCTTGTCTTATCTAAAGCACAATCCACCACCAAACTCATCTTCAGACCTTCTCGGCTGACCTGTCTCCTGTTTATCGTATAGAGGCCTCTAACATGTTTGCCATATTGATAAGAGGAATTAGATTGTGCTAGCTATAGGTATTATATTTTACACTCTACCTGCATTGTAGAGTGCTTTGTAGAAGAAGATCATTCAGAATTGTTTCTTACCTATTTTATCAGTGTGCATTTTGTGCAATGAAGCACCTCTAAGAAGGACTCACTCACACTTGTTATACCAAAGAGTTTGGAGTCCCTTGGTTCTTTCTTTTGTATTTATGCATTCTTATACAAAAGTAAAAGGTTATTATGAATTACTGACTAATTATGAATCAGATTATAGGTGGGAGAATTCATCATAATAGTTCATGCACTAACCATCACTGATTAATCATATACAGTACAGACCAAAAGTTTGGACACACCTTCTCATTCAAAGAGTTTTCTTTATTTTCATGACTATGAATATTGTAGCTTAACACTGAAGGCATCAAAAACTATGAATTAACACATGTGGAATTATATACTGAACAAAAAAGTGTGAAACAACTGAAAATAGTCTTATATTCTAGGTTCTTCAAAGTAGCCACCTTTTGCTTTGATTACTGCTCCGCACACTCTTGGCATTCTGTTGATGAGCGTCAAGAGGTAGTCACCTGAAATGGTTTTCCAACAGTCTTGAAGGAGTTCCCAGAGATTCTTAGCACTTGTTGGCCCTTTTGCCTTCACTCTGCGGTCCAGCTCACCCCAAACCATCTCGATTGTGTTCAGGTCCGGTGACTGTGGAGGCCAGGTCATCTGGCGCAGCACCCCATCACTCCTTCTTGGTCAAATAGCCCTTACACAGCCTGGAGGTGTGTTTGGGGTCATTGTCCTGTTGAAAAATAAATGATAGTCCAACTAAACGCAAACCGGATGAATTAGCATGCCACTGCAAGATGCTGTGGTAGCCATGCTGGTTCAGTATGCCTTCAATTTTGAATAAATCCCCAACAGTGTCACCAGCAAAGCACCCCCACACCATCACACCTCCTCCTCCATGCTTCACGGTGGGAACCAGGCATGTAGAGTCCATCCGTTCACCTTTTCTGCGCCACAAAGACACGGTGGTTGGAACCAGAGATCTCAAACTTGGACTTATCAGACCAAAGCACAGATTTCCACTGCTCTAATGTCCATTCCTTGTGTTCTTTAGCCCAAACAAGTCTCTTCTGCTTGTTGCCTGTCCTCAGCAGTGGTTTCCTAGCAGCTATTTTACCATGAAGGCCTGATTCACACAGTCTCCTCTTAACAGTTGTTCTAGAGATGTGTCTGCTGCTAGAACTCTGTGTGGCATTGACCTGTTCTCTAATCTGAGCTGCTGTTAACCTGCGATTTCTGAGGCTGGTGACTCGGATGAACTTATCGTCCGCAGCAGGGGTGACTCTTGGTCTTCCTTTCCTGGCGCGGTCCTCATGTGAGCCAGTTTCTTTGTAGCGCTTGATGGTTTTTGCGACTGCACTTGGGGACACTTTCAAAGTTTTCCCAATTGTTCGGACTGACTGACCTTCATTTCCTAAAGTAATAATGGCCACTCATTTTTCTTTACTTAGCTGCTTTTTTCTTGCCATAATACAAATTCTAACAGTCTATTCAGTAGGACTATCAGCTGTGTACTGTATCCACCTCCTGCACAACACAGCTTATGGTCCCAACCCCATTTATAAGGCTTGAAATCCCACTTATTAAACCTGACAGGGCACACCTGTGAAGTGAAAACCCTTTCAGGTGACTACCTCTTGAAGCTCATCAACAGAATGGCAAGAGTGTGCGGAGCAGTAATCAAAGCAAAAGGTGGCTACTTTGAAGAACCTAGAATATAAGACATATTTCAGGTGTTTCACACTTTTTTGTTCAGTATATGATTCCACATGTGTTAATTCATAGTTTTGATGCCTTCAGTGTGAAGCTACAATATTCATAGTCATGAAAAGACAGAAGGTCAGAAGAGTCTTCTTCATTTTAAGCTTCTCAGGTTTGTGTGGCTACAGACGAGCTGAAAAAATAATTCAGTGTTCTATCACTCCTCACTATTTCAGTGGCCAATCTCTCCTAAGAGCTTTATAATTCCTGTTTCCTGCTATTAGCCTGTCTCATCCTTGTCTTCTTCACTTGGTAGCAATCAATGCCAGCCAGTGGTTATAATAGTCCTCTCCAGCCTCAGCTACACACATAGCAAATGGATGGTCAGATTTGATTTCATAACGGGGTTTTAACTCTAGATAAAATGGTGGCTCCTAATATAAAAAGATTCTTAGAAGATGGATTTTCAATGGTTCAGACACAGTAGAGATACAAGATGCATACATGAAGGGAGCGGAAATGAATGGCAGGGACTGCTTGGCCTCCTTTTGAGACACAAGATGTGCAGACCAAATAACCAAATGTTACAACTCTGCCATTTGCTGATCTAATTTGATACCCTTAGTGGATCGTAGAGTAAAAAATGCTTCCGTAGCTGCCGGCAGACAGTTTTCCCAGTGTATATATACATTACTGAGAGAATGTTAGGGTATTACGAATTAGAAAAAGATGGACCCAAGATTCAGCCAGACACAGAACTGAAAGATTAAAAAGTTTATTCAGCCACAGGAAAACGTCACTCAGGTTAAACTCCACACAGCTTCCAGGAATCACTGAAGCAGAAAGAAGGATTAGTGACTTGTAGTTTCTCCAAAGCTTGCAAGGATCAGAAAAGTCACTAACCTGTTCTTGTCTTGGGTTAAACTTGAAACCCAGAGGGGAAACCTCAGTGGGTAGAAGGCAGGGATCTCCACAGCGCAGGTGAGAGAGACAGGTGACTTTTGGCTGAATAATCCAAGGGCTAGGCTGATTCAATAATCCAGGGACAGAAACAGGGTCAATGATCGGAACAAGAGACGTCAGGCAAGGGGCAGGCAGAGGCATAAATCAGATGCAGGAAACAGGGTCAAAACCAAAATCCAAACAGTCCAACAAGGGGCAGGCAGAGGCAAAAATCCAAGAGGCAATGCAAGGTCAAAACACCGATCAGTCAGGAAGGAACGCTGGATATCTACTCACACGATGGCTTTCAAAAATCTGGCACCGTCTGCTTGTCAGAGTCAGTATGTATCAGGGAAGACACAGGTGCTTGGAATGCCACAGATTGCACTGCACTGCAGCAGTCACCAGGTGCATCTCATCTGCTGATTACAGCCAGAGAGACAGAGTAGAGCAGACGTGCCAGAATCATAACATAGGGATATTCTTCTGGGTGAAATTTCAGGAATAACCTAAAATGCACTATAATATTTACAGATTAACTTAATGTGACCTTCTCTAATCTTCTGAATGCACATGTCCAACTGTTTAATATTTCAGTAGATTTTGCACAACTTGCAACTCTTCTCTAACAAGGAGTTTAACTGCAAAATTCACAACAGGTTTTCCATCAATCAACCAATACGTATCCTGGTTCAATTGGAATTGGTATTTAAACAGCCTTCCTCATCACGCTTGACACATTTTGACATCAGAAGACCCTAACAATTAACAGTAGCTCGCAAGGCTTTAGACAGGATGTTCTCAGACTGAAGTAGCCACTGAGCTTAGTGTCACAGTGTCATCAGCAGCTCTCAACAGATACAGAGAGACTGGAAGAGTCACAGAAAGGAATAGAAGTGGACGTCCTTTGGCCACATACCACACTAATGACCGCTTCATCATTAACAGTGCCCTGCCGAACCAAATTATGAATGTCACTCAACTCCAGGCACATTTAAGGGAGGTGAGAGCCCCCCAAATGTCAAACAATTTGAAACCATTTACATCAGTGATCTCTGCGTGCTTGATGACCTACAAGTTTACCTGACCACACCACCACATGCAGGCATCATCGTCTTGCATTGGCCAGGGAGCATTTATACTAGAAGAGGAGCCAATGGGCCTCAGTGCTGTTCAATTCTCTAATCTTCTGAATGCACATGTCCAACTGCTCAATATTTCAGTAGATTTTGCACAACTTGCAACTCTTCTCTAACACAGAGTTTAACTGCAAAATTCACAACAGGTGTTCCATCAATCAACCAATACGTTTCCTGGTTCAATCGGAATTGGTATTTAAACAGCCTTCCTCATCACGCTTGACACATTTTGACATCAGAAGACGACACCTAACAATTAACAGTAGCTCGCAAGGCTTTAGACAGGGTGTTCTCAGACTGAAGTAGCCACTGAGCTTAGTGTCACAGTGTCATCAGCAGCTTGCAACAGATATAGAGAGACTGGAAGAGTCACAGAAAGAAATAGAAGTGGACGTCCTTTGGCCACATACCACACTGATGACCGCTTCATCATTAACAGTGCCCTGCCGAACCAAATTATGAATGCCACTCAACTCCAGGCACATTTAAGGGAGGTGAGAGGCACCCAAGTGTCAGACAATTTGAAACCATTTACATCAGCGTTCTCCGCGTGCTTAATGACCTACAAGTTTACCTGACCACACGCAGGCATCATCGTCTTGCATTGGCCAGGGAGCTTTTATGCTAGAAGAGGAGCCAGTGGGCCTCAGTGCTGTTCAATTCACGTTGAGCAGGAATAATGGCCGCCAACGATGTTGGAGACATCAAGGAGAGCACTGTGCATCAGCCACTGTTGTCCATAGACAACCCTTTAGTGGTGGTGGTGTTATAGTGTGGGCAGGTGTGTCTAGTCAATACAGAACTGCCCTACACTTACAGTGACAAGCCCATTCTACCTGAATACCATCATTAATCCAGTCATTGTTCCCCTGCATGAACCATACAGGCCTAACTTTATCTCCATGGACGACAATGCTCCAGCTCATTGAGGTCGCATCATTAGGGAATTCCTGCTGGAGACTGGGCTTCCTTGAATGGATTGGCCTGCACTTTCTCCAGAGCTGAGTACTATAGAAAACGGATTAAATCAGTTGAGTTGCTGTTAGATGGTCGTAACTCTGTACCCCAGAACTTTAATTTCCTGAGGTTTGCCCTGCAGGAATAGTTAGATGCCGTTCCTCAGCAGACAATAAGTCAACTTGTTAACAGCATGAGACATCATTTGGTGGGTCAGAAATTTCTCAAGCCTAATGCAGAAATACATGATTAATTGTTTTGACCCCCAAAATGCAAGGTTAGATATCAGCACTCAACTAGACTCAGTGAGGCTAAAGATCAACAAACACTCTGGTCATCATGGACTTGCTCACTGAACTGAACAAGGTTTCTTTGTTCCTCATCTGTGGAACCAACTTCATGAAAATCTTAGAAGTGTCGAAACTGTTGGCTCCTTCTTATCAAGACTGAAAACTTTTACCTTGTCCTGCTGCTTTTTTATAAAGGTCAAAGTTTATTTTATAAGTTTCTGTTTATCTTGTCTTAGCATGTTCATTTTTCTTTCAGTTTTTATTATGCTTTAAGTTTACTATTATTCTTTGAATGTATTTCTCACCTTTAGTGTAATTTTATGTACCTCTACCTTAGTTTCTTTCCTGTAAATGACATTTGGCTTAGTTAACTTACCTTGGATTACCTTAAAGAGTTTACTGTCACAAAATGCTCAGACATATGCAGGAATGTGTTGGTACATTGGACCTCAACTTTTAAACAAGTTTCAGGAATAGGTTTGTAAGTTTCTGTATCTCAAGTGTTTTGTGGTATTTTATTATCTCCTCCCTCATCTTTCTTCTATTTTGGTTGACTCTGCCAAAGGAACATCTGATGAAACGTGATTATTGGCCTTATTTTCATATATCAGAATTCATCTTCACTTATCCAAACCGTTGCACATTGCATCGTTTTCCAGTTTTCAGCATTATGTGATGCTTACACAGTTTTCTGTTTTTATTGCTCAGGCTTTGACTGGAGTCTCCATTTTAAGTGGGAGCAGTTATCACCTGAACAGAAAGCACGCCGGACCGACCCGACCCAGCCGATCAAGTAATGCACGCAGAACACATTAAATCATTACCCAATAAGACTTTATGTATCACGAGGAAAGGGTGCTTCTTTGGGAAAATGCTAATACAGTCATAACTAATGACCAGTCACAGCAGTTACGACCTCAAACTAACATGGTTAATAGTGGATCTATTCTAATGAGTTGTGAGGTCTGGTGATCATGGATTGGACTTGTCACACTGCTGAAATAAGTCAACACCATCCATATCAAAGGCATGAGGGCTTCCAGCAGAATATTTTCCCATTTATCTCCATGTCCCAGTCAGCTTTCCAGTTTTTCTAAACTGATTCTGGTGTTGCATGTTCCTCATGTGATGTATAAGGTTTAACCACCTTTTTCTGTTGCTTCATGCTCTGGTTCTAATGTCAGCATGTTTATTGCCAATGTTTTTGAAGGTGGATTCATCAGAGTCAGTGTTCTACAGCTACAGAGCCACATTCACAGCAAACAATGTGTATCTAACACCTTTTCTACAAGAAACAGTAAAGAATAAAACACGGTAAACCTCTGTAAGCATTATATTTTGTATTTTCAGGCTGAAACATGAAGTGCTTTGAAAAAGTGTTCTTAAAGATTCCTTCTCTACCCAAACCAACCTTGCCCACTGGGAAAAAAGTAAATTTTATTTACTTTTGGTAGATAGGTTATCTCATTTACAAGAGAGACCTGTAGAATGGACACAAGACATCAGTTACGTAAAATAACACAGTAATCATAAAACATTTCCTTGCCTTTTAAAAAGGAACCAAGCAAAAACCATACTTAAAAAGAAGTGCTTCCATTTTCTTTAAAATGTGCTCTGAATGTCCCAGAGGGTTTAAACTGTCATTTTCCACCGCTTATTCCATAGTAGGTCGCGGGGGAGCTGGTGCCTATCTCCGGGGGTCTATGGCCAAGAGGCAGGGTACACCCTGGACAGGTTGCCAGTCCATTGCAGGGCAACACACAAACAACCATGCACACCTAAGGGCAATTTAGAGTGACCAATTAACCTAACAGGCATGTATTTGGACTGTGGGAGGAAGCCGGAGTACTCGGCCCCAGGGATCAAACTGGATTATTTAAATTTTTGTGCAGTGTATTCCAGGAAGACAGAGCAGAATTCGGAGAGGCCTTTTTCCCAAATTCTGTGCAAACTGAGGAGACACTGAAAGAAATGAAATCCGGGGAGCGTATAGGCTGTAATTGCTCCGCTTGTTAAATCATGAAAAACTGTGATTAAACTAATTTTTTGGAATGCTGAGCTAAATTTCACAATGAAGCCAATACCTGATCATTACCTGAACTCCAGATATAATAAATAATTTAAATAAAACCTCCCTGACAGCTGAAAGATCTCAGAGTAAAATGTCATCCAACATAATTCGAGAGCAAGAGAAAAGTAAAGTCACTGACACCTTTCAGTCTGAAAAGGGTTATAAAAACGTTTCTAAGACCAATGAATCACAATGAGAGACATAATCCACAACTGGAGAAAGCACGCAGCAGTGGTGAACCTGGTCAACCACAAATACTCCAAGAGCACATCGACGATGCATCCAAGAGGTCACATATCAACCCAGAACAACATCTAAAGTTCTGAATACGTCACTTGCCTCGGTTAAGGTCAGAGTTCATGATACAACATAAAAAAGGAGAGACTGGGCAAAATGGAGTTCCAAGGATAGAACCACTTCTGACCCAACCACTTCTGACCCTCTGCGGACTGACGAGACAAAAGTTAGAAGGTGTGTGTCTCATTATATCTGGTGCATACACATTTCAGAACCCAAACATCTTACTGACGGTCAAACATGGTGATGGTAGTGTGATGCATCATCAAGACCTAAAAAACTTGCCATAATTGATGGAATCATGAATTTTGCTTTCTACCAGAACATCCTGCAGGAGAATGTGCAGCCATCAGTCCAAGACTTGATGCTCAATCACACTTTGGTTCTGCAGCAGGACAATGATCCAAACCAAAGGAGCAAGGCCACCTCTGAATGACTCGTAAAAAAACTCAAAATAAAGTATTGGAGTGGCCTGGCAAAAGTCTGGACCTAGGCCCAATTCAGGTACTGTAGTATAGCCTTAAACATGTCATTCATTCTCGAAAAACTGGCAACATGGTTTTATTAAAGCATTTCTGCAAAAGAGAGTTGGCCAAAATTCCTCATTGCTGAGGAATTACCAGTTATCCCAAACTCTTGATGTCAGTTGTTTCTCCTAACCTTTCTGCTAGGTTTAGGGGGCACTTACTTTTGCCCATAGCGCCAGGTTGGTCTGGTCAGGTGGCTCCTGCCCCCCACTGTAAGAGCAAAGCAAGCAAACCAAGACTCTTTTGGCAGACCACTGACTACTGCAGGCTGGAAACATCTAAGAGCTGCACTTGTAGAGATTTTACATGCTGCCATAATTAACATTTGTTTATATCCTTACATAAATCCGATTTTTAGGAGGCATCATTTTCTTGCTCCATAATTTATATTGCTCACTACCAAAAGACATGATGATAACAAATAGAATGTTTTTGTCTATATCAATTCTCATATTATTCGATGATTTGATCAAGGTACGCACAATAAATAGATATTTATAACCAGACCACTGCCCTCTTGATGTGAGTGTAAATCTGTAAACTAGAGGAATCACAGAAGAGTTAGGAACATTTTTATTTACAGAAATCCAAAACAACAAAAACCTCCTTAAAACAATTCAAGTTGGGTTTAAGCTTCTAAACGCTGGCGTCCAAGCTGTCGGCATATAGTACTTCAGAATGTGTTGGTAAAAGTTGTGGGCGTTGAACCCCAGTCTGCTGTTCCAATTTTCAAGCTTTAGCAAAAACTTTTAATTACTTCTAAATGTGCAAGTGAGCAATAATGTGTTTGTGTGCTTCTGAATGCTCTAATAAGTTGCTGTCAGCAGCCTGTGTGGAAATGTACGTATGCTTGACTTACAACAAAGTTATACTTGTTGCTGTATAAGGAAAGTTACACTGCTTCCAACCCCCCCACCCACGCACACACACACACACTTTTATTTATTTATCTATGTGTTTCTTTGTATTATTTTCTTCCTGATAATCATGGGAAATACTCACTTTCCTTTCAGTGCTGATCATTAAATGACCTCAGTGAATTTGCTAGGTGATCACCAGATGTGAGGAACTGTTGCATTATCTAGGTTGGCTAAATGACTTTTTAATGGGACGAAATGAGCTTTGAACAGAGCAAAGTGGAGACAGTTGGTCATACTATGAATAGGCATATCTGGAGAAAACTAAATGCATCATATTAGCACAACCACTTTATTCCAACTGTCAAACGTCATGCAGGAAATGTGATGATTTGGGCTTGCTTTGCATTCATAGGATCTAGGCACCTTGCAGTCATTAAGTCAACTATGTATACTTTGGTGTACAACTCCTTTGCATACCTAAGGACACTGGAGTCAAATCTGAGGCCATCTGTAGGTCCCAAATGGAATAACAGGCTCAATAAGAGAACGATCTCCAACACAGCTACAGAGTTTCTTTTCCCATCACTGCAGGACCAACAAGCTGCTTCTCCTCTGGAGCTTAGATATAGTTTCTACTCTTCATGCGATGGTCCAGAGCTATAGTTGCTTGAAGGAAATTTAGTTTTCCACCATTTTTAGCTAAATGTTTTCTTTAGTAGCAATGCTGACTGATTCACTCCCTGTTAGAAACATGAAGGTAGCTAGAAACAGGTCAAATGTCATCTTACTTCACTGTCTTGGGCATTTCTAATCTGCGTATGTGTCTGCAGTCTTTATAAGCATGGATGTCCACAATATATATTACATCAAGACTTTCAAAACTGGTCAAAAACAGTCATATAGTAGCCCATGGAAAGAAAACTCTGAAGGACCTTCAGAAAGCCGAAACAACTGATGGTTAATAAACATCTAGAAATTGCAAGAACGTCTTGATCCTTGTAAAGAAAATATGAAAAAAGAGAAATGAATTTGGACTTTTGCTCATAACAAAAGACCCACATTCTGAAACAATTAACAAATGCATCCAAAAAATGACAATTTCTGTGTCAGCACTGGTTAACTAGAGTGCTGAGGTGCGCTGCTGTTGCATGGATGACAAACGATGCATGTCTTCACCTCAGCAATCAGTAACAAAACCAGGCACCTCCTTGTTTGACCTGTTATGGCTGCAGTGACCTTGGCAGGGACACAGAAAACCTCATCTGATGAAAAAGTACCCAGGTCTAATCATTACCGTGCGGATCCAAAGACTATTACTTGGAAGAACTTCGAATGAAAATTCAATTTTTTTAGTTTTCTCTCTTCATCAGGGAGACAAGCGGCAGGATTTACAGATTTACAGCCGAGCCAAGTTGTCCTCCTGATTCTTTGACTTTGACTTAGCTCGGGGATGATGCGCTCAGGCTGATGAACAGTGATCATTTTCAAAACCACATATAACTGTTCTTCCAGTTCAGAGTTACAAGCTACTTCATGTTAGTCTGTCACATAATTAATATTTTTGCAAGGTATTTTATCCTGAATAATCCAGTTCACGTTTGGGGTCATCATGAAAAACTGATGTTGCTGCCTGGTTTTCAACTTGGTCAAATAATAACTCCTTTGCTTTATATGATTTCTGATTACCCTTGAAACTCCTGACATATTACATCCTTTCTCTATCAGGTCTTATTAATACAGGGGACACACATAGAGTTGAACAGAAATATGTTCAAATCTTGTCTCATTTCATATGCTTGGCAAGTTATATTACATTATTTAATCACCGCTTTCTGCAGAAACATATTCATGCACACATAAAGAGTCACATTCCTCTTAACACACAAGGACAAGCTTGTTAAAGGTTTATGTCTCATTGCACCCACATGCGGACACACACAGAGCCACATGGAGTGCTGTTTGCAGGTGGTGACAACAGGATAATTGTTGATAAAGAGGCTATTTGATGACGTGTGTTGGCCTTTAGCTGGTCACTCTGCCCAACTCGTGATTCACTGAGTTTGTGTGTCTGTAAATTTCAAAAAGACTAATTTTTATCTTGAAAATGACAATAAGCAACTTAGCTAAAGCTTGTTTCTTTTTGAGTTGATTAGATAACTTTCTAGAGATATTAGAGGAACATGAAATTAAGCATGATTTGTCATAAAATACAGCATCTGTTGTTGACTGATGTTTAAAATGTCATCTTCTGTGAGCTGTGATCCTGAGATTAAAAAATATTCAAGATGGATGAAGGTAAAATCAATTCTCTCATTTTTAATATGTTTTTTCTGTCTTGTGTTTTTATCTGACAGGACTCCGATCATTGCAGGTGGGCTTTTCGTGATTGACAGATCATGGTTCAATCATCTTGGGAAATATGACACGGCCATGGACATCTGGGGTGGAGAAAACTTTGGTGAGTGATCTCACCAGGATGAAATAAGCACAAAATACACACACAATCTGTAGTTGAAACCCCTTCAACTTTTTCAGCACGTGAGATGTTAAACATACAAACTTTAATATATTTTATTGTGAATTTATGTGATTGAACAACACAACGTAAGAAAATAGGTGTAAAGGAAAAACGATTTATGGTTTTTCATTTGTTAAAAAACCCAAAATGTTTATTTGTATTCCAATCCCTTTACTCTGGTTCCCCTAAATAAAATCCAGCGCAACCATCTGCCTTCTAAATCATCTAAGTAATAAAAACTTATAGATTTTCAGGAGAAAAGTGCAGCTGTTTTGTTTCTGGCCTCAGAGGTTATGTTGGAGAACAATAGAGGAAAAACAGCATCATGGAAACCAAGGAACACAGCAAACAGGTCAGGGAGGAAGTTGTGGAGAAGTTTAAAGTAGGGTTAGGTTCTAGAACAAAATCCCAAGTTTTAAACATCTCACATAGCTCTGTTCAATCCACCATCTGAACATCTGAAAGAGAATGGATCAACTGCAGATCTACCAAGACAGGCACGTCCACCTAAACTGACAGGCTGGGCTTGGAGAGCAGTAATCAGAGAAGTGGCCAGGAGGCTTACGGTTATGCTGGAGAAGCTGCAGAGATGCAAGTCCCGTTTGCAGTTTGGGGTCATATAGGGGACACAGCAAACATGTGGGAGAAGGTGGTCCTCTCACGTGAGACACAAAATTAACATTATGGCCTACATGTAAAAACAGACAGGTTACATCACCCTGAGCGTGTCTCTCCAGGGTTCATGCTGTGGATGGAGCTAGATCCAGGACAGCCCTGGAAGAAATCCTGTTAGAGGCTTTAGAAGACTTGAGACTGGGGCTGAGGGTCACCTTCCAGCAGGACAATGACTCTAAACAAACAACCAGAGCTACGGTTAAAACATTTGGATGGAAGTATATTGATGTGTTAGAATGGCCCAGTCAAAGTCCAGGCCTAAATACAAACTGAGAATCTGTAGCAAGAGTTAAAAATTGCTGTTCAAAATTAAAAACGATGCATTATTTTTCTGCTGTAAATTGAGATTTAGATTAAGTTCCTTTTAGCAATAATGAGGTTTCTCCTTGTGTCAGAAGGAGAGGAAATATACATTAAACTAAAAAAAGAAAATGTATTTTCTTTATAAAGCTTTTAGCCTTATTACTGTCAAAGAAATATTTTCTATGAGGAATTATCCGTGAGGAGAGATTTATGTTCACTGCATCAACAACGGTAGCATGTTCTCTGGTTGAACTCCGGGTCGGTCTAAACAGAACTTTTCAGCCACCCTCGCTCGTCACAGCTCAACCAGTTCTGCTTCATATCATCCATTTGGGAAAATTTGTGCGTTATACATCTACAGTAATATTTATTATAATATTTATTATAGTATATAACTTGTTCAAAATAAGTGAGCTCAAAACACAAATGTTACATCAATAGATAACTTGCGTGGATTGAATCACAATTTTTTTTATCATAAAATTTCAAATGTTTTCAAATGTTTGCTTCTTTTTTTACTTTTTGAGGAAAATCTGTTTTGTGTTTCTGAGCTCAGAAGTTACTGTTAACTGAGGGAAGCATGTAAATGATCGAGTAGGTTGGGCCCTTAAGATTTCTTTGACCAAAGTGGTTCCTGTCCTTCACCAGTCTAGATCTAGACTTTTCTATAATAGAACCGGTTTGGTTTTTCACAGCTGGAGAGCCACCTCTGAGTTACTTTAATTCCGTAAAAAGTCGCTTTGGGTAAATGTTTGATCCTCCCTCTGCTATATTCAGACCTTTGTTGGATGATCCCAACTCAGATCACATTATTCATCTCAGTAAACCTGCAATCAAATGCCTTAAGACCACCAGTTTAAGCTTTAAATACTGTTTTTGAACTGCAGGCTGTGGTTGTTTTTTTAACGTTTTCTTACACAACAGTTTGATTTGCTGTTGCTCTCCATGTCCCTGCCTGCAAGTCCTGATTGCAGCAGTTCGTTCCTATGGTAAGGCAAAGTTTTTGTGCCAAGATTAGGTCTAGAAATGGTTTGGTTGGAATATTAAAGCATTTCTGTCCACCTTGTTTGAAAAAAAGGAATCTAGCTATGTTGGACTACACCCAATAATATTTCTACAAGCATACTTCTGTAATTTAGGTTTAATTGTTCCTTGTAGCATACAGCTAGGCTACTTTAATATCAGCTTAATCAACATCAACATAGTTTACTCAGAGGAAGGTCTTATGTAACTAATTCAGGTCAATTCAATTAAAAAAACTATTTTAATCCTGATTTGGGGGCCCCCTGCTGGTTAACCTAAATAAATTATTGCCCTCAGACCAGTTCTGTTTAAACAGCCGATAAAATCCACTGATAAAAGTCAAGACATGTTTATGTATTCAGCTTTTCCTTTCCTTTCACGCAATCCTAATCTGTATAAAATGTGTTGATTTTAATTTAAGATAAATCTGACAGAAAGCATGTTAGTTTCCTATCTAGATGGTTATTTTTCACTTAGTTTTTTTCCATATTTAGAAGAGTAAAAACATTTTTCTGTTAATTCCTTCAAAAGAAAATTTGATTCCTACCTTCACCAAACCAGCTAAAATAGGGTAAAAAGCCAATCTACATAACAGATTATATTTAGAAAGAGGGATGCAAGTTTTGCTGCTGAGATTACCCTTTTTAATGAACAACTTGAATGAAAATAGCCATAGACATTTAGGGGCCATGTGACATGAACAGATTGCCAGCAGCAGAGTAAATTATGAAGAGTGATTAAGTTTATTAGTTCACTGCCAAGAATGCAGAAGTCATTCAGTATCAGATGGATGAAGGTGAACTTTCCCTTCGGCTGATAAAAGTCAGGAATTGACGTTCCTCCAGCAGCAACATCTGGCCCTCCTCCTGCTACCTGCCTCCAGTCGTCTCGAGTCGACCGTCTGTGCATGTTGGAGTTTTCTGGCTGCTCTACTGCTGCTTTTTCTCAGATCAGGGAAACACTATTAGCCTGTTTTTCCTCCCTCTCTCATTTGCTCTCTGTCATGTCTCTGTCAGTCTCCTAGGCTCTGTGTCGGTTATCTCCCCATCTTGCTGACTCCTCTCGTCCTCCTTTGTTCTGTCTGGTGTTTCATCTCTTCTTCCATCCCTGCCTCCGACTCATCAAACTCAGCCCATGCTCTAATTTCCACTTCCTCTGCAGCTTCTATTCTGATCTTGGAGTAAAAGTTTCTAAACTTTCAGTTCCCAGCTTTGGTTCTATTGGGGAAACTGCCGTGTTTTCTCTCCTGATCTGAACTCACCGACAGCCACTTTACAAATCAAGATGCACATAAACATTGTTTTGAAGAAGCAAAGTCAGTTGAATCTTTTACGTAGATGTGCTGCTGCATTCAGAACAGAAATGCAGCCAAAATTTAAGGAGGTCATGAAAGCACAGTACTGATGACATGATGACAGTGGGGAAAAAACTACAGATACTTTAGATGCATTCATAAGCTGATCATCAAATATTCAGGAAGGCTTGTTCCACTTGACAAGCATGTGCAAGATAAAAAAACAACAAGCGAGACATCCAGCAAAAGAGGCAAAGCTGCGAATAAACAAGAAAATTGTTTGAACTTTAGGAGGTTACATTTTCCCTACTAACACCTGCTTTAGACAAGCTCTGTTATTCCTCTGATTTACAAACATTTCTAAAGACAAGCATGGAAATAGATGCAGTCCTAATCTCCATAAGTTACTCCTTTTAAGGGATTTATAGGTTGTTTTTCACTCCTTAAATTAGGTTTCAAGCTGCTTATAAGTTATTTTCTGGCCCCACATTGTGTTTTTTCTTTCTACATTTGCATTTTAGAAGGCATCAAACAATACTTTCCTACCATTATGTTAGGGGTTTTAAGCATGATAAGTAACTGGAAAAAGAAAATGTGGATTCTATCGGTTCATGTATATTTTCTTCAGCCCATATCTTAAAAACCCAATATGGCTGCAATCCATTGTAAAGATAGTGATCGTTGCATTTTTGCACTTCTGACTGCATTTGACAATAAAAGATACAGGCCGATACACAATATTTGGTCCACAAGAACAAACTGAGACTAGATCTTTTGCATAATTTTGGGGGAAACTATGAATCCTCCTTTGGGAATGTTTTTTCAGTCAAAAACAGTTTTAAAGAATCTCTAACAATTCTGGACTATTTTAGTCTGGTTTGAAAAGTCGACATGTTGCTTTTTAATTGTTTAATTCTGTGGTGGCCCAGAATAGTAAAGAGCATTAAAAATGCTTCCTTTCGGGATTTTTACAAACCGGTTAAAGGTGATAAATCTTGCTTTTTAAAGAGTCTTCAACGCTTGATTTTCGAGTTCAGGTTTAATCAGAAAATTATTTAAATGTTTGCATGCATTCCAGACTCATTCAAAAACTGCGAGTTAGCTCCTTAGTGCCAACACTCCTTATCAGATGCTAACATTAGCCTCGTTAGCGGCTAACAGTTAGCCACCCACATTGTTCTGACTGGGATTAGAAATATTCATTTCTTTTTCTGCTTAGTAGCCTTCCCAAATTGCTGCAACACATTTTAAAAATAAGGGAAGCTTCTTCATAATTGGTTGACTCTGTCAAAAGAAAAGCTCAAATCAAAAGCTACTTCCTTTCTTACTTCAAAATAAGAGTCTAAAACATACGTACAGGGTGTCAAGCTTAAAGGTCATATTCTAGGTCCATAATAATAACTCCATAGAACTTGACCAGACATAGTCATAGGCTAAAAGCAGCTGGAAAAAGCTTCATTAGGCAAATTTTACTTTGATGAGAAATATTTTGGCAATTTAAAAATCACACGATCTTGCACCATCTTGTTATATCCTCATATCTTGCTACAGTCACAGTTATTTAAAGTTACAGGGATTTTTAATACTTTTTTTAAGGGCTTTAACAGAACTTAGGTGTACCTGGTACATAATCGGGTAAACCTAAGCTTGGATCCTACAAACTGTTGTAAACTAAACCTAAACAGTTTCTTTATGCTCTTCCTTAGGTTCTCCACCTCTTTGGCCATGCTTACCAATGAGGACTTTTCAGGGACTAAGCAGCAGTCATGGTCTTTTGTGAAACTGTGTCCTTCTTGCTCTACAGGAGGGATGGTTCAGTTGGCCCTCAGTTCTTTCCCCAACACTACTCCATTGTGTTTTGACTTTTTATGCATTCCTTTCAGAAAACATCAGTACAGCACAAGCCTCCTTCGACTCTAAAGGGAGTTTGGGTCTGTGAGCTCATGAGTGTAGAAATGCCTTGTTGTAAGATGTTATGATGAAATTATCTGGGTTATAATTGCCTTCCTAAGTTGGAAGTGGCTGCAGAGCCACAGGATTTTAATATTTACTTAATTTTGGATAAAGAAGAACAAAACTGAGATGTGGTGAAAGAAAGTATAAACGTTTTTTTTTTTCCTCTGTTTGAAATTGTACTTTTTGTGATATTTTCTGAGGTTTACTCATGTTGAACTAGCCTAAAAACTGAGAAAGAGCAACAGATGTACTGGTAACTGCAGAACCGTTTTGTTCTAGTGCAACTGCTCTATTAAATGTGTGAAATATTGGGATGTTTTAATATGGTCAGATCTCCACCTAGGCCTTCAATGATGCTAGCAGCTCCAGTTTCTGTTAGTGAGAATATTACTGCAGTGTTCGAATGTAGAAAATGCCAAGAAATGCATTGTGTTTTGTGTTGCTTGTAACAGGTAGCATGGTGAAAGAGCAGAATTGTCAGCAAATCCCTCTGTTTTCTTACCTTTAGCTGTAAAATGGAGCTCTGCCTTGTTAGCAAATTTATAATGTAGAAACAAGATCTAAGGTGATCTAAGAAAATTGTGTATGACAACAGAACACATGAAAATGTTTGTTTGCGTGTGCAGAGATCTCGTTCCGGGTTTGGCAGTGTGGCGGCAGTCTGGAGATTCTGCCCTGCAGCAGAGTGGGTCACGTCTTCAGGAAGAAGCACCCGTATGTCTTTCCTGAGGGCAACGCCAACACATACATCAAGTAAGACTTTTTACAGTCACATTTGAATCACAAAGGTCAGTGCTTTTGCCTTACGACAAGAACGATTCAAATCCAGATCGTAGCCTTTCTGCGTGAAGTTTACATATTTTTTTCTGTGCATAGTTGGGTTTTCTCTGAGGCGTCTGGTTTCCTCCAACAGTTCAAAAAACATTCTATGCAGGACCCAGGAGAGGGTAGAAGAATGTTTTTTGTGTCTGTGATGGATCCCACCTCTCAACCACTGACCCAAGGAGGTAGGCTTCATCATGGTGTGGGGGCTGTTTTGCCACCAGCGCTACTGATGCATTCTAAATTGGATGGAAAACAGAAGGACAACCTCCAAATTGCAAATGTAACAACTAGATGGTTGAAACTAACCACAATTAGTATTTAAATGGGAAACCGTGACAAACACACACTCATGAAAATAAACTAACCAAGTAAACTTCACCAATTCTGCCAAGAAGAGTGGTGAAATAACCAGCAACAAATTATGCCAGAATCTTGTTGATGGCTACAAAATGCATGTGGCCAAGGTGTGGTTTGCTTTAGGACACTTAACCAAATATTAGTGGGATTGCATGTATATATCTGTGCTGTTCACATTTCTTTTTTCAGTTAGTTGAACAGTTAGTTTGTGATTTAAAATTTGTTGAATTTGTTGGCTATTTAAATGTTTCAGCCTGAAAAAAAGAAAAAGCTTAAAATGTATGTTACATTTATGTCCCTAATGACTACATAGACATAGATGCAACCCAAAACATTCAGAATGCTGAAGAAAAAGTACATTTTAGTAAGAAGTCATTCTCAAATTCATACTTTTGCAGGATTTAGCTACACTGTCTTTTACAGTATTGTCTTGTTGTCTTGGTTATTGATTATTATAAGAAAATATCACTGCAGTGAAAAATAATTAGAGCATTGTTGTTTCTGGGTGTGGATATTCTGATGTTTAAGTATCGTTTTCCTAAACTCTTTAACACACAATTACCATATTGCAAAAACATTTTTCATTTGTTTGTCTGTAAACTCATGTCATCCTTTCCCTTGTTGCACTCACAATCTTTCCCGCTGGCTTTAATTGCCGGTTGACTTGACGCACTCCGAGTAAATGGACATTCAGTGTTTCCACTGTGAGCTGTGTGTCGCAGCCACCGCTCCCTGCTCGCATCGTTGTTAAGGTGGATTTACAGCTGCCCGGGAGCCTTTGAGCTGCCAGTACAATATTATCCCATTAGCATAAGCTGTATTCTTTCTCTCTGCACCTTTCAACCCATTCAGACAGAGACATGTTTACAGTCAGGCCAGTAATCCATTAACGGAAGTAATGTGCTCAGAATGCGTGTGAATTGATCTCGTATTAACAGATCAATCAAAGCTCTAAGAAGATTACATGTTGCCTTCAGAGTACAGAATAAGGACAAAGTTGATATTACTTCACAATTTACTTCTGATGGTAAGGATTAAAAGAAGGGAGAAAATAAAAAGCTAGTAATTAAATATAATTGCTTGCTTTAAGTTATTGAATTGATGCCTGCTGGAAATCAGTGAACAGGACAAACTGGAAACATGAGGAAGAGCAACAACTTAATTGCAACACTCCATCACTGCATTACTCGTGGGATTCACTAAATGCTGCAGACTGATGATTTATTTAAAAGATTATTCCTTCAACTGTTCAGTCAGTCATTAACCTCTGTCTGTAAGCAAAACATTAAACCTACAAGGTGTGGGAGTTGAGTTCACTCTGTGACTTAATTGGCAGCGCCAGGCCCTAAAGATGCCAGGATGGAGGGTTCAGCTCCCAGAAAGAGCTCTCTAGCTGCCAAACAGCACTTCAGAGCAAAGCTTCGTCCAAACCACCCATTAAAACTTATTGTTTTGTGTCAACTGCCTGCTTCACAGCAACACTGAGACAAGTTTTTTTCACACTCTTTAGTTGTTCATTTTGCTCCCCATTGGTTGTTACTGAGGCAACATCTGTTCTGCGAGGAGGAGGATGACTTTTGTTTGCATCGCGCCGACCTGATGTTTGTGATCAACAGCGCTCTCTGAAACAAAGGTGCCGTCGTCTGCTGGCGCATCGCTCTGCTGGTTAATTGGCAGGAAGCTTCTCAGTTGGTAGACAGGATTATGAATATTTGCTCCACAAAAATTGCTGTTTGATAACTCGATTACAAAGATTATGCTGTTTCCTTCCTCGTCTGAGCCTGCCACTGTGAACTTGAGCTTGTGTGAATGCACATTCATGTCTGGAGACTCTAATTTAAAGCCTTTGTGCGACACATATTTATGTTTTTACGCCCACAAGCATTACGTGTCCCCTCTCTGTTCCTTGTTCATTAAATTGTCTCGGCCGGTGCATGTAAAGCTCATAATGGAGGGTTTCTGTCAATTCAATGAGATCGCTCACAGCTCACAGAAACTCTGCTAATAGCTAATTACAATAGAGACACACTGAGAGGAAAGGGAGTACAAGACAAAAGGGGTAAATGGGATGAGAGGCAGAGAAAATGGGCTTCGATGTTGCAGCAGTGTGGGTAAATAAAGTGCAATGGGTTGGATAGAAATGAGTTGATGGGATAAAGACAGAGATAAGATTAAAAGATGGTATAAGCATGGTTTCATACCTGAAAATGCTACTTGAACAGGAAGAAGCAACAAGAAAATGCAACATTCCAGGTATATGCAGCAAAGATATGTTTAAATGCACATATGAGTGATTAGTGATCAATCATCCAGATCTCATCGAAGGTGTTTCCTAATCAGGAGCTGCATGTTACAGCAGCAGGTTAGCCGACTGAGCCTTCTGAGGTCTGTTTTTATGTGTTTTCTCTGTCCTTCCTCCTGCATACTCTTCATCATTCACACCAGCAGGGTCAGAATCAGCTGTGAAGAACAGAATGCTGATAACAGAGAGTACTGATCATGCAGAAAAACAGAATCCTTCTACTTAGCTTTCTAAAGTTACGGTGTTTCCGTGATCACTGACTGCATCCAAATACAAGGAAATCCATTTCTACAGTTTGCATCATCAGAGGTCGAAGTTTAATTAATTTTGTATTTTAATGTTTGTGGAGCATTTAGCATCTTGCCTCCAGTATACACCTGTCAGAGGGATCTCAGGTTTGGAGAATCAGGAAGAAACGTTCTCAGTCAAATTTATGTTATTTATTAGGAAATGCTCATATATTGAATCTTTGTTTTGTTCATCTCGGAAAAATAAAGTATTTGAATTGCACTGAAATGACAGAAATTAACTACGTTTTACTCATTAAACTAAACATATTAACAAAACTGTGTTTTCTAACAGAGGAAAAGGTAAGGATATCTTACCCCTTTTAGCTGAAATTTCTCCAGTGAGAAGCTTTTTGTAGTCATCTACCAGATTCTGACATCAGACTGAGGAAGGTGTGCCTCTCTCCTCACTTTCAGCTGTACAATGTTTGAGGGGTGACTTGTGCAGCCCTAATTTTCACCCTGTTCTTGGTAGATTTATTATGTTTAAGGTCATTGTTATGTTGCATGGTCCAGTTTTGGTACAGCTTTGTTTTGTTTCAGATGGTCTCACGTTTTCATTAAGCACCCTCTGATACTTGATATCATGGTGTATTCTATGATTGTGAGCTGGCCAGTTCCTGCTGTTGCAAATTATCCTCAAACCATGACATTTCCACCTCCTTGCTTCACATTTCCTATGAGGTTCTTTTTCTAGAATGATGTCTTTGGTTTATGCCAAACATTTCATCTTTTCTGGTCTCCAAATAATTCCTGGTCTTTGTCCACAGTCTTTCTGGCAAACTGGAGCCTAGCTTTCATGTTTTTAGAGAGCAAAGGTTTTCTCCTTGAACACCTCCTATCAAAGGTTAAACTTGTTCCTTCTTATTGTAAGGGTTCCAAGCACTGCTGGAAACTAGTTTAACTTTATTTTGCTGTATTAGTGTGTTTTTGGCCTGCATTTTTGCTTAATCAAGTTCTCAGAGACCCCCAAAGCACTTTACACCACAATCAGTCATTCACCCATTCATAAACACATTCACACACTGACTGTGGTAGACTACATTGTAGCCACAGCTGCCCTGGGACAGACTGGCGCCACCGAGCCCTCTGACCACCATCAGCAGCCAAGGAGGGTGAAGTGTCTTGCCCAAGGACACATCGACTGAGACAGGCAAAGACTGAGACAGAGCTGGGGTTCGATCCGTCGCCTTAGTATTTCACCGTATTTTTATGTTTTTGTGGAAACAGGAACACACGTCGTACAGCTGAGGTGTGGATGGACGACTTCAGTCTCTTTTACTACTCCGCCCGGCCAGCTGCTCGAGGGAAATCATACGGAGAGTAAGAATAAAAAATACTGATGGATACATTATGTCTTCACCCTTAAGTCTCCTGCTGTATCACTGCTATATTATGTTGTTATGAACTGTGTAGATTGACTCACAGGATTGCTGATGATTTTTCCTAATCAGCATAACGGGTTTATTTCTCCCAGCTACAACTGAAGTGATTGTTTGAGTTTGAAAATACATCAGCAGGGTGTGGGTCATTACAAAGCTGAAAACATCTTGTCATTTGGGAACACTGTCATTAAGTGGCTGTTTGGGGATTTAAACCCTGGATTAGTTAGCCAGCAAACTAAAAGAGTTGTAAAAGAGGACTTTCTTATTTTCTTCAGCCTTGTGAGGTTAAACCGAAGAGGCTGATGAATCACTACTCTAAACCTAATGTGTTACTTTTATGTTTTACGCCTAAACTAAATGTTTTACTACACCCCCGTGGTTCAATCTCATATGGATTGTGAGCAAAAACAGTGCAGGTTGTATGAGACATTCGCAGTCACGGCTGGAGCAGACAGACAATCATACTGAAATGTCAGTTTATCTGTCAGAAACATGTGAGTACTGACATTTCCACATCATACAATGTCATTATTTCTCTGGATCTGCATCAGTATTTCATTATCTGTCTCAGTGTTTTTCCTTATTTTGGGTTATTTCACGTCTACCTTCCTGAGTGTTAGTGAAGCTGTTCCTGTCTATCTGATGTGCTGTTTATCCTTCAGGCTGACTGTCTGCTTGTTTGGATTTGTTGTTGTGTCTCCCAGCATCCAAGGCAGAGTGGAACTTCGGAAGAAGCTCAAGTGCAAATCCTTCAAGTGGTACTTGGACAATGTGTACCCCGAGCTCAGGTAAGAATGCATGTTTGTCTGTGTGTGTGTGTGTGTGTTGGCACACTTTTTTTTAGACTTATCTGTGCAGGAAAAGCTTCTGCTGAGCATGCAACCTTAAAGTAGAAAATTCCCGGCTGATGCTGAAAGTGGCTTTATTACTGTCTGCATCATTGTTAGAAAAAAAGATTATTTTTGATCTTTTATACTTTATTTTAGAGCTTTGCTGACTCATCATGGTAGATGCTAACTCATCATATGAAAAGTTGCAGCACACTACAAAGCTTAGAGTCCAACGTTCAGGCTTTAGTGGCAGATGCCAAGCACAATACGATAGTAAGGAGTCTGATCACGGGAGGCACAAACAACTCAAAGGAAAGTCCAGAAAGTTTTAAAACAACATTGAAAAGCTGCAGTGTCACTCAAAGATGTCAAATGTGTGTTAACCACTATGTGGCGCTAATAGCAATTTGAAAATGACATTTTGGACTGAGTTAGACCATTTATCAGACCCATTTGCTAATGGATGACTGGCAAACATAATGTCTACATAAATAGGTATATTTAATAAAGGGACAGCAATCGAATTTTAATAACACATGTAAGATCTGTAGGAACTTCCTCTCTAATGGCAAATCTTTGGCGAAGAACTGACAAGGATGACAACCCAAGATGGCAACCTTTTTTAGGGTTTGGTTTGTGGATCCCTTCTGCAGTGAAAACATGTGACTTCCTGTTCAGTGGGCAGGGTTTATCTGAGATCAGAACATTTTCCTACTAGTATCATAACAACAAGTCAAGGTTTACTGACACCATTTGAGTTTGAGAAACTTTGATTATTAATGCCTTTAATATACACATTGGAAGCTGACATGTCAAAATCTGTAGGAGGAGATTGTAAAATATACAAGGTTTGAATTGCCAAACATCTCATAAAATTGGCAACATTAAAACAAAGGTCTGGCCATATGTTTAGGGTAGTTGCCCTGATAAGGGGGGAAACCCAGTCAGTTTAGGTTCTCTGTGAGATGTTCAAAGTTTGGGAAATTGTTTTATAACCTAACCCTACTTTAAACTTTACCAGAACCTCCCTACTGGGTTCCTCAGTCTTCATGATGCTGTTCGTTCACTAAAGTTTTCTAACAAACCTCTGAGGCCAGAAACAGAACAGCTGGATTTATACTGAGATTAACCTGGACATCATCTGACTTTAGGAAGCAGTTGGTTTCACTGTGTTTTATTTAGGCGTGTCAGAGTAAAGGGGACTGAATACAAATCCACTCCACAATTCTCATTATATTATTGCAAAGAATATTAAAAACCATGTATATTTTTTTCTTCCTCTTCATAATCATGCAGTATGTTGTGTTCTAGCAATTTAATTCAAAATTTGTGGTTTTAATGTGACAAAAATGTCAAAAAAGCTTACAGTGGAAGTTATATTTAATAAAATAGAATACAAGTTCATTTATTTTAGTAACTCAATTCACTAAATGAAAAACATTATATAGATTCTATACACAGACTGTTTTCAATCCTTCATTTCTGTTAATTTTGCTGATTTTCTGCTTATAGCTAATAAAAACCCAATATTTAATATTAGAATGTTACACTAGACCAATAAAAAAACATTTTATTACAGACATGTGGGCTTAAAGGAAAGTATATTTAATACCAGCTTAAAGGTTGCTATTTTTAAAAGCTATCTTTAATCTGAAAAACGAACCTCATCAGAAAGCATATTCCAATTGATTGAATATGAATGTTGTTTTGCATGATGCTGTCGATGCAGTTGCAAATGCAACAGTTTCCAGTATAAGCTTCTGACTAATACAAATCACATTGACCAAAGAGATATTTTTTTATGGTGGCAAAACTATTTTTATTATTGGTACTTTATTTGGTTAATGGAATTTTTTTCACTACTTACCTCTTTTTCAGGCAGTTAGGATTTACTTTCTTTTCATATTTATGTATGTATAGTAAATACATACAGTATATTTACTAATGTTTTTCTATACTTATTTTGGTCTATGTATCCGAAAAGCCATGTTTTTTTTTCCATTTCTTTCTAGAGTCTTAGGTTGATTAAATTATTGTTTATCTAAACGATCTTTATCTTCTAATATGCAGACCATGTCATTTATTTAGTTTTCATAAATTTTTTACATCACTCAACCATGACAGACAATATGTAGTTAATACATACTGTACCTTAAAAAACAGTCGGGAACATCAGAGCTACTTCTCAAAATGTATAGGATTAATAAATTACCATTGCATATACAGATAGCTATAAATGAATTCATTAGCGTAATTTGAATACTTTGTGTTGTAGTGCAGTTTTTTGCATTTGTAAACACAAAGTTGCAAAGTCTGGCTTTTTTTTTACTAAACTATTTTCCCTTCTAAATCTTTGGTATTCTGCCGCTTCTCTTTACAAACTTAGATACATTTTTAATCTCAACATGGAGGTCAGTACAAGCTTTTTCCATCCTTCATTAAGATAAATGAAGAGTCACATCACACGTGACAGCAGCCTAATTACAGATGGAACATTTTAATTGGAAAATAAACAAAAGTTCACAGTTACATATAAAACGACCTGCTAAAGCACATACATGTAAGAAATACGTCTGAAGGTACTACAAGCTGTTACAATTATGTATATCCATATATAAGGAAAAAAATCATTCATGTGCAAGAAGTGATCGCCAACTTTCTATCTCCTGTCCTCACGTAGGTCGTCCATTTGAATTTGTGAACACCTCATTCACTCCCTTCGTGAGTGAAATCTCTCACTCAGTTCTGATTGGCTAAGCTCCCTAGGGTCCAGGCCCCTCAGATCCACCAACTCCTCTTCACAGAGCATACCTGCACTCACACAATAACACAGACTCTTCTTTACCCAAACATAACACCCATTCTACATACAAACTATAAAAATACATCGTAAACATCGTTGCTTCAGCACCTCCTTTTTTTAAAATAGCCCTTTATTCACTGGAGGATGGTGTTAATCCCCCAGAATGAAATTAACAGGCTTTCTCTCAGGGGACAACAGACGTGACCCTGAAAACGTAGAATAACCTTTAACGGATTATTAAAAGAGAAAGATAGCAGATTGAATTAATGCAGCAAGGCTTAAACTCGAGTTTATGGCATAGCTGAAAATTTGACAAGAAAGGCTGGGAAAGTTTTTAAAGAGAAAGACTTGAGAAGAAACTTTCTGGACTGATTCTCATTCTATGGCTATTTCTGATTGGCCGGTCATTTTCCTAATTCAGACCAGAAAAATAAAGAGAAAATTTAGCTTTTTGGCTTAGATGTCTAAATTTAGAATAACAAAAATATCAGAAATAAGGTGTGGTTAGACCATTTAGCTACCCTTACAGGTGGTGTACCTGATTCACACACCAGTAAACACCTTTATGACCAGTAGATTTCACACATCAAATTATAACGCCAATATTTGGGGGCGTCAGGGGGATTTAGGTGAAGTTTCTATTCAGTCAGTGTATTATTAGGAAATGGGATTGTGGCGTCACACCACAACGCGCCCTAATGTTTTGGACTAAGCTAGCTGTGTAGGACTATGGCAGATCCAGGCTTCGACATCAGATAAAGTGTAAGATTTATGTGTGCTGAGGTTAAGATCCCAGCTTTATCCAAAGGAAATTGTCAGTTAGATGCCAACTTCAGATAATTACCTCTGAAACTAACAGGAGGAAAAATTGTTTGACATAAATAGATTTTCACTAAATTTGTATAATCCAGAATTCATGGTATTTAAGTATGGTAAGACTGAAACTCTAGTTTAGATAAAGTTTTTAACATACAAGGATTACATGAAATTAAATCCCTGGGTGTGGTAACAGATGACACTCAGATTTCAGTGAAATTTAAATCAAACTGTCTAGAGAGCTTTAGTTTCATCAAAAACTCTACTACTTCTTGATTCTGTTTTTAATTTATACTCTGTTTTTGCCATGAGAATTATCCAAAATGTTTGAACTGAAAATCTTTTGTATTTTATGTTGTTTTAGTCACAACAGCACTGGTTATGTTTAATATAAGAAACAAACTGTTGCCAGTAGTTTTTCTCTATCCATTTTGGTTTATAAAAGTGGCGAACAGCTTGAATAATAAATATTAGGACATTATTTTCACAAGGTACAAGGATTTACTGGGGTGGGAAACAAATGGTATTATTGTCATTACTGTAGTTTATTGTGTTCGTGATGTGATGTATATATATGTTTGTTTATGCCTGCTTTGTGTATGTATATTTGTATTTAGTTGTTTATCTAAATTATTTTATTCTGTTATATTCATATTTAAGGATTTTAAATTTAATAACTAAAACAGTGTATGATTAAATAAATGAAAACATCATCTGACTCCTTTACAATGTTTTGTTTCAGTAGCTGTCATATTTTTTTTACTTAGATTTACATGTTCGAAATAATCAATCAAAATGTATTTTTGATTGTAGTTTTAGAACACTCAGTTTCTACATGCAGCCAGTTTCCAACCTTCTTAACTAAAGTCCCGTCGTCTTCATCAGGGTCCCAGATGACTCAGACTCACAATCGGGTGTGATCCGACAGAGGCAGAACTGTCTGGAGTCCCGTAGGGTCGAGGGCCAGGAGATGCCCATCCTCACTTTGGGCCCCTGCGGCGGAGTAGAGGGGGTCCCATCCAGCAGTCAGGTAAGTCCGTCAGCAATTAGAAACAGGTAGCGAGTTTAGAAAACCTTCAACACCTTTACTATGAACTAGCAGGAAAACACAAAGGAAAAGCTGTCTAGGTCGAGATACACAAAGTATTTGTATTTACACCAAACTAGCCTTAGAAAAAAGTTAACAATTTTTACATAGTGCTGTGAAAAGGTTTTGGCCCCTTACAGATTTCTTTCTTCTGTTAGTTTTCTCGTCCCGCTTTAATGTTTCGGATCATCAGCCAACTTTTAATATCAGAGAAAGAAAACCTGAGTAAAGCGTAAGGTGTGTTTTTGAATGATTATTTTATTTTTTAAGAAAAAACTTACCAAACCAACCTGGCCCCATCAGAGAATATATATACAGTGCCTTGCGAAAGTATTCGGCCCCCAGAACTTTTCAACCTCTTGCCACATTTCAGGCTTCAAACATAAAGGTATAAAATTCTAATTTTATCAATCAACAACAAGTGGGACACAATCGTGAAGTGGAATGAAATTTATTGGATGTGTCAAACTTTTTTAACAAATAAAAAACTGAAAAGTGGGGCGTGCAACATTATTCGGCCCCTTTACTTTCAGTGCAGCAAACTCACTCCAGAAGTTCAGTGAGGATCTCTGAATGATCCAATGTTGTCCCAAATGACTAATGATGATAGATAGAATCCATCTGTGTGTAATCAAGTCTCCGTATAAATGTACCTGCTCTGTGATAGTCTCAGGGTTCTGTTCAAAGCGCAGAGAGCATCATGAAGACCAAGAAACACACCAGGCAGGTCCGAGATACTGTTGTGGAGAAGTTTAAAGCCGGATTTGGATACAAAAAGATTTCCCAAGCTTTAAACATCCCAAGGAGCACTGTGCAAGCAATCATATTGAAATGGAAGAAGTATCAGACCACTGCAAATCTACCAAGACCCGGCCGTCCCTCTAAACTTTCATCTCGAGCAAGGAGAAGAGATCAGAGATGCAGCCAAGAGGCCCATGATCACTCTGGATGAACTGCAGAGATCTACAGCTGAGGTGGGAGAGTCTGTCCATAGGACAACAACCAGTCGTACACTGCACAAATCTGGCCTTCATGGAAGAGTGGCAAGAAGAAAGCCATTTCTAAAAGATATCTATAAAAGTCTCGTTTAAAGTTTGCCACAAGCCACCTGGGAGACACACCAAACATGTGGAAAAAGGTGCTCTGGTCAGATGAAACCAAAATCGAACTGTTTGGCCACAATGCAAAACGATATGTTTGGTGTAAAAGCAACACAGCTCATCACCCTGAACACACCATCCCCACTGTCAATCGTGGTGGTGGCAGCATCATGGTTTGGGCCTGCTTTTCGTCAGGAGGGACAGGGAAGATGGTCAAAATTGATGGGAAGATGGATGGGGCCAAATACAGGACCATTCTGGAAGAAACCTGTTGGAGTCTGCAAGAGACCTGAGACTGGGACGGAGATTTTATCTTCCAACAAGACAATGATCCAAAACATAAAGCCAAATCTACAATGGAATGGTTCACAAATAAACGTATCCAGGTGTTGGAATGGCCAAGTCAAAGCCCAGACCTGAATCCAATCGAGAATCTGTGGAAAGAGCTGAAGACTGCTGTTCACGAACGCTCTCCATCCAACCTCACTGAGCTCCAGCTGTTTTGCATGGAAGAATGGGCAAGAATTTCAGTCTCTCGATGTGCAAAACTGATAGAGACATACCCCAAGCGACAAATGTAATTGCAGCAAAGGGTGGCGCTACAAAGTATTAACGCAAGGGGGCCGAATAATATTGCACGCTCCACTTTTCAGTTTTTTATTTGTTAAACAAGTTTGACACAAGAGGTTAAAAAGTTCAAGGGGGCCGAATACTTTCGCAAGGCACTGTACATTGTTAAATCAATTAACCACGTTTTTTGATTCGGTTTCACTCGCACCTTCCAGGACTGATTATTACCAGACCTATAAAATCACAAAATCACTTAAATAGAACCTCTACGTCAACCTGAAGTAGGCTAAAAAACACGTCATAGCCCGTTTTAAATTTTCTCCCTGAGCCTCACCACCATTCTAGGAGAAGAACACATCTTGTGGGGTCAGTGAGGAGATTTACCCACATTGGCCAATTGAAGCTTAAGAAATGTACCTGACTTTAAATTCTGTGGAATGAACCAGTAGAGAAATGTTTTTCACAGCCCACAGTACAGTTTAGCGAGCTGCACACACAAACATCAGCTGGGATATTCATTTGTTTTTTTATTGGCCGTGCAAACATGTCTGCAGGACTAGCTGTAAAGTGGACAGACTTCAGGCATTTATGGTAGAAAAGAGTCACATTATAGACATTTACATTCATAGCAATCATCCCTTTTTTAATTATTATTTTTAATAGTAAGAGTTGGATATTCAGTTTTCTATTTGTGGTTGCAGCTGTGCAGAAAGTCAGTTTCAAAAGAAGAAACTGTAATTATCAGTGAAACATGGAACTTAATGGAAATAAACTTCTACATTAGGCTGCAAAATCAAAATGGCAATAAAGTTAGTGATTATAAAAGTGACATGTAAGAATGATATGCAGATATCTACCTACCGAATCTGGGCAAAGCTTCTTTAGATTCCACTATCTGGGCCAGAGTTTTTCTAACCTACAAGTTATTACAATTCACTATATGACTTGTCATTTAACTGTACCTCAAAGAACCATTTATATAGATTTTTAGTCTAATGTTTTACCTTTTTATCTTCACACTGTTGTCACTGTAAAGTTTCTTTAGTTTATTTTCTTGATGATGTATTTAATATAAAGATGCATCTTTCTACCTGGGTAAAGAATAGGGGCAAAGAGACTGAAACCATGCTGCAGAAGAGAATGTGTGCAGTGTCACTCAACTGTGACACAAATCTATTATACAGCTGCATTACTCAGAGGTGGACAGCTGTATTATAGACGGTATGAAATTCATCTCACTGAGCCACACAACTGTGATTCTGAACATTAGTAATGTAATTACCTCTCAGGCTGTGAATGTGAGCATAATAAGAGGGCGGATCAGGCAGCTTTTCTGAGCCTACGCTTACAGCCTTGTTCAGTGAGCTGCAGGTGTCATTGTTGTTTCGAGTCTAAGTGCATCCTGCATTCAACCTTTAATTTATTTGGAGAGCATGTCTGCTGAGCATGCAGACTCTGCCTCTGTGCTGACCTGTTTTAGTTTGGTGTGTTTACCTGAAACAACTTCTTCTAAATCAGCAAGGAGCCTGCTTGAAACGTGGTCTCTAAAGGTAATCACGAGCTGAAGCAGAAAAGGAAGCATGATGGGGAGTCAATTATAATTCATCACACAGAGTTAAATATTTCAAGACTTTATTTCTTGTAACTTTGATGATTATAGCTTACAGGTGATTAAAACCCAAAAATCAGTCTCTGAAAATTTGAGTATTATATAAGATCAATAAAACAAGACATTTTAAACAAAAATGTCAGCCTTCTGAAAAGTATGTTAATTTTTATTCACTCAATACTTGATTGAGGCTCCTTTTGCATTAATTACTGCATCAATGCAGCATGGCACAGAGGCGATCATCCTTTGGGTCTGCTGAGGTGTTCTGGAAGCCCAGGTTTCCTTGTTAGTGATCTTCAGGTCAGCCGCGTTGTTGGGTCTAGTGTGTCTTATCGTCCTCTTGAAAATACTCTATGGATTCTCTGTGGGCTTATGATCAGGCCAGTTTGCTGGCCAATCAAGCACAGTAACACCATCGTCACTGAACCAGCTTTTGGTACCTTTGGCAGTGTTGACCAAGTCCTGCTAGAAAATAAAATCAGCATCTCCATAAAGCTTTTCAGAAGGACGCATGAAGCGCTCTAGAATGTCCTGCTAGATGGCTGCCCTTACTTGGATGAATGTGTGAGCGTTAGTGAGTGCGATTGGGTGAATGTGGCTCTAGTGTAAAGCGCTTTGAGTGGTCTGTATGACTGGAAAAGCGCTATATAAGTTCAGTCCATTTACCATTCCATTTATCATCACTGACTTTGGAAACTTCACACTGGAGTTAAAGCAATGTGGATTCTGCTTCTCTCCACGCTTCCTCCATACTCTGGGACCTTAA
This sequence comes from Crenichthys baileyi, assembly GCA_036173005.1. Taxonomy (NCBI): domain Eukaryota; kingdom Metazoa; phylum Chordata; class Actinopteri; order Cyprinodontiformes; family Goodeidae; genus Crenichthys; species Crenichthys baileyi. The sequence goes on from JAHHUM010002400.1 coordinate 94,812, forward strand.
ATTCCAAATGAAATGCAAACTTTACTTTCATCTGAAAAGAGGACTGTGGACCACTGAGCAACAGTCCAGTTCTTTTTCTTCTTAGCCCAGGTAAGAAGATTCTGACATCATCTCTGGTTCGGGTGTGGCTTAACACCAGGAATGCAACATTTATAGCCCATGTTTACAATTTATCTGTTTGTAGCGACTGTCGATGCGCTGACTCCAGCCGCAGTCCTCTTCTTGAAGCTTTCCTAAATTCTTGAATGGATTTTGCTTGACAATCCTCTCAAGACTGCAGCTAACCCTGTTGCTGGTGCACCTTTTCCTTACAGAGTTTTTTTCTCCACTCAACTTTCAATGAATATGGTTGGATAAAGCACTTTCTGAACAACCAGCTTGCAATGAGCTAATGTGACTTCCCCTCTTCCTATGATTGTGCGCTGACCTAAACCGGAAACCATATCGAGGCTCAGGAAGCCTTTGCAAATATTTTGAGTTAATTAGCTGATTATGGTGTGACAGCATGACTTTTCAATATTGAACGTTTTCACAATATTCTAATTTTCTGAGACACTTAATTTAGGGTTTTCATTATCAGTAAACATAATAACCACAATTACATGAAATGAGGCCTTGAAATATTTCACTCTATGTGTAATGAATCTAATTAATGTATGAGTCTTACTTTCGTAAATGAGTGACACGAAATATTGAACGTTTTCACAATATTACATTTTGTTGAGATGTAAATATATATGTATATGTGTGTAATGCTTTTGTTGTATTGATGTTCATGAGCTATTCACTTTACAATAACAAAATATGATAACTAATAGAATTCATACTTCGACAATTTACATTACAGAATGAGTGCTAGGTTGTAGGTTTGGTTGTGTTAAGACTGAATCTAAAAGTGCATGGATGTGCACTAAATGAGCGCCGGGTGGCTCCAGCTGTGAGTTGATGTATTGAACTAGAGGACCAATTAACCTCTGATGTCATTCCATCTGCAGCAGTTCAATAAATCGCTCACACTGCAAAATAAAGCCTGCAGCATTCTGATGTTATTGATGATAGTTTTACCTCAAAGAGTTGGTTTAAAAGACCTCCGCTTCTCCTCTTAACCATTTTTAACCTTAGATATTTCAGGGACATGTGCAGGAAAGCGCACAAAGTTAGCATGTGCTAAATCACATATGAAGAATTGTCACATAATTGTCATAATCTGCCTGTTTGTGGTTTTGAGTTTGTGTTCTATTTACTTTCTCTGCACTGCCATGTTCTTGCTTTATTTCAGTTCATTCAGGTTATTACATTCATATTATATTCATTTGTGTTTAGGTGTTTAGGTTTTTGTTACTTCCCTGAATTCCTATGTTTTATATTTTAGTATGTGTTTCCTTATAGATCTGGTTCCTCCCGGTTTTTGTTCTTTCGACAGTCTCATTGTTTATTTATCTGTTTACTTCAGTTTCTGTTTCCTCCCTGCACTCCCCACTCATCAATGTTAATTAGTCACTCTCCCTTAGTTACCGTCAGTCTCTCTCCCACCAGCTGATCCTGATTCTCCTTTTATTAACGCTCTGTGTTCATTGGTCCATTCTCCATTCTCCCTCAGCACATATACTCCCTCTTTGTCATTGTTCTCCACTGGTTCCTCCTGAAATCTACCCAATAACAATATGGTGGTGGAAGCTGGAAACATGTACTGACCTGCTGATCACCAGACATCTACTTGTTCCACTGTCTTACAGCCATCCCACATGTGATGTCCACATGAAACCAGAGACTAGAGAACATTGAAGCAGCCTTCACTGTGCAAAGGATCTTAGTAACTCCTGGACAAATCATTCTTTTTTGGTGAAACATGGTGGGAACATATTGTTTCCCACACATGTTCCACTTGTAGGAAAGATGTGTTTTAACAGCAATTTCACATGAGAAAATAAGTTTATTTCTAGATATCAAACACATGGTTTCTCAAGTGTTTACATGTAGAAAGACACGTGTCCTAAATGTAAGTTAGGTTGTGTTTTGTGACACGTGAAACGCATGTGGAAGTTGAACAAATGCTTTATCGTGTGGAAATTACATCATGTAGTTGGATTTAGAACATGTGAGAAACCACATATGTTCCACATCATTTTCATGAAAAAGTAATTCCTGCTGTAACATACAAAATACATGTGGAACACTTGTGCTTCACATGTAGGTAACTACTTCGGTATGTAAAGTTTACAAGATACACTACAAACACTTTGATCGTCGTTTCCCACGTTACTTACCATGTGTTTTACATGTGAAAAATTAGATTATGTCACGAAACTCACATAGGTTCCCACATGTATTTCATGTATGAACATGTTTAAAACTTTCACAAATAGGAGACTACATTTAAATAAAATGATGCTGCAAACCTGTTCAATTAAGACTGTGGTTTCACACGTGATTTATATGTTAAGGCACAATCTAACTTCCACAGCGAGCACGTGTGGAACATATGTGATTTCCTACATGTCAAACACGTGTGGGAAATTAAATTACGCTGGATGGTAACATGTAATTACATCATGTAGTAGAATGTGAAACATGTGAGAAACCACATGTGGAGCACATGAAAAACGTACAACATGTAGAAACATGCTATAAGCACACTTTACTCATGTTTTTTAATTTGGCTTGTCATGTTTGAGCTGGAGAACACATGAGATTTTTTTATGTCATAAAAACTAATTTAAAACTGCATAAAGTATGGCTTAACAATACTAAAAGGTTTCTAAGATGGTGAAAAACCTCATTAGATGTTCAAGAGATTACATCACAATATCATCAGTATAAAATGATACTTCTTGAACTACATGGCTGATGTGGTGTGTTTGTGTGGTTGTGGGGGCATGGTGGAGGCTGTGTGATTGTGACTGCGTTTGTCTTTTGCATCAGGTTGTGTCTTGGGCTGCTCCCTCTCCTGAACCAGCTTAGGCCTCCCATCAAATGTGGTACCTATCCTCCCTGCCACACTCTCTCCCAGTGGCTGGTGTCTCTGCCCGCTGGTGTATTGGTGGTTCTCGGTATCCAGGGCTGGGTGCTTTGGTGTGTGCTGGCTCACTCCCATTGGCTGCTTGCCAGGGCCTGGGCCCCCTGGCTCTATTGGGCCTCTGCTTGGGGGGTGATGTGTCCCAGGGTCTTGGGTCTCTGGGTCCATGGCTGAATCTGCTCTGGCGTAGACGGCTGCGGGCTGGGCCTGGATGCTCCTCACTGCGGCTCCCTGGGGCTGCTGGGTGGTTCCCCTGGGGCTCTCTGCTCTTCTCTGGGCGGGGGTCCGGTAGTCCTGGCAGTGGCCCTCCTGGGGTTCCCATGCTCTGGGGGGCCTTTGGGTGTCTATGGCTCAGATCTCCCCCGTATCTGTTTTGGGTCCAGGGGGGCAGGTCTGTGGTTCCTCACACTCGCTATTGCATATTTTTCCAGAGAAACCTTGTATACCTAAGCGTGGTCCCACTTACACCCACAGGTGTTTAGATTCAGGTGTTAACAGATACACAGATGTTCTATACTGAGCTGCAGTTGCCACGAAATACATCTTGCACTCATTAGTACCGTGCACTGTTTGGTAAAAATGCTGTTGTCATAGATGGTCCTGCAGGTGTAGAAGCAGTCTCTAAAGTAATCTCTTTATTCATCTTTCTCTCCCCTTTTCTTGCTTTTTTTTCCCTTTTCGTTTCTGTCTGTGTCCATTGCAATTGATATAATCCCTTATCTGATTACCACACAAGGTGAGGAGGATGGTAAAAGAGGTAAAAACAGCTTACTGTTAGAGAACTGGAGCGAAGAAAGGCATGTTGGAATCACCAAGTCTTCATGTAAAACCAGTAGGTAATGACCGGATTGATCAAGGGAAACACCTGTGGCTACACAGAGGAAGCAAGAACATTTCGAGATCTATCTCAATACTGAGAGGTGGCTGAGTTTATCTTTATGAGAATGAGTCAGAAGCAAGACCAAAAACTCAAGAGTTTACTCTTATGACATCATGAAATTCAAAGCAAAAACATTTAGTTTGTTTGCACATTAATGTTAGAATCTGCCAGCAAAGAGAAGATTACAATTTGCAGAAGTTGCTACAGAGGAAGACACCTTCGCTGCACGTTGACTAATAAATGAAACGTGTCTTCTTCTCTCTAGGAGTGGGTGTACACTCATGGGCAGCAGATCCGTCAGAAGCAGCACTGCTTGTCGCTGTCAACCACCTTCCCTGCATCGCAGGTCCTGCTGCTGCCCTGCAACATGGCGGATGGGAAGCAGGTCTGAACACACACATAGATCCAGAGCACAGACAGACAGTTGGTGTGTATCTGCAGGCAAGTCAGTAAACGTTATCAAATGGCAGACAAATAAATCAAAATGCTAATTCATCTAAAGATTAATTTATTTAAAAAATGATTGATATTCACACTCGCTCATTTACAGATGTGCAGATGCTTGACATGGTTTTGAGCGTGCAGCTTTAAATACCGTTAACAGACACACACACTCACACATGTCATTACCTGACCACTGGGCACCTTGACGGCCCCTGCAGCAGAGAACAACCTGACAACCAATAAATCACCTTAGAAAGAAGCTGAGAGGAGGAGGGGGAGGAGGAGAGACATGGGAGGAAGGATTAGGAAACACAAGAAAACGGAGAAAGAGAAGGAGGGAGGATTGAGGGAGAGTGGAGACGAGGGGAGAGCAGAAGATTTTCTCGTTAGACCTCATTAGACTGTTCAGGACGTGGAAAAATCTGCTCTGGTGTGTGTTTGTGTTCATCGCCTCTGGATTCCTGCGATGGAAAACAAATTCAGAGTATACGTAGATTCGATGAGACACAAAAACATGTAAATGTTTTTACATTCTAATATCTGACATGGCACAGAATGTAATTCAGTTACTTGTTATTTAATCCATGAATTTCCAGGCGGAAAATGAGAGACATAATGGGAAGAATGGAAAGTGCAAGAGAAAACAAAAGATTAAAAAAGAAGGAAAGCACAAATACACTGACACACACCTAATCAATCACATTCATACCCAAAGTATTCATACCCCTTGAACTTTTTCATAATCTGTTGATAGTCATGCACTTCACAAAGCTATTTTTAAAAAATTGCCATCAAAAGTACAGTTTGCAGTTTGCTAAAAGGTACGTGGGTCGAACATGTGGCAGGTTTCTGGTCAGATGAGACCAAAGTTTACCTTTTTTATATAAAAACAAACACCACACATCACCCTGAACACACCATCCCCACTTGGTGGTGGCAGCATCATGCTGTGGGGATGCTTTTCTACACCTTCCCTATCTTCAGGGAAGGGAAGCTGGTCAGAATTGGTGGGAGGATGGACTAAATTCACTTTCCCCAATTGGATTAATCGGCCAATAATCCATCCAGGTATTCCCAAAAGTCTTATTATGTTGTTAGTTAAAGATCGCCTCCTGTGTTTTAGTGTTTTCAGCTTCTTTAAACAGCTCAAAGTCTCAAAGTCTATCCTGTTCCACACAACCACTTTGGTCCAGAGATTTCTTCCATCACCAGAACCTTCTTAACCAAACTGCTCCTCCATCTTTAAGTCAAGTTCATCCTTTCCAACTGCTCACCTAACACTTGCTGACAAATCCAAGACTAAAAAAACATCTATTGCTCAAAACCTTTTAGCAGTGCATATGTTCTTATGTATAGCCATATTACTGTGAAAAACAGAAAACAATCATCCTTGACCATTTGTTATTCTGTGGACCCCCCAGAGGGTCGTGAAACACCAGGTGGGGGGTCTCCAGATTATTTTCAGATCATTGCCAGTAGGGGGTCACCAGTCTCTGGCACTGGTATTTTGGGGTTTACTGGCTGAAATGTTTGGGAACCCCTGACCTAGAGCACCTGCCTACAAGTCCAAATATGATTGGCTGATCAAAACATCACAAATCATGCTGTTATACAGTTAGAGGCTCAGGTTATTGAGATAATTAAAGAATATCACCCCCACACCTCAAGGGTGCACACTCTGCCTAGTAACTGCTGGGAAATGTTTTTTCATTGGCTTATTTTTAGGCCAAATACATTATGAGTATAAATCATTATAATCAGTATAAAGCAGAGGTATCAGACAGAAAACCCAAAATCAAGTTTATTTTACATAATTACATTAGAGTGAGGTCTTCCTCTGTTTAAATTCATTTTAAATCATTGACACAAATTGTTTTTTTTTTCAATTACTGTTTTTTCTGGGACCACCAAGTGTTGTATGAATACCATGAAGGCCCTGACAGCCCGCCACTGTGCGTTAGAATGGCCCAGTCAAAGTATTATTCTAAGAAGAATGGGCAACAATGTAATATGTAACATTCTCAAAAGGACCGGCAGCTGTAATTAGAGGTCATTTTACAAAGATTCAGTGTCAGCTATATACAAATGCACACCAAAATACAGAGTTTTATTTGTAAAAAATGTCGAACCCATTTCATTGTTATTCATAACTACAATATATTCTACTTTATGTTGGTTTATCACATAGAATCCTAATAAGATACACTAAATGTTCATGTCAAGTTTGCGGTTATAAGGAGGTAAAATGGTAAAGTTATTTTTAAAGACAGTGTTCATCTACAGGAGCTTAAATGGGGAACAATGAATAAAGGATCTAAATTAAATCTAAACTCCATATTGAGATGACTTTTTGTATTATTTCCTTTCTTACTTCCAGCTTCATGGTGCTGCAGCTTCTAGAAACCTGAATATTTTGACACCGCAGTAAGCTCCCTTGTAGACAGAAAGTTGAGGTAGAGGAAATGTGGCAGCCAAGGCAGAGAATCCAGGGAAAAGTTGCTGTTTTCTGTCAGGTCGACTGAAGCGGACTCGAAAGTGTGAAAACCAAGCTGTAAATTAGGAGAGTGGTGAATTCTGCTTCAAGACGTGTTACATTAGGGGTTAACAATATGACAACAGACCTGCAACAGGAAATATATAAGAGGAAAAGAAATACAACTAAAGATAAATATGTAAATATAGATATAAGGGAGTTGAACATTTACTTAGGAAAAAAGAGATGTTGAACTATAAATGTTAAAAAAGAAATCATTGAATTTCGTTTGAAGAAATGAAATAAATAAGGCAATAGCAAGGAAAGGAGAGAGGAACAAAAGAAGGTGAAATGTAAGAAAAAAATACAGAAAGGAGGAAGCTGAGGGAGGAAGGAATGGAGGAAATGAAAAAGAGCTTAGAGAGAATCACAGGGAGCAGGAATTAAGGAAGGAAACAAGTAAAAGAGGGGAAGGAGGAAGGGAGAGAAATGAACAAGTATGAAAGCAAGAAAATAAATTAGGATGGAAGAAATCAAGGAAGTAAATGGATGATGGAAGAATGGAAGATTAAAAGGATGGATAGATGAAAGGAGGGAAAGATTATAGGAAGGAAGGAAATGAAGTAGAAATGCAGGTGGAGGAAATGTAGGAAGGAAATAATTCATTGAAAGATGCAAAGAATGTAGGAAGGAAAATAATAAGGAAGAAGACAGAAAGGAATTCACTTTGTATAGAGTGAAATGATTAAATGTATTTCTACATGAATGTATTTTTGACATTAATTATTTTAATTTCATCATTTAAAAGGTGTTTATAATTTTTTAATGAGACATTACTCAATTGTGCATTTCATTATTTAATGGTGTATTTAATTATTCAATACTGTATTTAGTAAACAAATGGTACATTTAATGGTACATTTATTTATTTCATTGTACACTTATTTATTTAATGGGACATTCACATTTATTTCATGATTTATTGATGTAATTTTGTCCTTTTTGGCCTTTCATACACCTCAGGGGTCAAATCAGAGTGATTCTGAAAATCATCTGGAGACCCCCCACTTAGTATCTCACGACCCCCTGGGGAGTCCTGACCCCCACATTGGGAAGTCCTGTATTGGAGAGAAGAAGTCAACAATAAACACAAAATTCAATTCAGTTTATTTATATAGTGCCAATTCACAACACATGTTGTCTCAAGGCACTTCACAAAACTCAGGTACATGCATTACAATTAATCCGAATCATTGAACAGTGCAGTCAGATTCAGTTTTTTTCCCAAAATTGGATAAAAAATTTTTCTATCTAAGGAAACCCAGCAGATTGCATCCCCCCAGTGACTTGCAGCATTCCCTCCTCCCAATATTTCTGTAGAAACAGGGGGGACAGACACTGGCGTTTTGACTTTGCAGCAACCCCCCATACTGAGCATGCATGTAGCGACAGTGGGGAAAGGGGAAAACTCCCTTTTTAACAGGAAAAAACCTCCAGCAGAACCAGGGTCAGTGTGAGCGGCCATCTGCCACGACCGACTGGGGTTTTAAAGAGAACAGAGCAGATGACACAAAGAGAACAAAGAAGCACTGATCCAGGAGTACTTTCTATGGGAAGGAAAAGTAAATGTTAATGGATGTAGCTCCTTTTTAGTCGTTTCACCTTGGAAAAGAAAAGAACAGATAAACAGATTAAAAGATTTGTGAGAAAGTAGCGAAGAGGGTGAAAGGGGGGTTATTCCCTCCAGCAGCCCCTAATTTCTATAGCAGCCTAACTACACAGAAAGTTTCAGTTCAGATTATTTAGTTTTAAAACGGCGCTTTTTTACAACAAGGGGCATCTCAAGCCCCCCCCCACAAAGGGTCCCAGTGATGGTCATTGTTATACTAAAAAACACAAGGATTGGGATACCTCTCTCTGTCAGACTGATTATAACCATTGGAAAAGAGAAAGATAGATAAACATTTTTTACTAAATCTAAAGAGGGAAAATAAATCTAAATCAAAACCAAAACCATTGACAAAATAATGAATAAAAAATACAGTTAATAAAAAAACTGTCCCCACATCTTTTCCTTCATACTTAGCTTTGGGGGTTGTTTGGAAACCCAAACACAAGAGAGAAAATTTGAGAAGAATTGGTCTGTTTTTTTACCCCGCCTGCAAATTTGGAAAAAGTCTACAAACGAGCATTTGGTTTTTTTGTTTGTCACATTGTGGTGCTGCTTGAATATTTCCAGGTCATTTCACTCAGTTAGCACAACGAGGCGTTTCTACTGATCCCTGCAGACAGAGGATGCAGGAAGAAAGCTAAAGGAACCAAACCCCGAGCTGATTGGTTTTTGGGGGTTGGGAAAAATAGGATCTTTTATACATGAAAACACAAACCCCCCGGAAAAAAGCCAGGCCAGAGGTTTTTAACTACCTGAGGGAGACCAAGATCACGTTCCACACTTACAGGATTACTCATAAACACCTCCATTTTTTCCTTTTGTTTTTGGTTTTTATTTTTTGTCTTTGCTTTAAGGACAAAGTCACTGAAGCACATCTCTGTCATGAAAAGAAATGTGGAACCTTTTTGGCCTGACCCCCAAAACCCTGCAAAAAACTTTGAGCTGCAGCATGTCCCGGTTGAATGTGTGTGTGAGTGTGTGTCAGAAGGCAGGAAGTAGAGCAATGATAGCTAATTAGAACGATGATCCACCAGGAAAACAGCCCCGAGCTGACAGGTGGAGAATGGGGCACAGCGAGGGAAGGAAAAACTGCAGAGTGAAGGGAAAATAAAGAGGGAAAGAAACAGCAAGAGGGAGAAATATAAAATTACACACAAAGAGACAGAACTAAACATAGAAGGAAAGAAGAGAAAACTAGTATAATCTGTTAAAAATGTATAAAAAAACTATCTGAACTAACTGAACTTCAGAAGTACTCTGCATACAATTTCACTTCCATAAATCAAGCAGCATGTACTTAGTGTCACATTTATCCTTTTGAAATTACATGTCTGCTTATAAACACTTTGAATCACGTGTACTTCAGCTCTCCTACACTTCATGGTACCACAGGTAGTGTCTACAAATGCCTACTGTTGTAGGGTTTAGCCAAAAGAAATAGGATGCAACATGCAAAAAGGAGGAATGTTTTAGCATGTTACAATCATAAACCTTCACCTCACCGACCATAGCAGCTGCGGAAAGCAAGGATACCTGAATTAGTTAATTGCCAAAATGTTTCCACCTTTAAAGCAACATAAAAATCATGAGAAAGAGCTACAAGTTGTTGCTTTGAGATTTTACATCTCTTTCAAAACAGACAGCAGCACAAGGCAACATCTCATCTTGCAGCACTTACACACAATTGACACACATTCTGCAAACAGCTGCATGATATTTTGTTCCAGACATCTCACATACAATCATTATCTGAATGTCTCACCACACTTTAAACAGAGAATGTGTCCGTTTAAAATGTCATTTTCACACTGAAGCTTTGAACTCATTCTGTTACTTATTTTGCACATCAAAGATGTGCTTCAGCATTGTGGGGACTGTGTGGAGTAGCCCTGAGCAGTCAATACCTTGTCTGAAGTAAACAGCAGTCTCAGCGATCTCACTTTAGAGAATCAAGGAGAAGTTCTCATGAAGGCGTCAAGCTAACAGCTCCAAAGCAGAGTTCACACTGTGCCATTTTTCATCCACCTTGGAGCAAAGCCTGGAGCAAGGGTGTCAAACTCCTGAATTAACTCTTTAGCATGCAGTGAAGTTCTACAGGGTCCGTCTTATAACCCAATTATTTGTTTTGTTTTTTATTTGATTTGCTAGATTTTTCTGTTTTATGTGATAGACCAACACAGGTTGGAGCATAAGAATAACAGCTGGAAGCATGGGGTGCATTCATATTCTTTCCCCTTTATTCTGGGTTAGGGTCTAAAACCCGACATTTGAACGTCTCAGAGATCTCTGGTTATTCCATCACCTCAAGTATGGCAAAACTGCAGACCTAAAATTAAAACACAAAAAGACTGCCTAGAGGAGAGCTTTAATCAGAGAAGCGACTCTTAGTCTGTTCTACATGGAAGAAGCCATTGTTGAAAGAAACCTATGACAAGTCCCAGTTGTAGTTTTCTGTATAGAGGACACAGCATAAATGCGGTAGAAGCTGCTCTGGTCAGATGAGGTTAAAGTTTAATTTTATATCCTACACGCAAAACATACCCGGAACACCCCATCCCCATGTTAGGATTATGATTATTGATTAATTAATATTTATCAATAATTATAATTGAAAATCATAATTTGAGAAAATTAATTTCTTAACCAAAAATCCTTATTTATGAATCGAAATCAAAGATGTCCTTTTGGTGTTATAATTGTGGCTCAAAGCCCTTAATAATTACAATTATTAAATTCTCAGTACTAATTGATAACTATTACTAGATGTTACTGTTTAATCAACCGTTTCCGCCGAAACGTGGGGAACTTTGACCTTATTTTGACTGACAAATCACTCTTGCTCAAAATAAACACTAACGCCTTCTCTTTATCTACGTGAATATTTATTAAATCAACAGCCCTGATACACCTCGCTATTCTGATTCAATAATCTTCACCTAATCAAACATGCAAAGTTCAACACAAAAGAAAGGAGTAAAATATCTAACTAAACAGAATAAAACAGCATTGAGTGTGTATGAAATCAAACCAGCAGTTATGGCAGTTATGGCAAAATACAAGAGAAATTTGGTGCTGACGAAGCTTTGGAGCGGCACCCCCCAAAATGTAGCTCAGTGTAACACACCCCACAGGGTCATAAAACTTACCCCCAAAGTTGTAGCTCCGTAGACAAAGGATCATAAAACTTTTGGCAGCAACTAGTAAAAGGAACACGCAGGGTGCAGACAAAGAAAATGGTAGAGTTTCACCATGCGGTTATAGCAGTCCAATTTTACAGTGTACTTGCGTTCAGGTTTTCACACAGTAAAACACACTTGCGAGACTCGGCAGCCTCAGGAATCAACAGCAATCAACTTTCAATAAGACATTGCATGTACATACAATTTAGAACACATTGGCGGTAAGTGGCGGTTCTAAATCGCCCTAAAATCCTACTCTATCCTGCCCAAGCTATTTCTAATAAAGAAATAAAAACAAACAGGATTACTTGGCATTGTCTCCTCTGGGGCAGAGGGAGAGAAGGAGAGAGAAAAGGGGGGAGTTGCTGCGCATCCGCAATTAACTCCAAGAAGCGGTCGGCGTCGTCCTTGGCCTCCTTTGGCAAAAGGGAACAATATGACGGACCGTCAACAGTCGACTGGAACAAAAAAAAAACAAGGATGAAAATTTCTTCTCCTTGAAACCTCCGTGTTTTTTTTGGTCTTGTGTTAAATCCACGTCTTCGATCGGTTAGGTAAACTTGCAAGCCTTCCTATTCTTGCAAGCTAAATTCGCTGAGTTTTCTGGCCAGTGGGAGAATGAAAGAAAACCCACGTGTGAGTTTCCTCTCCAGAATGATGCTCCAGTTGCGTGATAACCGCGTCTCGGTTTCCACCGAGAAAAGCAATGGTGGGCATCTCCGGTGCCCTTATATAGTCCACTGTGACATCAGAGCTGCGACGCCCCCGTCCTATCAGCCGCGGTGCCCGCTGGGATTTGTAGTAGCAGACTATCCTGGGGTACAAAATGGCCGATGACGCTGAACAGCATAGCTGCTCCAGCAACGTGGACATGGTCCAATATGGTCCAACACCCATGGTGAAACATAATGGTGGCGCCATCATGCTATGGGGTTGCTTTTCCTCAGCAGCGTCAGGGAAGCAGGTGAGAGTTGATGGGAACGTGGATGGAGCGAAATAGAATTAAGACAATCCTGGAAGAAACCCTGTTAGAGACTTGAGACCGAGATAAAGGTTAACGACCCTAAAAATGTAGTCTGAGCTATAGTACAATGGTTTAGATCAAAGCACTTTTATGTTTCACAATTATCCAAATGACAGAATGTTCCAAGGGGAAGGTATCAGTAGATGGTATATGAGTTACTGGATAAAACATATCATGCTAAATTCAAGCGTTCCTGCTCATTATGTAGAATAGAAGATGATGTGCTCTTCTCACTTTGAAATCATCCTGTTGTCCCACACTTTTCGTTATGTAGTTACATTTGCTCCACATATGTCCAAAAGCAAATCCCAAGTCCAAAGAATTTCTCTTGAGTAGAAAATCCAGGTAGGAGTCATGAAATTCTGATAGGAGCAAAACCCTCCAAGGAGGAGGTTTCAGGCCTGCGCTTTCACCCTGTGATGACCTAAGAATGATGAGACGTGTTCTCGTCTCCCCACGGTCATCCTGAAAAGGAACAAAGGTGGGATGAACTTTACCAGAGGTGCACTGACTTGTATAAAGAGAGCGTAATGCAACGTGTTACTCTCATATTTGATGTCAGCACTGCTGCAGTAGTCGGTAATGAGGTGAATACTAATTGATTTACTTTTAATTATCCCTCCCTCTTTTTTTTTCTTTCAATTAAAAAGCTCTGCGGCCCGCCGCTGCACGGTGACGAGCGTGTCCTCCTGACAGAGTTGCAGCAGAGCCACCTTATTTTTACAGGACAAAGCTTGCATGTGTGTGTGGTGCTACAGGACCTCAGATCCTTATTACTCCAAAATACTCCATCAATCAGAACATGCATGTTGCAAATCCTGTCAGACGGTGAAACTCCAACAAAGCATGAATATGATTTAGATTTTGTCCTTTTATATTTAATACTACATACTCCCACACTACCCTTGAAATCTAACGGTCAAATTTCCTTCAGTACATTTTAATATAGTACATTTAAACTTAAGGGCAACCAGGCCGAACTCATATCCAGTTTGTGATTATATTTATAATTTATTTTATGACACTTCCTGTCGTCCTCATTAAGACATATTCTCATGATGGTTTAGTATTAAATTATTTTTGTCCCCTAACCATGAGCAATATTTAAAGAAAAAAAAATAAACACAATCAGATTCGCACCAGGTATCTGGTCAAACAAACAGAGGCTACATTAAGAAGAGAGGTCCATCTAGTGGACAATGAAAGACATCACAAATAGATATTTACCTAAAGTCACCAAAAGTCATGCCAAAATTTTGGATTATAACCTTAGCATAGCATTTTAGCATTTGAGGATTTGGACCTTTTGAATAAAAGTTTTTTTGTTAGACTAAAACAATTCTCCAGATGATGTCCAGACTGATATTTGTTCCTCTTCACTTTTGTGTGCTAAGAGATTTTAAGGAAACATGAGAGACCCTGGGGCAGCATGGTGGAGCAGTTGCTTGCACTGTTGTCTTGCAGCAAGATGGTCCTAGGCTCAAATCTTCGTCCGGGGTCTCTCTGAATGGAGTTGGCATGGTCTCCCCTTGCATGTGGGGGGTTTCTCTGGGTACTCCAGCTTCTTAACCATAATCCAGAAACTCATAGGTCAGTTTGTGTCTCTGAATTGCTTTTAGGAGTGTGTGCGTGTGTGTGCCTTGTTGTCTCTCCTGTGTTGCCCTGTGATGGACTGTTGACCTGCCACTGAAGATAGGCATGTTTGTCCTTTATTACTGCATATTTTTCATAGATAGGTTGTCCTGAGGTTTACAGTAAGTTTGAACCTTTGTAAGTGGTGCCTATGTTGCACTCTGTGTCCTTTAGTGTGCATCTGAAAAACAGTTTTTTCTTTGTTTTTATGCTAAACTCAGTGACAGCACCTTTGTCATAGTCAGACATGTGCAAATTGGTGCATTGTCTCACAGACTCGCTCTGTGGAGCATGACTGAAGACCTTTTCAGAAATGTCTCAAGCGAATGAAGGTTTCTGTATTCATACCATCCTCTTTTTAATGCAGCACAGTGTCTGAGTGAACAACGAGATGGGTGAAAAAACCAAAAGAAGGAAAAAACTGAAAAGAAAATTATTACAATAGCATAATCCTTCCTGTTATTGTTTCTTTCCTGCAGCGGTGGCAGAAATCAGGGACTCACTTGGAGCATATCGTCTCTCGCTTCTGCTTAGACTCTGAGATGGCTCTGGATGGCATGGACTCATCCCGAATGCTGGTCATCAGTCCCTGCGAACTGAGCGCATATACACAAAGATGGGAAGTGCCCTTTTCCTGACCTTGTGATGCTCCACCTCCGAAAACCTGCTTTATTACACCGACTCTCCACTTCAGAGAGCTTTGGCTGAGCTGTCCACTTGCACAAACTGGAGGTGTGGGAGCGATCACGGCACTGAGCTGAGGATTATTGAACAGAAAGTTGATGAAGAGCACGAGTGAAAGGGCTAAAATCTGGCGGAAACAAAAGAGCTGCAGGGGGTCAAATTACTGCAGCAAAAAAAGATGCATGGAAAATATGTGGGTTGAATGAAAGAGTCAGTTTACCTCAGAGTGAAACTAAGTGCACCTTAAAACCCACACTGTCAATGTTGGGCAGAAACGTTTTATGATGAGGGGAAAAAACCAATGTATCCGGTCATGTTTACCTCATAACTCATTGCCATCAACCATGCAGATGGGGTCCCTGTAGGATTCAGTCCATCATCAGCAGGATATGACACTGACCTCGTCAGGTCGAGATATAAATATTCCACCATTTAATTTAAATCTGAGATTATTTTATATACAGTACATTTAAAAGAAGTTTTACTTAAACTCAAAACTATGTAATAAAATCCAGCAACAGATTTCAAAAGTTAGAACAAAGGAGCGTTTTATTATTGTGTTGCATCACTTCTTGTTTTACCAGCACTTTGAAATGAACTGAGGATGATCTGCATAGTTTTAGTCATGTTGCCACATTTTCTTGATTTTTTTGTTGTTGTTTAAAACCAATTTTCTGTTATAGGTCAGGCAGTTGTTTTACTTTTCATTGCTGAAATTAGAGGTTTTTGTTAGATATCGTCTTGAAGGGAGGATGTGCTGTTCTGAAGTATTCCTGCATTGTTCTGCGTCAATGTTGATGTGCAGCAATTCGCCACCATACCATCGCAGGTGTTGGCTTTTAAAGAATGTCCTCATAACAAGTTGAATTATTCTCTTTGATTCATCAGCCAACATTTGCATTCTGTTAGATACCAAGTAATACAATTTTAGTTTTTTGTTTTCTTGCCTGGAATCTTTATATTACCAGATTTTCATGTTGCTTGCTCCTTCTGTGCAGAATTATTTCCATTCTCTACAAATGTGTTGTAATTTTACTATAAAAATCATTCTTAGTATGTTTCCGCACAGTATTACTTCTGAAGAGTTCCAGCATGTTGGTGTTTTGTTCCTGAGTGATGGTTGAATGAGATATTTAGACAGGTTGGGGCAATCTTTGTTTCCAGGAATTACGGCCCCACTCCGGTCTTCATCAACTTTTTGACCCTCACCTTCTGGTCATGAGATAATAATCAAGAGCAAAAGAACAAAATCCTGGATACCAGCAACTGAAATAAGCTTAACCCATGGGGTCTTTGGGTTTTTCCTCAAAGAAAGTCAAAGACCTCCATGATCCACGAGGAGCTTGAAGTAGAGCCATTGCTCCTCTGCTACAACAGGAGTCAGATAAGGTGGTTCCAGCTGATCATGGTTGCTCCTGGGTGCCTCCCTTTGGAGGTTTCTGGCATTGTCCCACTTGGAGGAAACCTCACAGTACCTCCAGAGCTCACTGAGAACAATGTGGGACATTTAAATTGATGTATACCCTATACTGTTCCACTGAAAACAAACACAACTGTTTGTGGGTCAAATCTAAAACTGAAACAAAATAAAAGTTGCTAGCAACCTGGTTACATAAGCATCCACACCCTTAAACTAACTTTTGATTTATTTTAGAGTTCAGTCTTCTTTGGTTGGAGTCTTATCAGCATCCTGCATCTTGACAATATTTGCCAACTCTGCCTTGGGGAAGTTCTTCAGATCTAATAGATTATGAGGACATTTCTTGTTCCCCACCTTCGTCAAGTAACTCCTCATATTTCATGTCAGATTGCGATTCCAAACCTTCGAAAGCTTTGTTTTTCCAATCAAGAAGCTTTTTTTGTTGACTCAGATGTTTGTTTGGACTTACTGTGATGCTGAATAAAAAAAAATCCCTCTTTATCTTTAGTTTTCTACCAGACACCTAAAACTGACTGGCATTTAAAACTGTTTATGATTTCACGAACAGTTGCCCCGGGACATGTTGCAGCCACCACCATGTTTTTCAGTGGCCATGGTGTTCTTTTGGCAAGGTGCAAGATGGTATTATTCAAAAATTACTCTACAGAATTGTGGCCAAAAGTTAGGTTCCATCGGACCATAACACGTTATCCAATGAGGTTCTACGACATTTTAGCCAGGCTGATTTGATCCTTTAGACGAAAGAAAATGTGCCTTTCAGCCGTCCTTAGTCCAGACATATGGAGAATACAGGACGTTGTTGCTATATATGGACAGAACCAAAACAGATTTTTCCAGTTTCTTTGCAGTTAGGCTCTCTGTAGCCTCCTGACCAGATTTTGTCTCATCTTTTTACTAGTTATAAAAAATGAATGATTTTTACTAATGTCGCTGTTCTACATTCTAATTGTTAACTGCCCCATGGTATTTATATATGTATTGTTTGTACAATTATTCTGACTGATACCTTTGAAAAATAAACTAATTTTGATCCTTTGTAACCTCTCTGCAAACTGTAGCTTTACCTAAAGGATGAAAATGTGCAACTATGAAAAAAATCCTGTGAAGCTTTTTTCAGGTTCATCAGTCACTGTCATTGATGGTAAAGGTGTATCCATAAACACAAAGCATCCGTAAAAAGGTGTGGCTTATGCAACCAGGTTTTTCAGCTTTTTTTATTTTTTACAGTTGATCCTTAGGATTTTGGTTTTTAGTTGAAAATGTTTAAATTCCAAAATATTTCATCATAATGATAATTTTCGTGTGATGATATTCTTTGGTTTCCTGTTTTCTCTCCTATTAGACTCTAATTACAGCTGGGGTTACTGCTGACCTACTGACTTCATATGTGTCGCTACTTCACGGCTGTGGTTCAGTTCATCTTTGACATCTGCAGCCGCATCATTTTGATATCCTCTCTGATTCCTAAATAAAGGTTTTTAATGCCTCTTTCTATTTTCTTGAAATTACTGTGGCCTATGTACAACCTGTAAGCAGTATTATCATGTACAAGAAGCAGAACAACCTGCAACATAAATGCAGAGTTTTCTGCAGAGTTAACAGAAAATGGAAGTGAATTAGTCCTGGGATCAGTTTATCCTGAATCTTGTGAGATATCCAACCTGAGCTCAGCAAACAGAGCCTGCATTCAGAGCCAGCCCAAGGCATTAGCAAAGAAACTGTTGCTTAGGGCCCCAAAAACCAGCAGGTGGTGCATAAGAGGACTTGCATTTTTACACACAAAATATATCTCAGACGTCATATTTATTTAGAGAGAATGGACCTACTTTAAAAAAGGGGTACTGAGGATTTAAAAACATGAATTTCAAATATTTGAAATTCAATTCAATTCAATTCAGTTTATTTATATAGCGCTAATTCACAACACATGTTGTCTCAAGACACTTCACAAAACTCGGGTACATACATTCTAATTAATCCTAATCATTGAACAGTGCAGTCAGATTCAGTTATTTATTCAAATTGGATAAAAAGTTTGTCTATCTAAGGAAACCCAGCAGATTGCATCCAGTCAGTGACTTGCAGCATTCACTCCTCCCGGATGAGCATGTAGAGACAGTGGACAGTCACTGGCGTTGACTTTGCAGCAATCCCTCATACTGAGCATGCATGTAGCGACAGTGGAGAGGAAAAACTCCCTTTTAACAGGAAGAAACCTCCAGCAGAACCAGGCTCAGTGTGAGCGGCCATCTGCCATGACCGACTGGGGTTAGAGAGAACAGAGCAGAGACACAAAGAGAACACAGAAGCACTGATCCATCTCGATCAAGTGAAGGTTTCTTAAGCAAAGGTTTAATTACAGCTACCTTAAAAGCTTGTGGTACATATCCATTTACTAAAGATAAATTAATCATATCTAAAATGGGGCTGGTAATCAGAGGAAACACGTCCTTAAATAATTTGGTTGGGATTGGGTCTAACATACAAGTTGATTTAGATGAAGCTAATATTTCTGATAACTCAGGAAGCTCCACAGGATCAAAGCAATCCAAACACAGATCAGGTTCCACAGTTATTTCCAAAGTTATCTCACTTCCCGAGGATGAAGTAATCATCTTCGGGAGTATATCAAAGATTTTATTTTTAAAAGAATCAATTTTATTTAGGAAGAATCCCATAAAGTAATGACTGCTAAGAGCTAAGGGAATGGATGGCTCAACAGAGCTATGACTCTGTGTAAGTTTAGCAACTGTACTAAAGAGAAACCTAGGATTATTCTTGTGCTCTTCTATTAAGGATGAGAAATAAGCTGTTCTAGCTTGGTGAAGTGTCTTTTTATACAACAGTTGGCTATTTTTCCAGATTAAGTAGGAATCCTCTAGGTGTGTAGGTGTGGCCATTTTCTCTCCAGTTTTCTAACATTGTGCTTTAAAGTACGCAGCTCTGAATTAAACCAGGGAGCTAGCCTCCTATGAATAATTACCTTCTTTTTCAAGGGGGCTGCATTGTCTAATGCACCACGCAATGATGAAGTAACACTCTGAACAAGAGAATCAATTTGTGAAGGGGAAGAAACAAAATTATTGCCCTCCACTCTGTTTTTCTGTGATAATGAGGAAATTAAAAGTGGAACAGATTCTTTAAAGGTTGTTACAGCATTGTCTGATAATGATCTACTATAATGAAATTTTCTTTCAGGTGTGGAGTACTCGGTTAAATTAAACTCAAAGGTTATTAAAAATGGTCAGACAGCACAGGGTTGTGAGAAAATATTGTTATGTCTTTACACTCAATGCCATATGTCAGCACAAGGTCCAGAGAATGAAGACAAAGGTGGGTAGGTTTGTTAATATTTTGAGTAAAGCCAATTGAGTCTAAGATACCATTAAAGGCTATATTTAGGCTATCACTTTCAGTGTCAGCATGAATGTTAAAATCCCCCACTATAATAACTTTATCTGTATTTAACACTAAATCAGATAAAAGGTCTGAAAACTGATCTAAAAATTGAGAGTAAGGGCCTTGTGGACGGTACAAAACAACAAACAGAAGTGGTTTTAGTGTTTTGCAATTTGGATGAGGAAAACTAAGGATTAAATATTCAAAAGAGTTGTAGCTATTGATTGGTCTGGGACTAGTCAATAAATCGGACTGAAAGATGGTTGCAACTCCTCCTCCTCGCCCAGTATTTCGAGGAATGTGAAAATTAAAATAATTAGTAGGAGTTGACTCATTTATAGTAACATAATCCTCTTGCTGCAGCCAGGTTTCTGTGAGGCAAAATAAATCAATCTGATTATCACAAATCAGGTCACTAACTAGCAAAGTCTTTGAAGAGAGAGATCTTATGTTCAGTAGGCCACATTTAATTGTTTTATTTTTATTTTTAGTCTGAGTTGTGTTTATTTTTATTAGATTTTCCTGATTTTCTCGTTTTAGATAATTTTTTAATCTATTCAATTTTGGCCGTGGGCGAGACACTGTCTTAATAGGGTAATGGGTGGGTAGCAGTACAGAAGCTGCAGAGAGGAGTGTTAAACTACGACCCTGCTTCCTGGTCTGAACCCTGGGTTGTCGGAGTTTTGGAGAACTAATAAATTCGGCCAGATTCCTAGAAAGAAGAGCTGCTCCATCCAAAGTGGGATGGATGCCATCTCTCCGGATCAGACCAGGTTTTCCCCAAAAGGTTCGCCAATTATCAATGTTTAATAGTTTAATTTGTTTCAGATTTAGAGAAATTAATAAATGTTCTACTAAATATTAAGGAAATCTTCAAAGAACTAGAAGCAATTAGAACTGTGACCCATAATATAGATCTTAGATTGAAGCCAATCAGCTGCCCTTAATGCCCATTGTTGCTGGCACACAAACGTTAATAAAACTGTAGTGTTTGCTTCTTTCACCACTATCATAACTACTTTGGGGGTTTATTTGTCATATTTACCTCTTAGAGTTGAGCTGTATTGCTGAATCCAGCACCTTAGTCAACACTGTTTGTTTAAAAGATCCCTAATAGGTAAAATTAATTAGATATAAAGTTGCATTTGGAGCAGATGATCCAGCTTTAAATGTGTTTGAAGAGAAAAAGTGACCTTTATCACAAAAACAGTAAAAAATAAACAATACAATATTTAAGAAATGCATTAAAGGACTTCTTTCACTTAAAATAAGCCCTGAGATTAGTCGTTATCAGCATGTTTTGGAGAAATGATTGGTTGAGTACAAGGTACAGCACCTTCAGTCATTGGTATTCCTGATAAAGATGTTTCAACAGATCTAAAATCAGTTATTCTTTATTTAAGTAGCATAATCTCACACTTTTTGAAAATACAAGTTTTAAATGGAGCACATTTATTCAGCAGGAAAAAAAGTTAAAATAAATATATATATATATATATCACATAAAAAAATATTGTTTTATTGCCCAATAATTGGCACTCCTACCAAATCGCATAACATAAATGTACAGGGGTTGGACAATGAAACTGAAACACCTGTCATTTTAGTGTGGGAGGTTTCATGGCTAAATTGGACCAGCCTGGTAGCCAGTCTTCATTGATTGCACATTGCACCAGTAAGAGCAGAGTGTGAAGGTTCAATTAGCAGGGTAAGAGCAGAGTTTTGCTCAAAATATTGAAATGCACACAACATTATGGGTGACATACCAGAGTTCAAAAGAGGACAAATTGTTGGTGCACGTCTTGCTGGCGCATCTGTGATCAAGACAGCAAGTCTTTGTGATGTATCAAGAGCCACGGTATCCAGGGTAATGTCAGCATACCACCAAGAAGGACGAACCACATCCAACAGGATTAAATGTGGACGCAAGAGGAAGCTGTCTGAAAGGGATGTTTGGGTGCTAACCCGGATTGTATCCAAGAAACATAAAACCACGGCTGCCCAAATCAAGGCAGAATTAAATGTGCACCTCAACTCTCCTGTTTCCACCAGAACTGTCCGTCGGGAGCTCCACAGGGTCAATATACACGGCCAGGCTGCTATAGCCAAACCTTTGGTCACTCATGCCAATGCCAAACGTCGGTTTCAATGGTGCAAGGAGCGCAAATCTTGGGCTGTGGACAATGTGAAACATGTATTGTTCTCTGATGAGTCCACCTCTACTGTTTTCCCCACATCCGGGAGAGTTACGGTGTGGAGAAGCCCCAAAGAAGCGTACCACCCAGACTGTTGCATGCCCAGAGTGAAGCATGGGGGTGGATCAGTGATGGTTTGGGCTGCCATATCATGGCATTTCCTTGGCCTAATAGTTGTGCTAGATGAGCGTGTCACTGCCAAGGACTACCAAACCATTCTTGAGGACCATCTGCATCCAGTGGTTCAAACATTGTATCCTGAAGGCGGTGCCGTGTATCAGGATGAAAATGCACCAATACACACAGCAAGACTGGTGAAAGATTGGTTTGATGAACATGAGTGGTGAAGTTGAACATCTCCCATGGCCTGCACAGTCACCAGATCTAAATATTATTGAGCCACTTTGGGGTGTTTTGGAGGAGCGAGTCAGGAAACGTTTTCCTCCACCAGTATCACGTAGTGACCTGGCCACTATCCTGCAAGAAGAATGGCTTAAAATCCCTCTGACCACTGTGCAGGACTTGTATATGTCATTCCCAAGACGAATTGACGCTGTATTGGCCGCAAAAGGAGGCCCTACACCATACTAATAAATTATTGTGGTCTAAAACCAGGTGTTTCAGTTTCATTGTCCAACCCCTGTAACTGGTGTCCTTTTGTTATCTTTTCTTTATAAACTGACCAGAATGTCTGGAACTTTTAACCTAAGATGTATTACTTCCTGTTTCCCTGGGGTATACATATGATGTAACACAGAGGTCAATTTGCCATTCTTCAAAATGGGAAAGACAAAAAAACTAGATAGATAGATAGATAGATAGATAGATAGATAGATAGATAGATAGATAGATAGATAGATAGATAGATAGATAGATAGATAGATAGATAGATAGATAGATAGATAGATAGATAGATAGATAGATAGATAGATAGATAGATAGATAGATAGATTTTACTGTCATCGCATGCACAAGGCAATACAATGAAATTTTGCTGGCAGCAAGTATGTCAGACAACAAAACACAGTGCAAAAGTGGATCAGAGATATACACTTTACAGTTAAAATAGGCGGAAAAGAATTAAATTAAAAAGCTAAATATATTATATAAATGTGCATATTAAAAGGTCAGTGTATGTCTGTGTCCAGTCATCATGACAGTCTCTTACAGTCCCTTATGACATTTTGCCTTACTGTCCCTTGTGCTTCACTTCAGAGGGATTATTTAGCAGACTGTTCGTTGCCCAAGGGATGAAACTATTTCTAAACCAGTTGGTACGTGCCCCGTGTACCCTCGTTCTTCTTGGTGGAAGGGTGGTGAAGTGACAGTGTCCTGGGTGTTAAGGGTCTTTTTTGGCTCTTTGCTGCTCGACCAGGCGGGCTGAGTAGATGTCTTCAATCCTGGACGAAGGGAATCCAATGGTCCACTGTGCTTTTTGGTAACCCTCTGCAGGTTCTTCTTCTCTGCTGCTGTGCAATTAGAGTACCACACTGTGCAACAGTAGGTCAGTATGGACTCTACTGTACATCGGTAGAATCTGGTCAGCAGCTCCTTGGGCAGACCACACCACTCGGAGAGTTTCAGGAAAAAGAGTCTCTGCTGGGCTTTTTTCATCACTTGTTTGGTGTTAAGGCTCCAGATAAGATCGTCCGAGATGTGGACCTCCCTAAATTTGACTCTTTTGACCCTCTCCACTTGCTCACCATCTATGTTCAACTCTGGAGGGACTGTCCTCATTTTCCTGAAGTCGAGGATAATTTCCTTTGTTTTGTTGGTATTTAGGATGAGGTCGTTCTCCTGCACTATGCTGCCAGCTTTCCAACCTCTTCTCTGTAGGCTCCTTCTTCACTGTTGCTGATGAGGACCACCACAGTTGTATCATCCGCATATTTAAACAAGGCTGATGTGTGCGGATCTTTAAAATTTAAAAAATAGCTACAAGAAAATAACTATTCAGCTAAAGGTGTCCACATAGAGCCAGATAATTAAAAGTGTACAATTAAAAAATGCAGTTATTAAATTGGACTCTTCCCCACTCAGAAAATATGCACAGATCACCAATATTAACTTGCATTGCAATTATTTTGCTTCGTTTTGACCCATCTTTACCAGGGGTGGCAGTAGGTGGTGGGCGCTGTTTTTCACCCAAAGAATTGCGTGTTTTTGTACTTCCAGCAGGAGCTCTTTAACGGGAGTAGGAGATTTTAGCGAGAAATTGCTTTCTTTCTAACTGAAGCACAATAATCTGAGTTGAGGCGGAGTGGTTTCATACACAGAGGGACAGAGTACAGTATGTACAGACTCCCTTCTGCTCCCGGTCCACCGGTCCATTTTACCCGCTCATCGAATCATTAACCCGAACCTGGCGGCCTCACTTTTGGTTTTTAAGACCATAAACAGAATAACATGTCACAGAGTAAAAGCTGACATTTTATCTTTTCGAGCCGAACTGCATCCCTGTTTTCCAGAGGAGAGAGTCGCCTTTATGTAAGTACAGTGACCATTCTTTACGCAGCTAGTTTGACATCACCATAATCAAACTAGTTTGTTTTTTCTGTACAAAAACCGCAACATCAGTAAAATTATCGACGCGTTTTTCTGTTTATACAATCTAGACATTTCAGGCTGGTTTACTGGACTGAAAATGAATTGATTGTTCGCAGTCCGAGCCTTTTTCTCGCCGTACCGCCGAGAATGTAGTTTACTTTTTCTATGAAGCTACATGAGTTAAAACAAGCCAACGGCCGACGTGGACTACAACTCCCAGGCTTTAAAAGTGAAGAAGACGCCTGAACTGGCGTTACCTTCGCGTAACTTTAGAAATGATGTTATAGTTGCAGTTTAATCAATCAGGGGTGTTTCCCAAAAGTGATTTAAGTATAAAAGGCACTTCTTTCATTTTTATTTCATTTATATTTGATGCATAGTAGTTTCTTTCTTTATTTAAAGTTTTTAATACGATGTACACTCACCGAAAACATGGGGAATACAGGTAAAAATGTTTTTGAATCTTTTAAGAGTTGGCTTTATGTTTTGTGTTTGCGTAACATTTTGAAACTATTGAAATACCTTGTACTTGTAGCACATTTAAAGCTACATCTTAATTATCAAATTAGAATAACGCCGAACCTTTCCTGTGTATTTGAAGGCATCACTGGTTGCTTACGTCATAATTTAGGGACGTGAACTGCGGTTTGTATGTGGTGATGATTTTAAGAAAAGAAACGCCGACGATGTTCGTTTTTAATATTTTATCCGAATGTACTTGAGGCCCAAATTAAAAAATGGCACTTCCACCCCTGAAGACAGGTATGCTAATGTGAGCTAGCTGTTCGGAGAGGCAGAGTTTGTTTTCAATGAGGTTCCTGCTAGCCAAACTTGTGTTGTTCCTGCTAGCCAAACATGTGTTAGCCCCGCTTTGTTTTCATTGATTGCAAGTTATTACTTGTTCATTCTAATGAGCCGACCTTTTATAACTATAACGGTTTGAAGGTAAGCATGCCATTTTCAAGTGAATCAAATTAAAACGCAGCCAAAGTAATAGCTAGAGACTAACCAGTTAGTCGGCCAGTGCTCGTAATCGATCAGGTTCTTTCCTTGATCGATTCTGATCGTTGATGTCTAGTCATATACTGTAAAGTCATATTTGTTTCCTATTTATTTACACCCAAACAAGAAATCGCGCCGTTTTCACCTTGAGTGAGGCTTAGGACATGTACTTTTATGGATAAACAGTGGACAAACTTGTAATTCCTTCTTTTTCTGTTGGATTTAAAATTATTTCTAACAGCAAATAACTTTTTTCTCTTTTTTATGTTTTATAGTCCTTAGAATAGAAAAACGGAATAGCTCAAAATTCAATTTGTCGGTCCTGACCTCAAAAGTGCAAACTGGAATCAGTCAGGGAAAATCTGCATCTCCAGCAGTGAACAATCTGGCATCCATCTTCGTGTTTAGTAGAGCTGCACAATATATAGCAAATTCATCATCACTGAAACATCAGTTTATGCAATATCCATATGTCTAAGGACTGTTTAGAGTGCAGTAGCTGTTGGCTGATAAGTTCCAAGTGTTACGAACTTGCATTTTACTTAAAAATGTATATTTAGCCAATCTCACAGTAACAGATGCTCCCAGCGGACACTAATTGTTTAAAATGCTAAAAGTCAGAGAGTGATGGAAGAACAAACGAGGAAGTAAAGAAGAAAATGGGCATAAATTGCAACTGATATCATCACAATATTTACTAATATTATCACCATTGCAAGATTTTTATTTATTGTTCAGCCCTAATTTTAACTTGTTCATATTTGGTTTCTTTCTTTATTTGGGTTAAAGAGGGAAATAAAAAATAGCCTTTTTGTTTAGCTAACTGAATACTTCACATACTTTGTATTTACATCTATATTTTCATATTGGTCATCCAATAGCTTTGGTCAATAATTTACTTTTTGTGAATATCTGCTTCAATATGTTCATTCATGTAAGTCATCTGAAAGGTCTCCATCACCAGCGAGAAGTTGCTGCTTGTTTTAGCCTACAAGGAAATGGCCTCTGATTCATTTTTGGTAAAGACACACCAAATTTAATATTCATTCACCGGTCCTTCAATTTTATTTCCCTACTCTGTGGTCCTTTATAGTTATTGTTTTTATTTCAAAGTACTTTTTTATTTTTTTATACTTTATTTAATGAAATTTTTTTTTGTTGTGGGAAAAACAAAATCCCACATCAAACATTTTCCTGATTCAAACACATTTTCAGGGATGAGTTGTGTTTCACGGTGGCTCTGTGGCCTTGCAGCAAGAAGGTTCTGGGTTCAACTCCCAGCCAGGGGTCTTTCTGCATGGAGTTTGCATGTTCTCCCTGTGTATGTGTGGGTTGACTCCAGCTTCCTCCCACAGTTTTTGGACTGTGAAGTTTAACCTGTTAGGTTAATTGGTCTCTCTAAATTCCCCTTAGGTATGAATGGGTGTATTCATGGTTATTTGCCCATTGTTTTGCCCTGCGATGGACTGGCAACCATTGCCAGTCTGTTGCCCTGCCTCTCGCCCCTAAACCACTGGAGATAGGCACCAGCTCCCTCGTGACCCTGTATGGAAGAAGCGGGTATAGAAAATGGATGGATGGGTTTGCAAGGAAACCGCCACCTTAACGTGGTGGAGGGGTTTGAGTGCTCAAATGATCCTAGAGGCTATGTTGTCTGGGGCTTAAATGACCCTGGTAGGGTCTCCCATGGCAAACAGGCTCTAGGTGACGGGTCAGACAAAGAGCGGCACGTGACGTCGCCTGGTACAGTGGAGCCGGGGTCCCACCCTAGAGCCAGGCCTGGAGTCGGGACTCGCTGGAGAGCGCCTGGTGGCCGGGTTGCTCCTCCCCGGACCCGGCTGGGCCAAGCCCGATCGAGTGACGCGAGGCCATCCTGCCTCAAGTGGAGGAGTTCAAGTATCTCGGGGTCTTGTTCACGAGTGAGGGAAGAATGGGGCGGGAGATCGCCAGACGGATCGGTGCGGCTGCCGCAGTAATGGGGGTGCTGTGCCGGTCCGTTGTGGTGAAGAGAGAGCTGAGCCGAAAAGCGAAGCTCTCGATTTACCGGTCGGTCTACGTTCCTACCCTCACCTATGGCCATGAACTTTGGGTCATGACCGAAAGAACGAGATCCCGGATACAAGCGGCTGAAATGAGCTTCCCCCGTAGGGTGGCCGGGCACTCCCTTAGAGATAGGGTGAGGAGCTCGGCCATCCGGGAGGGGCTCAGAGGAGCCAGTTGAGGTGGCTCAAGCATCTATACCGGATGCCTCCTGGACGCCTTCCTCGGGAGGTGTTCCAGGCATGTCCCACCGGGAGGAGGCCCAGGGGACGGCCCAGGACACGCTGGAGGGACTATGTCTCTCGGCTGGCCTGGGAATGCCTTGGGCTCCCCCCGGAGGAGCAGGAGGAAATATCTAGGGGAGAAGGACGTCTGGGTGTCTCTGCTGAGTCTGCTGCCCCCGCGACCCGGTTCCGGATAAGCGGAAGACGACGAGTACGAGGGTTTGCAAGGCTTTCTGTTGCCGGTGCCGATATTTACAACTCATGGCAGCCGATCTCCAATATTCCATGCTAAAGATTTTTATTTTTATTTAGTTCTTACTTTTTTGTTTCATCTGGTTTTCATATTTTGACCTTGGATACAAATATTTTGTATCTATATGTAGGCAGTCCGATCTAGATGCTTCAGTTGGCTTACTAGCACCGGGCTACAGGAACTGCTCCTCTTCTGACACAACTTCTGAAAGTGAGAGATTCCCAGTACAGGAGCAGCCTGCTTTCTTCAGCCTGCTGCTGATTGAACTACTTGCTCACTGCACAGAAGCTGCAGCCGTGTTTCCAGTAGCACACAGACGCATGAGTCCTGCTCACCAGCAGCTTGGCTCTGTCTGAAAATGTTTATCCAACAGATGTTGTCTCATGTTTCACACTTTACTCTCGACAGCCTTGCTGGTCACTGATATAACTTGTTATCCCCCAGCCGAGGACGCCAATAATCAAAGGTCAATATTTAAACGTTAGCAAATATTGGCCTAACTTTTAAGCCAGTTGACACATTAACCTACCTTCTGTTGGATGCTGTAACAAAACAAACAACTTTTCACCAAACGTAATTTCCTTCTTATCTACCTAGAGGATTTCTTGTTTGCGTTTTATTGATACAGTTTGGAATGAGTCTTTCCATCTGCTCCAGCAAGTTAATCTGCATCAACTTTCTGATGTTTTTTTTCCAGCCCTCCCATGTTCCTTCGCCGGCTGAGCTCCTTCAGTTCCTCCTTTCGTCCCAGAGGGCATCCTGCTCTCTGTCGGGCCTCCTCCAAACATCAACCATTCATCCCTGCTTCTTATCCATGGTCGTCAGGCCACAGATTTCCACCCTGGCCTCCTCGACTCCCCCCACCTCGCCCACTGGTTCGTCCAATCTTCACTGGTAACACATTCCACTCTTTCAACATCCAGCCTGGTAGCTTTAACGCTGGTGGTCGGCGATCACTACACACCTCTGTGGGTCTCATGATGGAGCGTCCTGACAGAGAGCCTCCAAACAAACGGTGGAAAAGTGGAGAGGAGAGGACGAGTGTTCAGGAAAAGGTTTCGCACAGGGGTGGAGGAGCAAGGGAAACAAGGAGCCAAGCCAAGGAGAGAGAGTCTAAGCAGAAGCACCATCATTCAGATTTCAGAAGGGACGGCAGCCTTCCAACCAACCAGAACTCCAGAATCAGGAATAAACCAACAACCGGAGCAGAAAAAATATGTAGAAGGGACAACAGCATAGATAAGGCTGTAGAAAGGACTAAAGGTGAGAGGAAAGATGGTAGAGACAGAACTCCAAATCAACCTGCTGGATCCAGGACTCAACTCCCCAAATCCACATCTGAGCCGGACCCAGCTCTGGTGCATAAACCTAATCCCTGGTTCAAAGGCAAGGCTGCTGAGGAGCTGAGTAGCCTTCAAAGGAACAGATCTGGGTCAGGAGAACCTCAGATGGCTGGAGGTACTGAAGCAGAGGGATGGAGAAGGCTTCCATCCCAGCCTTCCAATGCAACTCAAGCTCCAAACCAGCAGCAGGGGGAGCAACCAGAAACAGAGCCGCCATCAGCTGGGACCTCGCAGCCTGTCAAATGTATGTTTCCTCTTCTTCCAATGGTAAAAAAATGCCCTTTATCCCCATGAAAATTAAGAGAAGATAGACTTTATTCACAAAGGAGAAATTAACTCGTTACAGCAGCTCTACACAAGTAGGGTGAAGATAGTAATGAAAAAATGTGCAAGCAAAGAACAGGGTGCAAAAATAGAATAAAATAACTTATGTACAGTATGCACATACGACAATGATTGCAGGTATTTACAAACACAGAGGTTGTTGCACCAGTTATTGTAGACGGTGCAGACGCGACCCTCTCACCCTCCACCTCCACAGAGTCCGGCGGGCAGCCCAGGACAGAGCTGGCCCCCCTAACCAGCTTGTTCAGTCTGTTCCTGTCCCGCTCTGTGCTGCCTGGGGCCCAGTTAGTTATGGGAAACTTTACTGCGTATGTAGTGGGAGTGTTAAGCGCCCAGCAATTCTTGGGACAGTTTTAATTTTACTAGTTGGTTTCTTATGTTTTTTTCATTGGATGGTCTGAGGTTTGAAAGCTGTTCTCATTAGAAAGAGGCAGAGAAAATTCAGAACTCTGAGTTATCAGGTGCGGCGCGTGGCGTAGTGGCAGAGCTCGCTACCTTCAGTCCTCAATGCAGCCTGTCCAGTCCTGGGTTCGAGTCCCGACTGCAGGCTTGTGCTGCAGGTCTCCAGTATATGTGTGTGTATATATATGTATATATGGATGAATATAGAAATTCTGTCATCCTGAGTTGATTCTAACCGTTAGAATGGTTCATTCTCAGACTGCAGGTTTACTGGTGGTTCCTAGAGTCTCTAGAAGTAGAATGGGAGGCAGATCCTTTAGTTATCAGGCTCCTCTCCTGTGGAACCAGCTCCCAGTTTTAGTCCGTGAGGCGGACACCCTGTCTACTTTTAAGGCTAGGCTTAAAAACTTTCCTTTTTGATAAGCTTATAGTTAGAGTGGCTTAGGTTATCCTGAGCTATCTCTGTAGTTATGCTGCTATAGGCTTAGGCTGCTGGAGGACATAATGACCACTTTCACCCTCTTCGCTACATTCTCATACTACTCTTCAATTTTGTATTATTTGCTGTTATTTCAGCTTTTAACTTGTTCTCCTCTTTCTCTTTCCTAGAAGCTACACCTGGCCTGACTCTGTGTCTACCTGTAAAACCTTTCTGGAGAGGGGCACCCGTCCGAGCTTCTGCTGGCAACAACTTAATGCTCACACCTCTACCGATGATCCACATGGCCCTGTCTTTCAGTGTTTAAACCCTTCTCTCTCCTAGACATGGCTACTGACTGAGCTTCTACTGTAACTAACTCTATGTGCTCTCTTCAGACTCTAAACTTGAAAAACTGGCTCAGAGTTTATCTGTTCCTTCTTTCTAGATGAAACGACTAAAGGAGCTACATCCATTAACATTTACTTTTCCTTCCCATAGAAAGTACTCCTGGATCAGTGCTTCTTTGTTCTCGTTGTGTCTCTGCTCTGTTCTCTCTAACCCCCAGTCGGTCGTGGCAGATGGCCGCTCACACTGAGCCTGGTTCTGCTGGAGGTTTCTTCCTGTTAAAAGGGAGTTTTTCCTCTCCACTGTCGCTACATGCATGCTCAGTATGAGGGATTGCTGCAAAGTCAACGCCAGTGACTGTCCACTGTCTCTACATGTTCATCCAGGAGGAGTGAATGCTGCAAGTCACTGACTGGATGCAATCTGCTGGGTTTCCTTAGATAGAAAAACTTTTTATCCAATTTGAATAAATAACTGAATCTGGCTGCACTGTTCAATGATTCAGATTAATTGTAATGTATGTACCTGAGTTTGTGAAGTGCCTTGAGACGACATGTTTTGGCGCTATATAAATAAACTGAACTGAATTGATCTGCCATTGATGATGTGTTTTTTTTCTTCTTTCTACATTTCTTCCCCCTGGCGAGTTCCTGTTTGTACAAAAAAACTGGTTTTCGTGCATTTAAGCTGGTAAATATAAAAAAATAAAAATTCCTTTTCTTCAGGTCTTCAGAGACACTGGGAGACTTGCAGTGATGAACCCCAGCCACCAGGGGACAGCACAGTCTTTGACTTCTCAGTGATGTCCTACAACATCTTGTCTCAGGAGCTGCTGCAGGACAACGCCTACTTGTACCGGCACTGTGACCCCGGCGTGCTGCCCTGGCAGTACCGGCTGCCCAACCTGCTGGCTGAGATCCAGCAGCTCGACCCTGACGTGAGTCAATGAGATAAAACCTTATTCTTTATCTCCATGATGTCTGAAATCATGGGGCTCTTTACCAACATCTGTTGCTCTGAAGTAATAAAAAAGTTCTGTCTATAGAGAATCTTTGATGTGATGCATACAACGAATTCGACCTTGAAAGTGTAATCTTTTGTAGTTCGGATAGATGCACAAGTTAAAATGCATTTTAATCTGATTCTGATTCCATGTAATAAATAATAAATGATGCCCTGTTGGCAGCAATTACTTAATTTCCCAAATAATTCTGACCAACCAGCTTTTCTCGCCATATCAGGCAGAGCTGCATAAAGCTTTCCATGATGGTTCTCCTTCCTTGTCTTTCTCCTTTTCCTGGTTCCCCAGCGGAGTTGCAGCCTTGACTCGTACTAAAGATCCTCTTTCCTGCATTTCTCCTCCAGACACAGTAGAAACCTCTAGTAGATATTAGCTTCCAATATGAAGTTATGTTTCCTTATTAAAGTGTGGCTAAATAAAAATATTGAGACAAAAACAAAAACAGTTTAGGCCTCAGCGAGATTTGAACTCGCGACCCCTGGTTTACAAGACCAGTGCTCTAACCACTGAGCTATGAAGCCTCAGATGTGTGAGAATTTGATCATGGTTAATTTAAGCGTCAGCACACTGCAGCCACACCTTGTACTGTTGCTGGTATGATTCCAGTCAGGCCAGTCTGATTTCTGTTTGTAAATCGCAGCACCTCAGTGGCGTCTCTAGCTGTGGTCTCTCCTCTGACATTACTGGCTGTCCATCCATGTCCATTAGTTGTGTACTGAGCTTGTAACATTGGATCTGTGTTCACAGACACCTGTAGAAAACTGCTTCAGTCTCAGTTTCAAATAAATTATTGGTGTTCGATATTAAATCATAAAAAAGTATTGTTATTTTAACGTATGATAAGTTGCTGCTCTGATACCAGAAGGCAAATGTTTAAAAATATGGCTAATCTGGATCCAGTGTTTGGCTTCTCACCCAGAGCTGGACTCATCACCACAACCAGCAGCGATTATTGTCATCCTGTGGGAATCAGGCGGTCAGTGGCACTGCTTTAATGTCGGCAATTTCCTGTCACCAGTTAGTAGAAATGAAACTTGAAGTTTGATTTGTTCAATATCGAAAATGTTTTCATGAAATGAAAAGGAAACGCAGGCCCCAGCGAGATTTGAACTCGCGACCCCTGGTTTACAAGACCAGTGCTCTAACCACTGAGCTATGAGGCCCCACCTGTGACAAAATATGAATGATGACTAATTAAATGACACACCTGTCTGCTGTGGCGGCGGCGATAAGTTGTGAGCGAGACACAAGAAACACCCTGAAAGTACATAACATCTCCAGACAAAGCAGACACTAACAAACTCTACCGTAGAACCTGCATTTGCTTCTACTTCCAGTCACATCCTGTGGTCTGATCATACTAAAGTGTTGGGCCACAAAACCCAAACGTGGTTCTGGTTCAGCCTGAAGGTCTGGATGAGTAAGGACATTTTTCCTTCCTCCATTTTCTAACGGGCAAAGTTTGAGAATGCCTAATAAATTGCTGTAGCTGTGGTGTTTTAACTAGGCCTAAAATGCCAGAGAACTTTTCTTTTTAGAAAATAAAACACACACATTTAGTCCAGGTCCAAGTCTCCATGTCTCATTTGGCCTGTAGCACATTTCAGCAACAAGACAAAGTGCTTTAAAAAACAGAAGAAAGTACACTGCAGTGGCAGGATGAAGTTAAGAAAGGAAAGTTAAGAAAAGTTGGAACACAAACTAAAATTAAGGAATGCACCAAAATTATTATTTAGCAGGTGGCATTTTGTTCCTCAGATAATAATTCATATATTTGTTGTCTTTAGATCATATCTGACTTTTAAAACAGATTTTTCACAGGATTTTATTGAGTGGATTAGTTGTAAAATAGAGGCTGTTTGGTGCCGTTACCCTATAGCTGTTTTCTGCCAAAAGATGAGACATTCGTACCGATCTAAAAACGTACGAAATCCACAGTTAATTAGGTGTAAATTAAAAAGCTGGCAGGCCCCAGCGAGATTTGAACTCGCGACCCCTGGTTTACAAGACCAGTGCTCTAACCACTGAGCTATGAGGCCTCACCTGAGTGATCATGTGGAAGAACATGTTTTAATATTTCACGGCACGGAGCCACACCTGCTATTCCACTGATACCAGACGGACCAGTTGACTCTCTTCCTTTCTGAACTGGTCTTCAAAGCTTATATACAGGAACTGAAGAACCCTCAGAACAGCTGAAAACAGAGTAAAAAGATGAAGAAAACCTTTTTGTTTCTCTCTCATAGATTCTGTGTCTTCAGGAGGTCCAGGAGGACCACTATGAGAACCAGATCAAGCCAGCTCTACAGGCTTTAGGTACTAATTCTTCATCTAAAAATACTGAATGTGCATTTACAATATCTACTGTTATGTTGATGATTATATGCAGTAAAATGGACTAACAGCACAGTGGTTGTTATACATTAAAGATGGACACAGTCAGAGTCGGGTCAGTTTCTGGCAACATCAAGCATGAATATTTAATGTTCTGTCCATCAGAATATCTGCTTTGGATTGGCTGATCATGCTTGTATCTGTGTCTTGTTTTATGCAACTAGATGGACCGCCTTTCTACTAACATCAAGCTTCATGAATTCCCATTATAAGCCGCCTGTAATGCTGTAGATCAGTCAGTGATGTTGGTCCCAATGGAACCACTTCGCATCGCAGCTATGATGAAATATCATGAACACTTTGGTAAACTGTGCTTTTCTTAAAGCGTGCACCGAACATTTTACGGTATGTTGTGTGTCATGTGCAACCATTACCACGCTAAAGCACATGCAGCTTTTATTGATCATTTTTCTAAATATCTTCAGTGGGCAAAAGGTATGGAATAAAGAGTATAACTTTAATTTAAGAGAAGCCTTCCTTATTTTCAGTCACATATGTTGTTCTGCTTGGTTTCTTACTAATATGCTCTGCATGACCACGTAAGTATGTTACTGTGCTCAGATTAGATGCCTCCTCTGCAGAAATCTGCTTCTGTTTGAAGCCAGCGCCACGTGCTTCAAGCTTCTCTATTGAAACTGTTATGGTTTTTAATAATCGAACTAATCGTATCACATCAGCCACTGTCAGCATTTAAACCAAGCCTAAAACTGACATGTAAAGTCAGGAAGTCGTGTTAAAATGCATAGAAAAAGTGTTTTAATGAAAATGAACTTGTGTTTACCACCTGTGTGTGTGTGTGTGTGTGTGTGTGTGTTTTAAGGTTACCAGTGTGAATATAAGAAGCGGACAGGAACGAAACCAGACGGCTGTGCCGTGACCTTTAAGCCTTCCCGCTTCTCCCTCCTCTCCTCCACCCCGGTGGAGTTCTACCGGCACGGTGACACTCTCCTGGACCGGGACAACGTAGGAATGGTCGTGCTGCTGCAACCCAACAATGGTGTCATCCAGTCCGATCCATCCTCCTTCGTCTGTGTGACCAACACTCACCTCCTCTACAACCCACGCCGAGGTGATATCAAACTGGCTCAGCTGGCAATCTTATTGGCTGAGATCGGCCGGCTGTCCCGCCTCCCTGACGGGTCCAACAACCCAGTGGTCCTCTGTGGGGATTTTAACTCTGCACCGTGGAGTCCACTGTACAGGTTCCTGACCACAGGCTGTCTGGAATACCAAGGGATGCAGATCGGGATGGTGAGACCTACACACCTCCTTCTAATTCAGATGTATTGGTTTCAGGTTCAATAAATAAAGTTTCCAGTTCAATAAATGGAGAAACTAGCACATTCTTCTTCCTTACGTATCAAAGTCTAAAAATGTTTGGCTGTGGTTTGGCTTCTTGAAGTTTGTGCAGTAATACAAAAAAATGAACAGCCTGATGGGTTTTTTTAATGTTTGTGTAGGTGTCGGGTCAGGAAACGAGTCCCAAAGGTCACCGTCACCTAACTTCTCCAATCTGGTCCCACAGTCTGGGAATCAGTTACCGGTGCCAGTATGAGAGCAAACGCACAGATGAGCCTTTTCCCAGCAGCCCCACAGGTGAAGCTCACCTTCATCCTCGCTCTCCTTTCTCACCATTCAGACCAGAACATCTGCTCTGAAAAGATCTCATTTTGTTTCAGTCATAAATAGAACTTGGTTAAAAGTGTGCTTCTGCTTGTGCTGGAAAACAAACTGTTTCAGTTTGTTAAAGTGTGTTTGGCCTCATCACTCTTTCTCTGTCTGTCTGTCAGCTGTTGAAGGAGAAATGTCTCATCTGACTGTAGAAGATCTGGCCACCAAAGCCTCTGCTGCATCCAACAGGTGACCCTTTATTTCTTCTCACTGGATGCCAGATTACATTTATCACACTTAAACACAATCAAGCTTGCAGGTCCTAAAAAAAAGCGCTAATTTACAGACTGTTTGCTCTTTAACGTTGTGCAGCTCAAGGATCGAGCACAGCTTGAAGCTGCAGTCGTCTTATCGGCACCGCCTGATGCCCGACGGTCGACCCGAGATCACCACGTATCATTCACGCACAGCCCTGACAGTGGATTACATCCTCTACAGCTCGGGTACTCACACACACACTCACACACATACACACAGACACCAAGTAAAGTTAGGATTGCATTTGTTTTTCCTTTTTAATATTATTACTAATGTGTTATTAATATATTTAAATTTGTAATTAATATTAATTACCTGCATTTGCATTTTCTTCCCCCAATTCAGTTCATTAGTAACAGTTTTGCTCGTCTTTCTAAAAGATATAAATGGATCCCCTTCACTTCCTGGTGGGCGGGGCCTCCAGCTGCTTGGCAGGCTGTCATTGGTCGGACAGTCGGAGCTGAAGGAAGTCAACGGCCTGCCCAATCGGCACCACTCGTCTGACCATCTTCCTCTCCTTGCCAGCTTCCGCCTTCGGTGCTGAAGCGTCCGGACCCGGCCCGTCACATCGGTTCTGGTGCTAACAGAACAATGGAGAGGTGAAAGCACTGAGCTTCATCACATAGATGGTGCATTTTATTGTATATCAGATGGAAACTTTTATCTAAATGATTAAAGAAAGTTCTGAAACGTGTTTCTGTTTGACAGTTAATTTAATCTGAGGGATGAAAAACTGGCAGCTGGAAATAAAGGACAAGCTGAATTAAGATGTACTTTATGATTCAACTGAAACAGAACAATATTTGTGACTGAGTGTATAAAAATGAAAAAAGTATTATATTTTAAAAGAAAAAAATCCAGTATGTTTTACAAAGAAAGAGTAAATTCTGGAGAAATCAAGATATTCTAAATCTGAATTTATGCAGCGATAAACCAACATCAACCACAAAAACAACAAATTTCACCATGTAAACCTTTGTTTTTTTTCCTCCTTGTTGGTAACTTATGTTTTAACAGCTTCTGTTATAATGTTTAGATTTCTGAAAATCGTTATAAAATGTCTTATTTAGCATCATATTTACTGTACTTCTAACATTTAATATTCCCACTAGTCAGAATGGAGATGGTATGGTTTTACACATTAATTTCTATTTTTTCAACTGCTGATCCATAAAAGGGTGAGTTTTAAATATATTTTATAGTAGACCGTTAACACATTTACTGTTGATTTATTAACAGAGATTATGCAGGGAAATTACATGAAAGCTTATCTTTTAAAAAGCTGTTTGAACAGCTTTGTTGTTGTCTTTTCTTTTATACGTTAATGTTCCAAAAAGGAGAAAATGCTAAAGGATCAGCTTGTTCATTATTTTTTTTTCTTTTAATCATTTTTATGCCGGGAAAAGGAGCAATCTATGCATCTCTGCATTGAAGGAATCTTGGATGACGTACTTTTCATTTTACCTAGACGAGTTAAAGCTGATCTTCATTAGTGAGGGAATTTAAACTGGTACGTTTCTGCAAACTGTTTATTTTTCTACTGCTTTGTTTGCCAGTTTGGGGAAGTTTACAGTTTGTAAATAATAAATTTGTATTTTTAAATCTGGTTGCTGTTTGCTTATTGATGCAAATATTTTACACCTTGCATGGTAGGATGTTGTAGCTGTTTTCCTGTAGGACTTCTCTTGTTTATCCAGGGGAAACATTTACTGGAGCGAGCGCCTTACAGGTTTAAAATAAAAGGCATGTTTAATACAAATTCCATTTATCGCTAATAAAGATCTCAAATGTTTGGATGAATTTCAACAAGAGCATCGAAGCATGATTAAATGTCTGTAAAGCTGAGGTTTTATACGAAATTTCTGAAATCAATTTCAATCATGGCCTTTACATTACACGTCTTCTGATCTGTGCTTCTGCAAAAACAAAGCAAAATATAAGGTTCGTGTTCGGCTTCACTGTCACCTGAACAAACAGGTCAGCTTTGTGTCCTCTGTCTTTAAATTCTATACTTCAGAGTGGTTGAACATCCTCCATCCTGCTTTAGACAAATAGTTGCATCGTTTTCCTCAGCTCCCCTCCCAGACTACTGCATGCTCAGGTTTCAGACCTCTTGGTATTCTGTCCGTTGCTCTGTAGCACTGCAGCTCATGTAGCTGGGCAGTGGGGCTCATGTCCACACGTCATTTTCAGTCCTCAAATATATTAAGTCTTAATCCCAAAACTTGGCATATTGTGAATGTTGCTTGTTGATAGTTACATCACACATTTTATCAGTCTGTTGACTGATATTTTACAACATATGATAGAACAGAGAAGATGCATATGTCCATGAGACTCATTAGATGTGGACATTATGGCCACTAGATGGCAGCAGAGGACTGTGTCAGTCAGTGATTTTCTATCGCTTCTTCCATAGTGTGTCAAGGGAAAGCTGCTGGAGAGGTGGCCAGTCCTTCGCAGGACAACACACACAGGACAAACAACCATACACACCTAAGGGCAATGTAGAGAAACATATTAACCCAACAGTCATGTTTTTGGACTGTGGGAAGAAGCCGGAGTACCCAGAGAACCCACGCATGCACGGGTAGAACATGCAAACTCCATGCAGAAAGCATGGAACCCAGAACCTTCTTGCTGCAAGGCAACAGTGACTGGGTATCCATTTGAAACGGGTAACAAAAAATGGCATGTTAATTATAAAATAATCAGTGGAAGAGTTTTTAACAGCATCACCTTAACCAAACCCTTCTTGTAACTGCTGAGCAGCTTTTTGCATGTTTCCACTGGTCTTTTGATGATTTGCCTTTGGTAAGAAGCTCCAAGTCTTTGAGGTTGGAAGGTCTCTTTGCCATCACCCTAATCTTTTGCTTCTTCCTACGGTTCGCTGTAGGAGTCAAGGCGTGACTCTGGCTGGAGCACTCCGAACATAAATATTGCTTTCAGTCAGAATAAAGATGTTGGCTAAATTAGAAGAATACTTGACATGTTTCATCAATG
Organism: Crenichthys baileyi; assembly: GCA_036173005.1. Lineage (NCBI taxonomy): Eukaryota > Metazoa > Chordata > Actinopteri > Cyprinodontiformes > Goodeidae > Crenichthys > Crenichthys baileyi. Next base: position 134,120 of record JAHHUM010002400.1, read on the forward strand.
AAACATAATCCAGCATTATATCTTTTACACACGTAGTATAGTATGGATGTATTTAACATACACAGTATAAAAATATATTTTACACAAATAATATAGTATGAGACGTTTTACCATGGACTATGCACATATAAAACACTATGGTCATACACGTGTATTTTGTACACATGGTGTATGACGTTACAGTATTTTACATAGAGTGAAGCAGGACAGCTTTTAACCTGAAATAATTATAGTATGATGTATTTAACACATACTATAGTATAATGTACTTTGCACGCATAGTATTGTATAATGTTTTGCAATTAAACACTATAGTATTACCTTTTAAACGCTTACAGTATACCATAGTGGGGTTTTCACGCTATGTAATTACATAATGTTTTACAATGACACATCGTATGGTATAAAGAAATTTCCCTGACATGCAGTAAACTATATTTTACGCATATAAAATGATTTGATGTATTAAAAAAGGAGAAGATTTTATATAAATTTGATGTTTTTAAAAAGACAGCAATCAAACCAAGATATGATCAATTTCAGAGGTAGTACAATGTGGTACTTAGCACACATAGCTTAGCATGGATTCCATTTAGTCTAGTGGTTAGGATTGTTGAATTTCCCCCAGCAGGTATGGGGTCAACCTCTGGTTATAGTACACCATGTATATAGTATGATGTATTTTACACACGTAGTATAGTATGATGCATATCCAACACATTTTATCCATATTATCCATTTTCAACACATATAGTATACTATGAATCATTCAAAATATATATTATGATGTACTTTACACACAGTATACTATGACGCATTTTGAACACATATTTTACACACACATTAAAATATGTTTTGAGAAACAACATCTCATGCTATACTGTGTAAAATATCTCAGAACAGAACAGGTATGGGGTATACTCCAAGTGTAGGACTGCACTATTTATCTTACACACCTAGTATACTATGACATACTATAGCATGATGCATTTTATACATGTAGTGTAGAATGATGCATTTAACACATACTATAGTATGACATATTTTACACATAGTATGGCATGTATTTTTACTCACAGAATAGTATATTTCATGCTGAGCCATCACTGCTTCGAGCACCATGCTCCCACACAGTCAGTTGAAACTGTGCCCTCCGTATAAACCAGGACATTACCACAGCACCATACATAGCATTCCCACTATGAGAGGTATGTCAAAGTCCCAATACTACTCTAAAAGCATATCACTCTGGATATGTCATGGTAAAAACATTATATTGTACAATTTCTCATGTTAAAATACAACATACTATGCTTTGTGTGTGAAATATTTCATACCATACCATGTCTCGTCCTAAAACAGTTCAACTGTGGATAGAATACATAATACTACAGTAAAATGTACTATACGGAATGTGTACACATACATTTTGTTATACAACGTGATAATGTAAAATATCTCATGATATATTATGTAATGGCAGAATACATTATACTATGCAATATATATGTATATATATATCATAGAAAACTACTTCTAACAATATTACGTGTACTGTGCTGTCTCATAGTAAAATATGTTACACTGTACTCTGTACTGTAAAACACACGATTCTATAAGTGTCCAGGTAAAACTTTCCTTCTATACTATGTGTTTAAAGTAAATACTATGCTTTGAGTGTAAAATATATAGTGACATAAGTCATCCTATCATGGCAACAGTCCTTTTAAATAATAATCTGATCAATCCTAACCTGCACTTGTTAACTGGTGTAAAAAAGGTAGAGTTTCTGAGATGTTTGTATAAGTGTGAGAAGCTGCTGTGGAAAAGAGTTATGAACAGATTCAAACTTCAAACTTCTACGACTCTCAGTGCTTAGAAATGAATTAAACTGTAGAATGTCACCAATATCTAAATATCAAAGCTGTTAGCAGTCTGAATTTGACCTGAAGGTCATTTTTAGGTAGGTGGTGTTGGTTTTCCCCCACCTCCCCCTAAAACAGTTATATCATATTCAGGCAGCTGACACACAGCAAGGTAAACCTGCCCTGCCTCTAAATCCTTAAACTGGAGCATAGATGCGGTTTAAAGGATTATTTCAACAAATCTGCAGCCTCCACGTGCCTCTGTGGAACACGCTCACATCTGCAGTTTGACATAAGCTGATTATATTAGATCAGAAGCCAAGACATCATGCAGTGTGGTGTTAGCATTTTTTGACTGGATATTTGTTCTGAAAAGGGTTACTGTAAAGTGTTTGCTGTGTAGTTGTTTTTTTTAAATTTTATTTTACGGCTGAGTTTCCTCCCAATAAAGGATGATGTTTATCTGTTGGTGGCTTTTAACTGAGACGTTCCTCATCACAATTATTTTCTACAAGCATATGGCAAACATCATATTTAGCTGTTACCCTCTGACTCAAAACCAGCTTTATTGGCCAAGATTTTGCGCACAAACAAGGAATTTGACTTCAGTTTAAAGTGCTCACAGCCTACAGACATTAAGTATAAATGTATAAACTTCAGGGAAAATACAATAATGGATAAAAGGAACAGAGTGTACATGTATGATTTACAAAACATGTTTATATAAAGGAAAAGAAAAAAGGAAAGTCAGGTTGTGCAAATACGCTTTTTTTGTTTCCAGCCTGAGTAGTCAGCTACTCTGGCTGGAAGGTGTTCATTGTGTTCAACAGAGAAACAGCCTGGGGGAAGAAACGCTCTCTGTGGCGACTGGTTTTAGCAGACAGCGCTCTGTAGCGCCACCTGAAGTTAATGTCTAAACAGCTTGTGTCCCGGACATTCTGGGTCTGCAGAGATCTTAGCTGCCCTTTCCTGACCCCAGACCTGTAAAAGTCCTGGATGGAGGGAAGGTCAGCCCTGATTATTCTCTCTGCAGACCTGATTGTTCGTTGCAGTCTGGACCTGTCCTGTTTTGTGGATGAACCAAACCACACTGAGATGGATGAAGACAGGACAGACTGAATGATGGCAGTGGAGAAGATGACCAGCAGCTCCTGGGGAAGGTTGGACTTATTCAACTGCCGCAGGACGTACAGTTTCTTCTGGGCCTTCTTCAAACAGCCTCTATGTGTGAGAACCAACTCACGTCCCAAGACAGGGTGGTTCCTAGGAACTGGAAGTGATCCACAGTCGACACAGTGATGCTGTGGACGGTGAAGGCAGGCAAGGTAGGGGTGGTTCTACGGAAATCCCCCATCATCTAGAGAAGATGCTCCCCAGCCTTACCTGCTGCTGCTGGTCAGCCAGGAAGCTGGTGATCCACTGACGGGTGGAGGCCGGTAAGCTGGGGGAGCTTCTGGTGGAGGATGTTTGGGTTGATGGTGTTGAAGGCTGAGCTGAAATCTACAAACAGGATCCCGGCGAATTTCCCTGGGTGGTCGAGGTGGTGCAGGATGAAGTGTAGTCCCAAGATGACTGCATCATCTGCTGACCTGTTCGCCCAAACTGCAGGGGGTCCAGGAGGGGGCCCGAGGTGTGCTTTAGGTGCTTCAACACTAGTTGCTCAAAGGATTTCATGACTACAGACTCCATGGCAACAGGTCTGCAGATGGTGCGTTTCCAGTAACAAATGCAATAAATCTGCTTCGATACACAATCTTCCTAGGGCTGCTGTTATCACTGTTGCACCTTTTTCTGTCCACTCAATTTTCCAAGTATATGCTGGGTTACAGCACTCTGTGTACAGCCAGTTTATTTAACATGGACCTTGTGGAAGGTTTCACCAACTCTCTTCTGGACATCTGTCGTCATTATTCCCTGAAATGGTGCAGGCCATAAAATGGCACTAATTCAACATTTCTGTATTCAAAAATCATTTTTATTTACCTTATAAAATCACTTAGTGATTTTTTTTTTCAGGAAGAGCTAAATTTAGTATTTTAATTCGCTGTAAGCCACCATCATCTAATGGACCTTCTGTCATTGTAAATGATTGAGATTTAGCTCAGTCAGACTCCACAAACTTAACTGTTTAATGGCTAATTTCTTTTAGATTGCAGTTCTGAAACATTTATTGACAAATGAGGAACATCAGCTGAAAAACATAGATTTTTTATTAAAACAACACATGCTGCTACAGTTGTAGATAAAAACAGTTGATGTAACAGTAGGAGAGTAACAATGATAAATATCCAGGTTTCACATTTTTTGCTTATTCATCTCCACAGAATACAAAACAACACGGCTAACTCAGATGGACTCAGTAAAAACAGACTAAATCTTTGTGTTTTCAAAGATTTTTCGTCCGGCAAACATTACGGGTGTTTGATTATATTTAGAAGCGGTCGGAATACTGTTACAGTGGAGGGTTTGGTTTGTACACACACATGCTTCATCAGGCGCCACATGGACCTGAAAGGCTATTAAAAAGCCGACTCTCAGTTTGTTCTCTGCAGCACCGCTTCCAGAATGAGAAAAGGAGAACAGAAGCACAAGTTTATGGATTTCAGAGAACAAAGCAAAACTAATCAACTAAAACATGAAGAGAATACTTGAAGTAAACGTTGCTTTTTCGCACCCGTGAAAAACACCCCCCACACAATTAAATTTCATTCTTTAATGTAACACACACACTGCTGAGGCACTGTTTTTAATGTGCACCAAACAAATACTAAGAGCTTCATTCATAAACTTTATCAAATGTTTTTTATGCCTTTATGTTTCTGCATGTGACTGTGACCCTCCTGCTAAGCAATAGGTTTGGTCAACTGATCTCATGTTTTACAGTGATGAGAGCAACTGTATACTTTAATAAAATCGACGGGGGAAGTTTGTGTCCAGTGTGTTTAAAACTGGACCAGACTGTTGTTCAGCATCTGGCTGGTTGTGAGCACAGTCAGCCACAGTGACTGATGAGCTGGAGTCTGAGCAGCACTGCAGGACAGAATGGGAGCAGCAGGAGTGGAGAAAAGTCGGAATCAGCACTTGAAAACAACTGAAAGGCTTCAAATGAAACCACAAAGTGTTTCTTTTTTAGCAAATGAATTTCATTCAAAACCAGAGTCAATCAAACCAAATATCGTAATCAAACAGACTTGAGTCAAACACAAAACTCCTAAAAAAATAAAAAATAAAAGGATTCAGAGATACTTTGACAATCTGCTTCCCTCCTAATAAATGTTTCTGCTGAAAGGGAACAGATGCGGGCTTCTGTATGCTAGCAGACAAACTTCAACACAAACAGGGTCATTTAGAGCTGGTTGGTTGGTTCCGGAGCTCCAGATCTGACTGTCAGATTGGTGCCTCCAGTATGCGCTGGTCCAAACATCACAAATATGTAAAAATATCTCAGCACCATGTATCTGGGATAAAAGCTCAGGCTGTTCAGCAGAATTATTCTGGATGGTACCTGGTTTGTTCTGCACAGATTGTAGAAGCTGTGAAGATGCAGAAACCACCTTGATCTTCTTGTGGAAGACTAATTTTCTGTCTTGCTCTTGTTTTCTGACACAAACACGGCTGGTGCATAGCTTATTGTTGAAGCAAAAAGCTAGCTTTAAATACTTTCTGTTGGCAACTAAACGCACTTGTTCCGATGGAAAAACTCGCTGTGAAACATTCAAAGGAAAGTGATACAACAATCAAGTTAAACCATAAAGCAGACTATGTATGAATGCAAACATAAAAAAGTTTTGATTTTTTTGCTTTAAAGTTCTTACAAAAACCCCATAAAAAATCATGAATAGTTTGTAGCAAACAGTGGAGGGAAAAAAACTAAGTACACCCTTGATGCGTCCATGTGATTCAAGAGGAAAAGAAGGAGCCAAGGTGTTGCTAATGAAATATGCTTGAACACCTGATCCCCAGCAGGTTAGAGCACCTCATTAAAAGCCGTGGTTCTGGAGCATACAGGTGTGTGTTAACACGATGCCAAAACGGAAAGTCATCAGCAGTGACCCTAGAGAAGGAAGGGTCGCTGTTTATTTATCTGGGAGAGTTATTAAAACCATTTTCAAACAGCATCCAGTCCAGAATGCAACAAAGAGGAAGATTTCTCACAAGCAGAAAGTATCTAAGATCTTAAAAGTCACTTAGCAGCGAGACCAGCCTTAAGTGGAGCTCCGCTACTCCAACAAAAACTTTTAAATGTTGGCTCATTCTTTAGGTTTTGAGCTCTACTTTCTTGCTTAAAAACATCTTAAAATACTTATTGTGACAAAGTAATGCTATAAAAAGGATTCATTTGTATATTAAGCAGTGCCGTTACTGCAGCTGCTGGGGCCATGCCTCTCTGCACACAACCCCGCACCTTTAACACATCCTGGGGAAAGCTGAACAGACCTATTTCAGACCAGGGCCATTCACCCGGGAAAGTGAAATGACCCGGGTAAGTTTGTATCGAAACGCCACCTGGGCTCTCCAAAGCCCGGGGCTTCCTACAGGCAGTGGAAAAGGCCTAATGTTCTCAAGACTGGACGTCTCAGCAAAATCAAGGCAGGATCGGAGCGTGCAGAGATCAGATAAATAACAGAAAACCAACCAACCAAACTCCTTCTGAAACTCTTCAGACCTTCGTTGGCATGTTAATCTGAAAGACTAGACGAGTATGGCCACAGGACCTGGATCTGGTGTTAATGATGGACCCGTCTGTTTACCGAAATGTTCTGGAGTTAAATATGAGGCCCATCTGTCCAGCTGTTGAAGCTTGGCCCAAACTGGGTCTTGAGCAGGACAATGATCCCAAACAACGTTCTGACATCAACCTGATAAAATGCTGTGGTGGGACCTAAACAGAGATCTGCAGGAACAACGGTCTGTTTAAGGTGCTTCCACAAGCTGTTGGATCATCAAGTGAACGCAGTTTTTCCCATGACTAATGTAACCTTAATGTAACTCTGGATTTGGAGCTTATCTGCAGTCAGATACAGAGAGATGTAGATAAACACCATCACTAAACTCTACGTGTCCAGTTTATTACTTTAACTCCTAAATCATACAGAAAACTTGTTGGTGTGCAGTACTGAGAAGCAGAATGTGACTCACTGTTTATTTAAACTCATTTGTTAAGTGATGTGAATTCAGAGTAGTTTAATATCTAGATCTGCTTTATAATCTCCTTCCTTGTTCACATGTTTGCTCAGTTTTAGATAAAACATTTCAAAGAGTAAAGAAAATTGGCGATTTTCAAGCTTCTGCGCTGCGATTTATTGAAGGCCTCGACAGAAGAACCTAAACATCTGAAGGAGGTTCTGAATAGTCCAGTCAGGTTTGAATCTGACTGGACTATTCAGAACCTCCTTCAGATAAATTCACACAGCAGTGTGAATCAGTGCATACAGTACTGAATGGACTGCAGCAGGCCACTTGGCTTCACAGAGCACTGAGCCTGCATAGTGCTGACATCTTTCTTAAAACCATTAACTTTATCTCCTCCTTTTAGATGATCATAACCTGGAGATCTGCCTCTAAATGAAACATTACAAGTATTGTTTCACATGTTTTGAACAAGCAAGGTGAAAATGTGCTGACCCTAACAGCCGGATCCTTCTGTGGTAAAGCTTTTGTTAAAGATACTTCACTTTCTGTTCCTCTGAACCTGAACCCTTTTATGTTCAGCAGTTGGCAGAACGCGTCGGGATTTGTTGCCTTTATGAATTGAATCTCTTCTCCATTGGTCACATCAGTCTAGACATGATTTCTGAGCAGCTTTGCTCTTTTGTTTCACACCAAGAACTTTTGGAGGTCTAAACATTTCTGGGTCTGCACATAAAGAGCTAATTTCTCCAGAAAACTTTCTACTTAGCTGTGCAGAAGGTGAAGTGGAAAACATTTCCAAGGTTAAATCTCCTCTTTGTGCCAACAGATGGCGCCTGCTGTGCTCAGATAATGACTTCATCTTCTACACTAATACCTCTGCTTCTTTCAGTTCCTCTTCCTCATCTTTTGTTCTGAACTGACTCCACATTATTAGTTTTTGTTGCATAATTTATCCAACACGCTCTCCTTGTTCTAACCCAGTCTGTGATAATCAATGCAATCTGCACATCAAAGTTTGCTCGGCCATATTATTTGGAGTCTGGTTGGCCCAGAGAAGTTTTGGATTGCTTCTTTTTCTGAAACAGTTTTCTAAAATCTTTGGTCCTACTAAAGAGTCTTGTGATCTTTGCTTTCAGCAAAGCCTTTCTGAGCCTCCAACATGTTGGAAAATTCACAGTAAAGTTCTAACAACTGTGAAATCCAGAAATGAATCATTTCCTTCTGGTGTTTTGTGAGCTTGTCTTTAATTAAGCAGACCGATTTTCTCCTAGCAGAATGTTTTCACTCTTCAAACCCAGCAGGCGACTGATGCCCCCTGCAGGCGACCTCAACAGGTGCAGTTTTAACCATATAATCATTGTGTCGGCGGTTATATTGATACAAGCTGAAACATTGGGTTCATGGTGCTAAAAGGCAGGTGTTCAGCTACATGACAGACAGTTATTTGTAATGAGGTTCTTGTGAAGAATGAAATGCTACTGAACAGCTGTAGTCACCCAGTCCATTTAAGCGGTGATGGCAGGTATAGAGAATGTGGGAGAAGGGGTGGGGTTGATTTGTCCTGGGAGGGAAGGAGGAGCATCAGATGCGGATCTGGTAACCATCGCTGAAGGTGCTGAGCTCCAGAGGTTTCCTCTCCACCGAGGCCGGCCTGGAAGAAACCAGATGAACAAGCTTAAGGAACAGGTACCTTTCACATTTGAACCGATACGGTACTGATGCCCGGTACCTGGGGATCGGTATCGGTAATCAGCGGTACCAGTAAAAAACGACATCCAGTTTGAGGATGAAAGACATAAAAGACTGACGCTGATCGTGTCAAGAAAAAAACACATCAGAAGGTGTCAAAGGTCACTGGGTGAGAGGCAGGGTGCACCTTGGACATCATAGCACCAGACAAAAGACACACAACCACTTACACACTCACTCGAACCCAAGTCAACGCTAGAGAGAAACATACGAGCATATTTTTAGCTGTGAGAGGAAACCAGAGTCCCCAGGGAGAACCCACGCATGTACTGGGAGAACATACAAACTCCCCCAGGCACGGATTCTAACCCACAACTTACTATTGTACAGCAATGGTCTAATAACTGATCCACCGTGAAGTCCAGCATGAGAAATGTTCATCATGACAACAAACAGGAAGGTGAGAAAAAATAAAAGAAGATTTTGTTTCCTTTCTCAGGGAGAGTCAGAAAGTCATGAGAGCCTCTTAGATTCTCTTGTTCTCTTTCATTCGAACATCTTTGTATCTTATTATTTCTGTTGTGATAGAAAGCTTTCAGGCTCTTCCACACATCAAGAAGAAGTGGTATTTCTACAGCCCATCTGACATTAATAAATCCCTTTAGGTCCCTCTCATCCTCTCACTTTACCTTTTCCATCTCAAGTTTTAAATATTTCAGGACCTTTTTCCTCTTTGCTCTCTGCTTTCTTTCCCTCCATCTCTAATTCTCTCCAGTCTGATTCAGAGGAACTTAAAGCAGAACAAACTGTTTAAAGTTTACAAAAATGGGAGTTCATCCTCCTTTTTAAACTAATAATCTTTGTGCTCCTAATGACTGAAGTTGTTGTTGGAGAAGCTGATGAAATAACCATCTGATGCTCTCAGCCGTTTCAGCCTGCAGCAGATGATTACACCGTCTCTGCCGGAGTGGCAACATATTGTTAAGTGGGTAACTGCTCTGTTGATAACGGTAATTGCTTTTTAAGTATCGCTTTTAAGTGGCTTAAAGTGCTAATGTGCTGTAGTACAGGACTGCAGAAAGGGGAGTTTAACTGCGCCCTGCAGGGGGAAGAAACAGACTCATGTTGCGTTCGCACATGTTGTGGCATCTGATCTGATTTCAAATGCTTAAGAAGTCTGTTCTCCAATGTTCATCTGAAGCAGCCTCTGAATCTGCAGCTCAGAGGCTGAGGTGAAGGGTTGAGATGTTAAACCTCACTAAAATCTGCACCTCGTTTAAAGGTGCTTCAAAAACACAAAGCCAACAAATCACATTAAATCTCACTCCTTTGTGTCAATCAACGTTTTTTACTAAAATGTTCACCATCTAGTTCAGCACAGATATTACCCAGGATTCTTTTTACCCGGGTAAAAATAATTCCAGGTTTATAAATCCTGGGAATTTCGGTGGAAAAATGCACAGTTTACCAGACAGAAAACGGGCTGTTAGCTCCGACGCTGATCAGCTGAAAACACGTCAGACAGTAAAAGATCAGCGGACGTTTGATGCGTCTCTCAGGACCTTCGTCACGTCTTTGCTGGATTTGTTCAGAGATGCACCGATCGAGCTTTTGCTGGTTGACACGGAGTTATGGTCCTCTTTGAGGTCTGACCTGTCAATTCCAATGATCTTTTGGCGGAGTAGAACACACACCAACTCTTCTCTGTAAACTTTGTTTTTATTATGTTTCATTTATTAAATTAAAACAGACCGTATAAAGAAAGATGTGCTGATGAGAAAATCCGTGTTAATCTTTATGGATTCTTGCAGAACTTTTAATTGTGTCCCTGTTTCTAAGGATAAGACTGTGTTTCTGCAAACCTTTTTCTACCGCTCTGCACTTGTTCATGATGATTTTCATGATCAGAAGCAGAGATTAGAAGTAAGAAAAAAAACTGCCCCTGAACAGAACAGGAGAAACATTGTTAGATTTGGTTAAATGTATCTGAAACAGAACTGGGATTGTAACATAACTACAAACATTATGTGGTACAGTTTCCCGTCCATGAAGTCTGGTTAGAGAGACGTGCCACATGGTAACACTGGGTCAGTAACTCATTCTGGGGCTGTCTGTCTCTGTAAGCTGCTGGGCTGCAGTTGTCGACCCGGTCAGATTCTGTTACATCCCGACACACAGCTGACAGACACACAAACACACTAAGCATCATTCATGTCAAAGTCTCCCTCCAAGGGACCTGCAGGCTTGAGTCACCCTGGTTTTTAACAGCGGTCCAGTTTCTATTTTCAGCGCTCATATTTAACATGTCTGTAGTTAAAACTCCTTTAATTTCCAGATTCCTACGTAAAGGACAGGTTTACACCTTCCCATCAGGGGGGTCGAAAGAAGTGACTGGCTGAGTGTTGCACACACACACACACACACGCAGAGACCACGTTTCTGGATTTGTCTCCTTGGTGATAATGCTGAGCTGTCTGTTCACGTCACCTAATTTGAGATGATCTCTCATGAGTGTTGGTGAGAGTCGAGCTCCCAAACACACAGACACACACACCACTGTTACCACAGAGATGTTAGATCGCTAAAGATCTTCACACACAACAGACACTAACGCTTGAACTCTATCTGACCTTAACGGAGAGAGAGGAGGAGGGAAAGGAGGGGAGCTTTCAGTTAAATTGCTATAGTGGAGTCACTAAACCAGTATTTAGTTTTAATATTTTATTATCAGCTAAATGTGTGAAACAGTTTGTAGAATAAAGACAACCCAGACATCATCAGCTTGGAGTTTTCTCGCTGGAGGAACAATCACTTACGATTTGTCTCTGCGATGAGCGGTCCGTCGCTGAGGGCTGCTCTGCCGTCGCCGTGGTGATAAGGACTTTCCTCGGCTGCGCTCCTTAATTGGTGACTGAGCGCTGGAGGATTTTAGGATCTAGCAAAATATTTTTTAAAATGATTAAAAAACAAACATCACTTATTTAGTCTTGCTAACATAGATATCAGTAAGTTGACACAAACAGATGCAGGTAAATGCTGAGGGTACCATGAGTCTGTTGGCTTAGTTTCTGGTGTGATGTGAGTCAGCAGAATATTACATGACCCCTGGTGCCTCCTGGTGGCCAGATATTTTATGTTAATTTCTGGGTAACCATCCAAACTATCAAATACTAAAAATGCAGAACAACAGTGAATAGGATGCACGGTCAAATCAGAAAGTGACCTAAACTGCAGGACTGTCAGCTTGAATTCCTTAATAAATTCCAATCTTTTTTCCAGTCACTGAATGCAGCACACCCAAGCAGCTTGTTCTGATTGTAAACAGTCTTCGGTGTAGAAGTTATTACTGAGGGTAAGAGCTCAGAGGGAAGGATTTCCAGTATGAATCAAGAGTTTAAAAATGTATTTAGAGGAATCGCAGAGAGAGTCAGACTGGCAGAGATGCTCAGTTTTATCCTATTGAGAGGTTTACTTTACCAGCCAACAGGAACATCATGGACTTGGAAATGTTGGCAGCCTTTTGGTAATGAAATGTTAACCAAACTAATTACTAATATACCAAGAAACTCTATCAATATTATTCAAATATTGATCAGAAAAATGCTTTTCTAGAGCTAAAATACACAGAATGTTTTAACAATCTAACAGTTAATCAGAGCTTTAATCTGCACTTTAATTAATTTAAATTCATTTCTATAAAACCTCTGATTTCCAGTGATGCAGTGAGAGACTGTTTGAGAAATGTTTTTTAATTATTTTACTACAAACATTTTATATCAAAGTTAAATGTAAAAATATTACTCTGGTTACTCAGAGTGAAATTAAAAGTGGCTAAACTAGGATCAGAAGGTAAATCTTTACAAAAGGTTGGAACTTAGCCACAAACCATGGTGAGATTGGTAGATCTCTCTAGAAAAAGAAGTGACTAAAACAGCATCTGATTGGACGGTGCTGACCTCCTGCCGTTTCAAAGAAAGGAAACTTAGTAAAACAGTAACAGCTGCTGCTGCTGTTCAGCCACAGGGATGGAAAAGCAGCTGGGATCAATGGGAAAACTGCACAGAATATTATTAATCCAGTCTCTATGAGCAGATGTCAGATGTGTCTTGTTTTCTTGCTAAATTCTGAAATGTTCCTGTTTCACTAAATCTAAATGTGCTGATGCTAACTATATAAATCTCTCTGCATCTATCAAAATGTTTTTCTGTCTCCTTTATGTTCCAACTAAAAACTGAAGTGAAATGTATAGAACTACTGAGCTTCACTTATTTCAGCTGTATTACTGGGATTATAATCAGAGCTTTTAATGGTTTTAACTTCAGTAAAAGTCAACCTTTATACAAAAACACATTCCAGTTTTCTTTGCTGTGACTGGATTCCTGCAGGAGTGCTCAGACACTCACCGTCTTAAATAACTTCACACTGTCTGCAGCACAGCAGAGATGACATCCAACTGTCAGAAATGGCTGCACAGCTGACTCAGGTGTGTGTCTGTCTGCGTGCTAACCTCCACATGTGACATTTGTGTGTATGACAGCTGCGAGGCCCCTGACCCACATATCTCCAGTCATACCCTACAGTCCAGCAGCCCCTCTCAAACAAACCCACAGACTCTGTCCTTTTCATAGGATTTAAATGTTGAACACGGTTATAACAAGAAGAAACAGATTCAACAAGCAAATATTACAAATAAAACCAAAACTGGTCTCATATATCATTTAACCTCAGATGTCCTGGTTCTCTGTGCCCCCCTCCTCACACACACACAATCCTTCCTTCCTCATCATGCCCTTAATAATTTCTGACAGTTTATTTCCCGAGTTGAGCCCAAAGGAAACCACATCCATCCCTGAACTTACAGAAAAATAACATATTAAAAGTGTTTTCCTGCCTCATCTAAAGGAGGAAAATATTATTAAGATCTACTGGTAATTAAGAGCTTAACTACTAACAACCATTTTCATTATGGAGAATAAAGCCAGATTAAGGTCAGTGAAAAATCAGAGCAAACAATAAAACATGTTCTCACAAACAGGTCATTTTAGACTTCATTCCATGAAAAAAAAGAAAAGGTCATGCCTGACATATGATCTGATTCAAACAGACACTGTAGCTTCTGGGACATTGACCCCCTCTGTCACATAATCCTGTGTACTTTGTTTGGACCATGCAAACTGAACTTTTCTGTGGTTTGGTTTCCTTTTGCTGCTGGATGCCAGTTTCCTGTTCCTGTCTGAACCAACAGTAGCTTTGTTACTGTTGAGGGACTGCGTTATTTACCCGGTTGGGGCCATTTTTATTCATTCTGATCAATAATAATGTGGCTCTGCATGGTGTTTAAAGAGTTTTAAATTAAAATCTGAAAGGTGTGGCATGCTTTTCTATTCAGCTCCCTCTACTCTGATAGCCTTAAATGTTACGCTACTAACTGCCTCTACTAACCATTAGTAGACTGTCATATTTCTTCATTATAAACGTAGCTGCTCTGTGAAGTTCCCAGAGGATTGTTAGAGAACATTAGAGAACAAAAAGCATGGAGACCCAGGAACCCGAGAGACAGGTCAAGGTTAAAGCTGTGGAGACATTTAAAGCAGGGTTAGGGTCCAAAATAATATCCCAAGCTTTCAAAATCTCCCATAGCTCCGTTCAATCCATCATCTGAACAAGGAGAGAGGATAGACCAACTGCAGACCTACTAAGACATGAACACTAAGATACGCCCACAAAGAAAGTCTGGGGAAGAACAGCATTAATCAGAGAAGCAACCAGGAGCCTTATAGCAACTTGTGAAGAGATGCAGAGATTCACAGCACAGGTGAAAGAATCTGTTGAAAGGGCAACAATTAGCCCTGCACTCCACACTGGGCACTGGGCTTCATAGAGGAGTGGACCTTAGAAACCCATTTGGCACAAGCCATGTAGGGGACACAGCAATTCAATTCAATTCAATTCAGTTTTATTTATATAGCGCCAATTCACAACACATGTCGTCTCAAGGCACTTCACAAAAGTCAGATACATACATTCCAATTAATCTTAACCATTGAACAGTGCAGTCAGATTCAGTTATTTATTCAAATTGGATAAAAAGTTTGTCTATCTAAGGAAACCCAGCAGATTGCATCCAGTCAGTGACTTGCAGCATTCACTCCTCCTGGATGAGCATGTAGAGACAGTGGACAGTCACTGGCGTTGACTTTGCAGCAATCCCTCATACTGAGCATGCATGTAGCGACAGTGGAGAGGAAAAACTCCCTTTTAACAGGAAGAAACCTCCAGCAGAACCAGGCTCAGTGTGAGCGGCCATCTGCCACGACCGACTGGGGGTTAGAGAGAACAGAGCAGAGACACAAAGAGAACAAAGAAGCACTGATCCAGGAGTCCTTTCTATGGGAAGGAAAAGTAAATGTTAATGGATGTAGCTCCTTTAGTCGTTTCACCTAGAAAGAAAGAACAGATAAACTCTGAGCCAGTTTTCAATGTTAGAGTCTGAAGAGAGCACATAGTTAGTTACAATAAAAGCTCAGTCAGTAGCTATGTCTAGGAGAGAGAAAGGGTTAAACACTGAAAGACAGGGCCATGTGGATCATCGGTAGAGGGTGAGCATTAAGTTGTTGCCAGCAGAAGCTTGGAGGATTCCCCTCTCCAGAAAGGTGTTACAGGTAGACACAGAGTCAGGCCAGGTGTAGCTTCTAGGAAGAGAAAAGAGAGAGAACAAAGTTAAAAGCTGAAATAACAGCAAATAATGCAAAATTGAAGAGTAGTGTGAGAAAGTAGCGAAGAGGGTGAAAGTGGTCATTATGTCCTCCAGCAGCCTAAGCCTATAGCAGCATAACTACAGAGATAGCTCAGGATAACCTAAGCCACTAACTATAAGCTTTATCAAAAAGGAAAGTTTTAAGCCTAGCCTTAAAAGTAGACAGGGTGTCCGCCTCACGGACTAAAACTGGGAGCTGGTTCCACAGGAGAGGAGCCTGATAACTAAAGGATCTGCCTCCCATTCTACTTCTAGAGACTCTAGGAACCACCAGTAAACCTGCAGTCTGAGAACGAAGTGCCCTGTTAGGAACATATGGAACAATCAGATCTCTGATGTATGATGGAGCTAAATCATTAAGGGCTTTATATGTGAGGAGGAGAATTTTAAATTCTATTCTGGATTTAACAGGGAGCCAATGAAGGGAAGCTAAAATAGGAGAAATATGATCTCTCTTTTTAATTTTCATCAGAACTCTAGCTGCAGCATTTTGAATCAGCTGAAGGCTTTTAACTGCATTTTGTGGACATCCTGATAGTAAAGAATTACAATAGTCCAGCCTTGAAGTAACAAATGCATGGACTAGTTTTTCAGCATCACTTCTGGACAGGATATTTCTAATTTTGGCAATGTTCTGGAGGTGAAAAAAGGGAAAGCAAACATGGGAAAGAAGGCGCTCTGGTCAGATGAGGCAGAGAACTAACACTGGACATCACCTTGAACACACCATCCCTACAGCAATGCATGGCAGCGGCAGCCGCATGCTGTGGGAAAACACTTATTATATTGACACAGCAGGGCTGACTACAAATGACGGCCTTGGTGCTCAGATATTAATCACAAACAAGTCTTTGAATCATTTTCCTTCTGCTCCACTATTAGGTGCTGCTTTGAGTTAATCTGTCACATAAAATCCCAATAAAATACAATTATGTTCTTGATTCTAATGTGACAAACTGTGAAAGCCTTTGCAAGAGACAGTAAATATAAATATCAAGAACCAATAAAATTCAACTATTTCTGCAATGATAATACAAACCTTCATCCTCATGTCCCGGCCATGTTTTTCCAGCTCCTTCCGCATCTCCTGAGCTCCGAGTCGGGCTGCATTCAGCACCAAATACTTCCACTCGATTGGCTGAAAGACATGGGGGTCGTGAGGCACATACAAGCCAATCTTCACCTGAGAGAGAAACAGGTTACAGCCAGTTAAAGTCAAATAGCTCATCTCAATCCACTTTTCCTCTATGATCCTTCTATACCTTCTTCAAAGTGTGCTGGTATCTCTTGTAAGAGCTCTCAAACTCGGCCACCAGTTCTCCCAGTGTTCTGTGAGTCAGTGGTTTGTCCATCAGGTCCTGGCGCCGGCTCATGCCCAGTGATCCGTAGCGACCGTTGCAGTAGACGCCGAGAACCACGTGATGAAAGCAGTGCCCTGAAAACTGGGTCTTAAAGCTGATGGGGAAGCGCTCAAGAGACGTGAGCCCGTTGGTCAGGTAGCTGATCAGCAGCAGTTCAGGACAGAATGCTGTCGTTTTACTGGTTCTCTGGGTCTCTCCACACATACACAGGAACATGGGAGAAACCTGGCTGGAGCTGAACGTGAGAGTGTTTGGATGTGTCAGGAAGCGCAGCAGCCTGCATCATGTCTAACTTTATTCATCCTGATGCTATGAAAATACCTCTGTGTAAACCATGAAGATAAACCTGCCAGAGCGGTGTGTGTTTGCACGTCTACACAGCTCCACCTGTCCCACTGAACCTCTCATATTCATTGTTGTATTGTTTTCTGTTTAAACAAGCAGCCTGGTACCGTCTGTAACAGGAACCTACACACTTCTCTTGGATCAACTGACACTTATACTTTGATGGTGACACATATCGTATGATCCTTCTTTTTTCTGTCAGCCTCTGCGTATTTTCCATCTTCCTTTTTTCTGCTTTCTGTACGTAAAACTAACCAAAACGTGTGACAATAAGGTTTTAGTTTCGATGCTTTCCATTTGTACTCAGAAGTAGGAGTTTCTGATTTCCAAGTTTGGAAAACCAAGAAAACGCCCCTGAAGGTTGGTTCTGATTTTATTGAAGAGCCATGTCAAATAAATACATGTTAAATATTTTCTACTAATTCAAAGAGTTCCTTTGAGCATTTATGTAAACCTTTTCCACTAAAAGCAACGGTAGCCTCGGCACATGAAGCATCAAATAAGAACCCCTTTTGGGACTAGAGCAAGAACCCATCAGAGCTTCCAAATCCATTGTCTTCAGAACAGTTCCTGAAATCAGATTTCCAGGTTGGGAATTCAAAGGTCTCCCAACCCGGATTAATATGGCTGCTATCCTTAAGATTTGATTTGGCTCCGAAGTTAGAGTTGAGTGTGTTCTGGATCAAAGCCAGAATATCTGTGGGATTTGCCAACTATTGTGTTGCTAGCTCCTAGAAGCATTACAAACAGAAAACTATGGGTTTCTTCCCAGTTATTTGCTTTCAACTGAAGGAACATGTTCAGAAATACAATCAAAGTCAGTAAATTAGAATGTGTTCTGATTAAATAACAACCTTCAAGCAGCTATTAAAAAAAACATTTCATTAAGCCCACATTTTTGTTAGTCAGTCATTTTCTACCACTTATTCCATAGTGGGTCGCAGGGGAGCTGGTGCCTATCTCCAGCCATCTACGGGCGAGAGGCGGGGTTCATCCTGGACAGGATGCCAGTCCATCGCAGGGCCACACAAACAACCAAGCACACACTCATTCATACACCTAAGGGCAATTTAGAGTGATGTCTTTGGGCTGTGGGAGGAAGCCGGAGTACCCGGTGAGAACATGCAAACTCCCCCGGCTGGGAATCAAACCCAGGACCTTCTTGCTGCAAGGCAACAGTGCTACCAACAGAAATAAAGGAGCAGCCATTTTGAATATTAAACCTGTGGCAGCTTAGAGATCCTTCAACTCATGAAGTCGGTCTTCTAACCTCAGGGGGCACTCTTGTTGCATCTCTAACTGGAACTTCTGAGTATAAAAACACACTATTATAAAACTCAGAATGTATAAGTATATTCCTCGACTGTTTAAGCGCAAATTATTTTTAAGACAAATCAAACGCAGGATAGGAGCAGCACAGATCCCAGTATAGGAATGAGTCTAACCATAGCAGCAAACTCAGAAGTATCTGGACAATCTTTGGTGGCTGGTAGCCAATCATCTGCTTGGTTTAAACCATGGAGGCTTGTGATAGGCCAAAGATCTCATTTGCCACCAGTCAGGATTCAACAGCAGTGCAGTGTTTTCATTAAATATTCAAAAGACCTTTCTGAAAACTGGACCACTGACATCTGTGTGTGTCCTCAAAGTTTTAAAGCAGTACACACACAGATGAGAAGGGAAGGAGCTAAATGAAGAAACCCACAACGGCTCAAAATAAATGTTTGCTCTGAGTAATAATCACACAACCAGTTCAACCAGTGATGAAATATGCAGCTATCATGGTCAGGGTGTACTTTTCTGTTGTTTCTACATCTTAAATTTGAAATCTTGTTCAACTTGCAAAGAGCATGAAGCACAGAACTCCAGAAAAGCAATAAGATGTTGAAATGTCTACATTACATAGATGTGAAATTAAGCTTTAGTCTGCAGATGGACACACAGCAGACCCTTGTTCCTCACTAATGAAAGCTTCATTAGGCATGCTCATTTATATGACCAAGGACATGTGAGACCGTGAGCAGCTCAGTCAGAGCGCACACAGCCACACTTCATCACCACTTCACAAACTGCCCATCACTAGACAGCCACGCTTGTATGTGACATGTTCCTGTGCCTCAAAACATTCAAACTCAAATTTCTGTCTAAACTTCTTTAAACAGGGCAAAATAAAAGGGACAAAAACACCAGGAAATCCTCCTGTTGTTTATTTTAATCAAAGAATCCAGTATTTTCATAATCATCACCATTTGGAAACAAACTTGAGGCTGAAGAGCAGTTTAGGGAATGATTTGAATATGGCTAGTAAACAGGGAGCCTTGTGGCTTCAGAAGACAAAGACTCTTTTATCATTTAAAACTCAATAATACCACACATAAAAAAAGCCTTCATGCTGTGTTACGAAACTCACTTTATTGCAGAGCTTAAGAATTTCTTTTTAAGCTCTTTAGAAAAACCATGTTTCTAAAATAATTATTTAGCTCCAACCAGTGCCGTGCCACGTCTTCTCTGTGACAGCTAACACAATGAGACATATTCCCACAGACACACAGTGAACACACTCAGACAGAGCTGCTCTGACCCAAAATAAACCCTGTGGATCCTGGAGAGAACCTGGATCACTGTCAGCACGGATGCAGACATTATGTGCAGCCAGACTGACAGAACCAAATGCCACAAGCTACAGCAGATGCTGCTCTTCTCCTTCTTCTTCCCCACCGGTCCCTTCAAGATTTTATTTTATCATCATGTAACGCATTTATTTCAAATAAAAACCATGGAAATGTGTTACTGGACCGTTTAAAAGAGAAACTCAACTCAACATTCCTCCAACTACTCTCTGCCCATGAGCTGAAGAATCCAGTGGAGGGAGGAGACAACAGAGCCAACTGGTTAGCCTGGTATGCCACCAACATGTCACAGGAAGGTGTGACTGTTTCCAGGGTTGTCATCTAAATTAGCTCTCTCCCAAGACTCATTCAAGTAAGGCCCTATAGCTCAGTGGTTAGAGCACTGGTCTTGTAAACCAGGGGTCGCGAGTTCAAATCTCGCTGGGGCCTGCACATGTTTTTTCCTTAATGGAACAAAATGTTACCAAAACATTGTGTTTCTTCTATTTTTAAACTTAGACGTATTTTTTGTGTAATCTATGATCAAAATAACTTGAAGTAATCGTTAAGCAGCAAACGTTTTTTTGATGGTCAGGGAATGAAAATTATTCAATAACAATATTTCTCATGGCCAATAATTAAATTATATATTCTGTTACCAATCAAATATTAGTTGTCTTTCCAGAAACAAGCAGAAGCTCTCAGCATTGGGTAGAAACTGTCCTTGTTTTACATAGTTAACATCAAGCAACAGAAGAAGCCAGGTCACCTGTTTTCACCCTGGAGTTTGTGTTTCAGATTAGGTCACAACGTGACTAAAACTAAAAGAAATGTAACAGAGCATGCAGACTGTTTACATCCTTGTATTAAATACTGGTAGCTGTTTGGAGACCGTAAAGATTCAAGATCAAATCCAATGAATCCTGAACCAGAATCTATGTTCTTTAGAGACTGATATAAAAAATAAGTTAAACATCTGACCCACTTAAAGGCAAAACTAACAACTGTCAGGGGAAAAAAGGTGGATGCCAAATTAAATGGCAAAGCTCTTAAGAATGACTGCCGACCTCAAACTGAAGCTCTGGAGGATGATGCTAAGCTTGTGACAGCGTGAGGAGGGGAAATAAACTTTGAAGTGTTGCTGTTGCCACGCAACACTATAGAGCGAGAAAGGGGGTTGATGTTAGGGGCATTAGCTAGTTTGATTTATTTTTGGCCACACACACACACAGCAGAGTAACGTTGTAAACATGTGCATGGAGTGTGCAGGAAAGGATACACTCCCAAGATAACAGCTTCCAGGCATTTGATTGGTAAGGACTCCCTGATCATCTCTCTTGCAGTTTCCATCAACCTGGAGAGGAAGGAAGTTGTGGAGATGAGAATGAAGAAGTCAAAAGATGGGAAGAATGCAAGAACAGAAGAAGGAAATAAAAAGTGGAACGGCACAGGAGATGCATGGATGGGAGGAAAGAAAGATAAGAGAATAAATAGGAGGGAGACAGATCCAGGGATATATGGGCCAGAAAGTGAGGAGGGATAAAAAAGAAAGGGAACAAATGATGCAGAATTATGTTTATTTCTGAAAGCTTTAAATTAAGTTACTCTGATAAATAACACCCAGAAAACTGCTAATTTTATATCTGCATCATATCGTAAAATGCATAACATAAACATCTGTAATTATGGCCAAAAACCTGCTAAGTAAAGTAAAAGTCTTTCAGGTTTAATGCAACATCAATGAGAAGAATTACTGTGAATTAGCCACAGACAATAAATATGAGGAACTAACCACCATAACATCATTCAGTGGTTAGGGCTCAGAAGCTAGGAGTAAAACATCACCTAAAAACATCAGGTGTTTTAATAGGTCAGATTTAAACACTGGTCCAAGTTAAGCAGGCTGGAGACATACGTTAGAACAACCAGAACATCTGATTAGTCTGGATGTTTAAATGTGATGCAAAGATTAGAGTCCAACAGGGTCTGGAGACAGCCTCTAGTGGTCGATGATAAAACTTTTATCTTCAAGCTTTCATCTTTCTCAGTTGCTGCCGGAAGGTCATGAAGATGAACCAAAGTTTCCACCAAAGTGTCACTGATGTCAGGATAACTGGTTTAAAGCCTCAGGTTGCAGTTCAGGCTTATAAAACATTGCATTAGAAGACAAAATTAGAGCTGGCTGAGAAAAGCTTGCCAGGATTACATGAATGGGTCAGACAGCATTCATATTCAGCCACCAAAAAGATTAACCCTGTCATCTGTGGCTGTTCAGGATGTCCAATATTGTTTCAGTCAGAACCTCTTTAGAATTAGGCTGAAATCTCAATAAACAGGTTGGAAATAAGCTGCTTGGTAAACTTGTGTGCGTTCAACGTCCATCAATGTATATTCAGTTAAGCCAAAAAATATTCACACCCCTGGCACATTTAGGTTTTTAATTATTTTCATTTGACCAAGAAGTTTGTTTCTGAAAGGAAATAAGAGAAACAGGTCTTAAAAGATCAACTTTAATATCAATATCAATTTAGGAAAAATATCAGTTTTATTAACATCTTCATAAAACACAGCATGTCACATGATTAATAATCTTCTCAGTAATCAATGGAAGAATCTTTAAGGTAATCAAAGCCTCATGATTTCTGAGCAGTTTTTTGCGTGTCTTTATGGGTATCTGGAAACTGGAAACTGTCCTTACCATCACCCAAGTCCAACGTTTTCCATCAAGACAAAGTCTGTTGGACCCCTGCAATAGCTCTTCCATTCAAAACAAACATGTTGGTAAAAATAATAGATCATTTTGGACTTAAGTGTATGTATGTTGAACATTTCAATCCGAACTAAAGAGAAGCTGTTTTTATGTGACATTACTCATAGGTCTCACTTTGCCCTCAGTTTGTTTCCAGTAAATGTATGAAAGAAGATCTTAACGGCTGGTAGCAAAGGCTCAAAACATCAACAGGCTATAATTGTTTTTGGACAATATTCAGCACGGGATATTCTTCTGTTGAATCTTCAGGTAATTATCAATGTTACTGCCACCTACTGGGTGGTTCTGATTGGAATCCACATTTTCAAAACCTGAGAAAATAACTTAATATCCAGAGTCATTTAGCTAGATCTTCCTTCGTTCACTGAAGAGCTATTTATTCTATTTGTTTGACCGATATGATGCGTGGACCTGTTTCTAGAAGATGTCTAACAGTCAAACAGTAATAAAGGTTTTACTAAATATTGAAAATTGCTTTGTCTTTATAAATGTCTCATACTTTAACAAAAAAATCTGTACAATCATTAAACTATAGCCTATTGTGACCAAGTAGGAAAACTGTAGACCTAGTAAGCATAATTACGTCATATTCACAGCAGATGTTTGACGGGTGCATTAATTTGTTAAAATCATAACTGTGTGTGAGGACATACAGAGCTAAGAATCTTATTTTTACCGTTTGTACAAAATTCACTTACCCACACAGCGGTCGGCTCTTCTTGATCTCAAAGAACTGGGTTCCAGTGTGGTTGTACCTAAACAAATGTTAAGGGCAACAGGGTGTGTATTTGTCTCCAGTACTGCCCTGCTCCTGCAGGCGGCACCATATTAGTATCTGATCATTCCATTTATTAGTGAAATGTGGGGTTGTGGTGTTTGTTGTAAAGGATACTGCAGAGCCTTCATGTAGTTCTGGATGGCCACCAACCAATCAGGGGCTGACATGGATGCTTTAAAGGTTGGAATGGAGGGAACGGCATGCTGGGAAAGAAAGAAAATCAGAAATTGCTCATTGTTTACAGAAAGTTAACATGTGGAAACAGTCAGAGCCTCTAAACGATGTTCCACTATCATCAAAGCCCTTTAGTCCACCAGCACAAAATCTGCGTATCCAATCAGAAAGAGTCTTATCAAACTGCCAAACTCCATCTTGCTGTCATCGTTCCGAAGTGCCAGAACTTCGAAGATGAATGCAGCAAATCTCAGACATGGCTAGAAGGAGCCTACTCTTCTTAACAATTTCCCCAAGTGAAGCCTTCAGCATGTATGATCGGAGATACAAATGCAAACACTCCTGATCACAAAAATAAGTCAGATATTTATGCCAGTTTATTTATAAAGCACATTTAAAAACAAAAGCAATTATCATGAAAAAAACTAAATAAAAGTATTAAATATACAGAGAGATTTAAATGAAAACACAATAAAAACAGAGTTAAAATAACTATTGAACATTTATAGGAACAAATTAAACACAGGAATCAGAGACTGAAAACTAAAGAGTAAAGATGGATTTCAGGAGGTTTTTCAAGCTGTTTAATCTGCCAGGATTCTTTATGAGAAACGGTAAATTGTCCCAGAGAGCCGGTCCTGCTAAGGATTCGGAGTTTGGTTTGTGAGATTTGCAAGAGCATCTGGTTAATAGACCTGAGTGGTCTGGATGGAGTTTGGTGAAACAGAAGTTTCTTCAGATAAGCAGGGACCAGCCAACGCAGGCTTTTAATAACAATCAATACAATCTTACAACGGATTCTGTAGTGAACAAGAAGCCAACAGAGTGAAGTTAAAGCTGGTGTAAAATGGTCGTACTTTTAGCATTTAGCACAAGCTGCAGGCAATGAAGAACAAATGATCTAAAGCTAAACATAAGGAATTTGCAGTAATCCAGGGCAGCAGAAAAAAAGACGTGAATATCTTTTTCAAAATCTCTGGAAGAGAGGGAGGAAAACGCTTGAT
Source organism: Crenichthys baileyi (assembly GCA_036173005.1). NCBI lineage: Eukaryota > Metazoa > Chordata > Actinopteri > Cyprinodontiformes > Goodeidae > Crenichthys > Crenichthys baileyi. Next base: position 158,605 of record JAHHUM010002400.1, read on the forward strand.
TTTACGAGGGTCTTGATGTTATTATCAAATTTAAATAACTGTGAGTCGTCACACCAAGGTTTCTCACAGAGGACCCAGAGGCTTAAGAACATCATCATTTCACCCAAATAAAATGCTCTACTTTAAATTATGAAAGTTTAAGTCCAACCATGCACTCAAATCCTCTAAGCAGTTCTATAAAGGCAGTGCTTAGTAATGATGGGCCCCAAACGCAACGAGAACACGAGAACAGAACGGGTCCCAGGATAGACCCTTGAGGAACTCTTACAGCTGCAGCTGAAGAGTTCACAGAGATGGAAAGAGAAACTTCTCTGTTCTCTGTTAAATACTCACCAATGCCCACACACTCTAGTCTCTAAAGGAAAAGGTTATGGTCTATAATTTGAAAAGCAGCACTGAGGTCTACAAGCACAAATATGGAGGCACCTCAAGTCAACTGAGCTGAAAATCAAGCAAAAGGATTTAAGTAACAAAGGAACTTCCTCTTGGAATAGCTTCCATAGCTATTCTTTCTACAGGTCAGAGCAGCAGCAAAGCTTGACTTTTTAATCTGCAGATATTCAACAGCATGGAGCCACAGTAAACTGACACATAGGGGTGATCCAGCCTTGAAGTCTGGGTGTTTTGTTCCCAGCAGAACACCAACCGAAACCCACAGTGCTTTGAAGCAACATGTTCTACAGATAAAAATCACAGTGCTGGTTCTGCAGTTGTTTCACCTCAACAGGAACCAGGTCTCAGAGGTCAAAGATGTGAAAAGGACACGGCTACATCAGCAGGGGTGACTCAGGCTGAAACACAAACCAAAACTTCCTGTGACAAACCAGCAGATTAAAAGCTGTGTGTTTGTGTGCAGAACGGAAGGGTGAACCATAAGCAGAACTATCATTTCCTGTGGCTTTCTGCTTCGCTCTATTTGCCGCAGGAACAGAGAAGTGAAGGGAGGGATGACGGGACAACATGGTGGCAGAGCTGTTCTTCTTTGCAAAACACACTCCTTGGTAACACAATGGCTCCTGGAATCATTTACAACAGTTATTTAGGTACTTAACTACAAATTTACTACAGGCAGGAGACGATTAGCCTTAAAACAGATGGAGTAGTCAGGCAATCAGTCAGTCAGCAGCACACAGGATAAGACAATCTGCCAACTGGACACTCATCTTGGTGTCCAGCCAGTAAGGCAGTCTGCCAGGCAACACCAGTACATGGTACCTTCTAACAGCCACATAATCTCTGAGTGAAATGCCCTCTGCAGAGGTTCACATTCACACTGACTGACATGCTCCCATTCTGAAGCTGCCGTATGGCTCTGAGAGTTCAATATGAGCACATCTGTCCTTCATCATCACTTCTGTCATTACAGAAATGATCACCATCTCTCTGAAGGAAAAACTGTGTTCATTACAATTTGCTCATTATTGTTTACTATATTATATTCAGAGGAGGCCTGTATAAGAACCTCTTTCCTCGTAGCATTTTGGTAAGAGAGCATCAATTCACAGCCCCAGTTTCTACTGGTAATTAATCTGTCTCCTCTGTTTGTTGCTGAACCCACATCTGTAATCACCTCCTGTTCCTTGTCCACTCTTCTAGTTGACTTCTCTATTATTACCTCAAACCTTCGCTCTAAAGATTTCTCTCTCAGGTTCAGCCCGTCATGTCTTCTCTTTCCTTAATGTCCACCCTCTCCTGTGACATCTTGTCCTATGTTCCTCCCTCTCTCCTCAGCATCAGAATTTTGCCTTATTCCCAGCTCTACATTGGCTGCCCAGACATCTTGGTACCGTAACTAACGCGTTTCATGCTATTTAAATCAGCTGCATCTAGAACCTCTTTCTCATTGCATGGCACAGTGTGACTCAATGTAATTATAAGTGCCATTATTTTAAATAGTAGGAGATAACCTGGGTTAGGTCCAAGTACCACCCAAGTACTTGGTGGTACTTGGACCTTGGACCATACTCTAAGCCTATAATTTCAGAGCTACATTTCTAAAGGTAATGTGTATTATGGCACTGCAAGAAAAATGCATCAGTCAACTGTGCTTAAAACATGGTAGAGATAAATTATAATGAAACCAACAAGCAGATGAAGGGTCCTTTCTTAAGTAAGGAGTTCTACAAATGTCAGATCAAAAACTGCAACCATTTCATGACAGATAATTATCTATCTCCAGCAGTCTACGGGCGGGAGGCGAGGTCCACCCTGGACAGGTCGCCAGTCCATCACAGGGCAACACCGACACACACAGGACAAACAACCACCTGAGAGAGACCAGTTAACCTGACAGGCATGTTTGTAGACTTCCTACCAACTGCGCCACCGCGTGGCCCAAGATGATCCACTTCAGTTTAAGGAAAAAAAAAAGACATTTTCAAGAGAACGGACTCATTTTCCTACAGACAGGACTTGGGATAGTAAGAGACAAACTCAATTTCATCTTTATCAACCTTTGACCTCCAAAAGAGCCAACAACTTCTGACAGTAAAAGAAACGACCTCACAACCAAAAAGCCAGAAGTGCCATTAGCTGAAAGAACAACCCACTCAGAGCAGTAATTACGCCAAAACTGTACAAAAGCTAAATACATTTTTGACTTAAGATGAAAACCTGCATTGTCTGTAAATATGCTCTATCCACAACTCCTCAAGTGGAATAGTTTTACCTTCACCTGGTTCAAAGTCTGTAAAACATCTCCTGCTAAGCATCTTTTGCTATCAGATTAATCGGGTATTTGAAAAAATAGTCAACAGATTAATCAATAAGCAAAATAATCGTTATTTAAAGCACTATATTGCATTTGCATGATACATTGTCTTTTTAACTGAAACAACATATTTTCATTAAACAGCTTAAATCAGTCTCTTTTCCCCTCTTATGGTAATAAAGGTTTCCTTCAGCTGTGAATAACATAAGCAGTGATGTGACTCTGCAGACAGCTGCCATTAGCTGACATCTACAACACATTTGCTGTGTGAGCATTAAAGATTCAAGACAACTAAGCATGGTGCAGGGGGTGAGATGGTGAGATCACATTTCCTGTTGTCTAGAGATCGTCAGGGTGGGATTTCCCCGGGAACGCCTTTTCTGATGCATGTTTGTGTCTAGGTTTTATCTAGAAGCAGAACATGGTCCAATAGGAAGTATTTTCTGGACAGATATTTGTAATAAAGTATTTGTAATCTGAATTACAAAGCAGAACAGGCTTAAAATCCAACAGCACTCATGCTGTGGGCAACCAAACCAGTGCTTCAACCGTTGTTCCTTAATACTGCTTAACGCTGAACTTGATGGGTCGTGTTTAAAAAAAAAAAAAAGTCAAGTTTCCATCCTAAATACTAGTAATTAGTATAACAACCATTAAACACTTAATTTAGCTGCTGCACAGAAACCAGAGCAATAACAGACCCTGAACTGGGTAGTAACTTCTGTATTTTAGTCATTTGTCTATAAAGAATTTGGAAAAACTTCAGGTGAAAATGTATAGAAAAATAAACTTGGTTTTCATCATTAATCATGTATACTAAATACTAAATACAGCAGTTATAGTAAACTGATGCAGTTCAATGGGTTTCCCTTCACACAGTCCAGTTGGTATCCAGAGATTATCCAGCACCCAGATCGTGTTTGAGGGATTATTCAGCTGCTCTGCCAAGACTGCAATACTTGTAATGCGGACATGGAGAAAGGCAGCAGGGCCAGTGACAGCGGCACAGAGCTACAGAAGAAACTCCTTCTTACTGGAGACCATTTGAAAAGTCGGCCTAAAGGAACTGATTGTACGATACATCAGTTCTTCACCAACTGGGTGATTTATTTGGCTTTTTTCAGTATTATTTTCTGAACTAACACAGCTTCTTCTTTTTAAAACATTTCTTCACTGCACGTCACGCTGTTCATCCTAATAGAAAAGCCATCCTTTTAATCTCCTTTCCTCTTTGTCTAAAGGGAAAAACCACCCATCTGGGTATCAGTAACACTGTCTGCTTTTACACTTTACACACACTCATGAACACACAAGCCCACGCCTCCACACACACAGCAGAGTAAGAGTCAAGCTGCACGTTAACAATGCTGCAAAAACAAACCATTGTTCATGAAGACGCTATACAACTGTTTCCTAACACACTTGAGTTTACATCAAACACCCTGAATGCCGTCATCGTTGGCAGCAGAGTGACGGTCGGGCCTTATTTACGGAGATAATGCATCAGAGGTTAGGAGAGAAAATAGTAGAAAACCTTTCATGTCCTTTTATAGAACGATCCTGCAGCTGTTTCGCTCCTCTCAGACAAAAAGTCTGTGTCTTTTTTAAAGAAAAATGTTATTTCTGTCTGATGAATTAAATAAAATGTAAAATGTGTACTATCTTTTAAACTTTGTGCACATTCCTCCTGGTCATCACTCAGTCTGAGAGTTTGGTACTGCCAGCCAACCACATGGTTAATTAGTGGCGTGAAACAACAACAACCAGATTCCCTCCTCTCTCTGAAAAACAACAAGCTTTCGGGATAATTACTGACTGGAAACTGGAAGATTTGGGCTGGGGAGGGGAGGAGGGAATGAGTATCAGGAAGTTTTTATTTGCTCCAATCTGACGGTTTACAGCTTCCAGGTGCAGCCATGATAAACAGCATTACAGCAGAAACACTTTGTCATCTTTTTGAATATTGTGTTTGTAAAATAGAAGAAAAATAAGCTAATTTAAATGGCTTCTTCAACACTGATTTACAGTGGTTTAAAGTGGACTTATTCAAAATTTAGGGTTGGGAAATAAAAATTTAGTTTGAAATATTTCTCAAAGAAATATTGTAACTACTTAAAGGGGACCTATAATGCAAAATTCACTTTTTGATCTGTTTATACCTCCATTTGGGTCTTTAATGCTTCTACAAGCAGTCCAAACTCAGAAAACAACATTCAGACGTTTTTTTGATTTCTGGCAAATCTGCAGACAGAAACGTAAGAACCTATTGCTGGTTGGGGGCGTGGCCAGATACAGCTAATCTGCATAAAGCTGACAGAGCTCAAAAAAGGGGAAACTGAGGAGGTGAAATCTCATTATCCGAGAATGATTTTGTGCGATAAATGTAATTTACAGGTTTTGTATAGCCCACAGACCTATCCTGAATGTTTAAAGGAAGTATATTAGGTCACCTTTACATCAACCATTTTTAATACATTTGCTGAAAGAATCCTAAAATTAGTTAAACATTAAAAAGGCAAAAGATCTTCATTTTTTTTTATACTGGTATGATTCATTTCTCAATCAGCTGGAAATTTGGTTCAATTTTAACTGGACTGCTGCAATATTTCAGCTCCTGGTTTATTTAATTTAGCTGGAAATGATGAATACCTGCTTCTAGCCTGCTTCCATGTTACAGTAGGTCTGCATGCGTGACAGATCCAAGAGACAAGACCTAACTCCACCTGACAGGCATGGTGCTCCAGCTTAGCACACCTGTTGTCATGGTAATGTAATGCACAACTGCGAGTGCGCCTCAGAGCGTGCATTAGTGAAAGTGGGTGTCAGAACGGGTTGACATTATCACCCAAGGCTTCCAGCTATCAACACAAGCACAAACATCTCCAGCAACAGGACAATCAACATCTAAACCCTGACTTATATAACAAATAGCAATTCCTCACTACTGCCATGGCGTAGTGGCAGCAGCTGCCATTTGATGCAGACATGCATTTTATAACTAAATTCTATGTTTCAGAGAGACTTGAATTTGTAAAAACACAGAAACCCAGCAATTTATTAAAAAAAACAACCAAAAAACCGTCCTGGTCAAAAAACAGATTGATCGTCAGCTGATTTTCAGCAATCAGGAGCCAGTCAGAAACCCAAAACCCCCACTTTTTAACGGTGAGTGAAAGAACCCTACCAGGTGCTGCCAGGTCACTGTTATAACAACACTTTTCAGTGTGGAAGCTGTTACTGAGACCAAAAAACTCTAATTTAGAGTTATTCAGTATCAATAAGGTGTTTCATATGTAATCAGAGGAAGAATAAAAGCTGTTGGAAGCAATTTAAATGGAAACTATTTCCTGGGACTGTCTGGGGTTCATTCAGGCTGTGAGACATCAGGGGAGAGTGACCCTTTTGGCAGATAACAGGAAGGCTGAACGAAGTAGAGCAAAGTTGATCTGTTTGATGCTTTCAAGGTTTCAGCCTTGGTCTGTCATGGAACGTGGCTGATTTGGAAATGCTGGCAGTCTTTTGGAAATCTCAGAGTTGATGTAAGGATCTGAATATTATCTATGGAATAAGGCTGCCATGTTAGTAATGCCAGCTGCGCTAATCACAAAAATAAGATGCTAAAGCCAGGTAAGAATACAAATCTATAATTATTTTATCTATGATTTAAAATAGGATTAAACTCTGTTTTTCAGTGAATGTTTTCTCACGCAGTGGCACCAATAAATGGCAGCTGTTGGTGGGAAGACATTGTAGAGATCACAGTGAATGTATGTGCTGCAAAACAATCCAAGGTAAACAGACAATGTTTAGATGATTCCATTCTGTCCCAGTAAAGCCCAGCAGCATTTAAAGTGCCAGAAGACCTTCTGATTGCCTCATTGAGCAAACAGTCACTAGGTTGCTGCATGGAGAATGTCTTCATAAAGAGCTTTTTACTAATAAAAGCAGTTCTGTGAATGCTGAACATCTCAGTGCTGTCAGGTGACATGGACTCATCCACAATGGATGTTTTGTTAAGGACCAAAAATATATAAAGCTGTAAAAAAACATCAGCCAACTCATAAACAGTTCAACTCCAAATCCCTGAGAGATCAACTGAACCCAGAGGGCTTACTTTTGGCAGGTATGCAGCGTTTCTTATCCTGTTCACCATCTCCTGGCCCTCTGGGTGAACAACAGCCACATGGGACCACATCCTCTCCCAGGTGACGCTCTCAATGGGAAAACCGTTGCGATTTACGTAGAAGAGAACCCCTCCGTCCTTCTCCTCCTCCTCCTCAGGGGAATGGTTGGGAGGAGAGGCGGAGGACTCCTCCCGGGTCCCGCAGCGCAGGAGACAGTGCGCGCTTGTGCTCTTGGACCGGCCGTGCCTGCTGAGCTTGGCCGGGGAGGTGCCGGTCCGGCTTGGGGAGTTGGGTCCCGTCATTGATCCCGGGACACACAGCCAACTCTCATCCAGCTAAAATAGCTTCCTCCTGCTGTTTGGACGGTCCATGTTGTGCAGGCAGACCTGACGAGAGAAAAAACCCAAGACCCTAAAGCTGAGGACAACATATTAGGCTTATCATTTACATGGTGATTTCTATGATCCCCAAAGTAAAAATAAAAACACCTCTGAGGCATTCATTTCTCACTACAGACCTCTCCCTTTAGAAGAACCTTCCTGGAGACCCGAGGGCAGCTGAGATGATTGATGTTAAAAGCAAACTTGAGACGTATCCTTTTTTAAATGCTTTTTGTAGCACTAATGGCCTTTGCTTTGGTTGGTTTTCTAAAGTAAAGATGAGACTTATGTTCTGAGCTTGGACTTTAGCTGGTGTTTAGTTATTCCAAATGTAATTTTATTTTGATGGTAATTATATCTGGAGCTTTAGTTTACCTTTAGATTTTAAATACTGATTTTACTTCACTCACTTTGTTTTTATCGTATTGTTTTCCAGCCCACATTTAGCTGTGCAGCTTATTATTGGGCGATGTTAGCTCAGGTGACAGGGAGTTGTCCAGTAACCGGTGGGTTGCTGGTTCAAACCCCCGCTCTGTCTGTCTTAGTTATTGCTTAGGCAAGAAACTTTACCCACCTGGCCTGAAGGTGGTCAAGGGTCAGGTGGCGCCGATGGTATGGCAGCCCCACTTCTGTCAGTCTGCCCCAGAGCAGCTGTAGTCTACCACAGTCAGTGAGGAAATGGGTGGATGATTCATTGTAGTGTAGATACTTTGGAGTCCTCCGACTTGACATGTACCATTTTTTGTGTTTGTCATTGCTTGTTTTTCATCACCTCCTTATGTAATTCACTTTCTGTTGCCCCATTGCTTTAAAAAGGTGCTTTATGCAGGTGCATCTCAATAAAATAAATCATTCAAAAGCCTATTTATTTCAGTAATGCAATTCAAGAAGTGAAACAAATTTACTGTCATTCATAGGTTATCTATGTAGTTTAGTGGCCAATCCAGCAAAGTCATACCAGTCTTTTAAGCAAGTATTGGTACTGCTGTCAGTGTGGGCCGGTACCTGTCCTGCTAAAAATGAAATCAGCATCTCCACGCAGCTTGTCAGCAGAAGGAAGCATTACGTCCTCTAAAATGTCCTTGTAGATGTCTGCATTGACTTTGGACTTCCGAAAGCACAGTGGACCAACACCAGCAGATGACAAGGCTCCCGATATCATCACTGGACTTCAAGCAACGTGGATTCTGTGTCTCTACATCGTTTCTCCAGATTCTGGGACCTTGATTTCCTTTCATTGGAAAAGAGGACTATGTACCACTGAGTAACAGTTTAGTCTTTTTTCTTCTTAGCCCTTCTGACATTGTGTCGTGTTCAGCAGAGGCTTAACACAAGGAAAGCAACAGTTATAGATCTGTTCAAACATTATGAATCTCCCCCAAAATGTTGAATGGGCTTTGCTTCACAATTTCCTCAAGGCTGTAGTTATTCCTGTGGCTAGTGCACATTTTCTACCACACTTTTTTCTTTCACTCAACTTTCCACAAATATGCTCTTATGGACATTCTGAACAACCATCTTCTTTAGCAACAAGCTTTGTGGCTTTACCTTCTTGTGGAGGGTGTAAATGTCTCCTGGACCAATGCATGATTTTGTAAGCAATAACTAGGCAATAATATATAATTTCTGTATTAACAAAACTATTTTATTGCATTATGTAATATAATGTTCTAAAACATTGAGTTATGGGTTTTCATTAGCTGTACGCTGTAATCAGTAAAATCCACAGAAATAAACGCTTGAAATATTTCACACTGAATGTAATAGCTTCATTTTTAAAATGCAATTGGAAACTTTTTCTGGCTATACATCTATAATATTCAGCTGTGTTTCTTAAGTACTTCTCTGGTACTTTCAAATTCAGTTTGTAACTCAAAGAAAAGACCTATGCTCTTTGAGGTTATTTAGGAGAAACACAGAACTATTAAGAAGGTTAAATTATTTTTGACATCAACAACTGACCAATACCTGATCGTGTTGTTAACATTTAACAACTCTGTCAAAATAACTATAATCTTGCCTAGATAGATTAGATCATTTCAATGCCAGAAATTCCAACTAGATTGACTTAACTAAGCTGCGAGCTAACAAAAATACAGAAAAGTTTATTTCTGCAAGAGTTTTTCCTTTTTACCTTCACAGTATGCGCAGAATATTCCAACTGTTATTAATCCAAGCCTACCGTCCTTTCCAACGGGGCTCCGATTTCACACCGTCGACGGACACAAAGCTTTAAAAGACATCTTTGCTTAAATAACCCTCTTTGAGAGGAGGTAGGTTCCATTCATAAAAAGGTGACGTTGTCCACTCCAGCGAGAAAAGTCTTGGTTTGGACCGAGGCTTTGTAACTTCACCCTTTCTTGCAGGTGTCAAGCTAGCAAGCGGTTACGGTCTTTTAGCTAGAGTGCTCGTAAAATAAATTTCAAAATAAAAGAACTGCGCTATTTATCTTGTTTTCATGACTTAAAACTGACTGAAGCCTGGTCCTAAATCAGTCAAAATACACTTCATGAAGGTTTGCACGGAAACACCTTGATTAATATTTACAATGCGTAAGGTAAAAGAAGTTTACCTCTTTTATTCTGAAATTCTCATCCAGAAGTTAAGTTGGTTCTGCTTCCTACTTGACACCACGCTTCTATCTTTGGTCTCGGTATACTGCAGGGGCCGCTGCCTTCCACCAGCCCAGTCCTGGGTAACCTTCTCCTCTGTGCATTGCTATCCCCTAGCAGGCTTTAAACCACCTCGGTATCCGCTGTCTATTCGAGAAATTTGATTTCATCATGATAGAAGACTTAGTAAGTCCGCCACATGATTAAATCACTTGAGATAACACAGCTCGTCTAGTGGATACCTGGCATTCTTCCCTTCTCCTCGTACACTCTGCACTTAATAAAGCTAGGCGGGTCTAATTGGCCAAGCCAACAAAGAGGGGCGGGACTGACACGGTCGTCTACCAAATTTGGAACTGCTGAGGAACTCTGATTGGTTAATTTTGACAACAAGTGATAAATCTGCAACAAATGAATTTTTTTTCTCTGTTTGGTGGTATCTGTTGATTTTTTTATAAAAGGGTGTCTATTGTTTGACTGTTCGTATAAATTAACCTCATTTATTTATCGTGAAAACAATAAACTGATTGAAGAATTCGTTTTTTTAAATTGCAAGTTAAAGATGTAACTTCACTTGTCTTAATGTGCAATTTCCAATAAACTTTAATGTATTTTATTGGGATCTCATGTGATACATGAACACAAGGTGACGCATAATTGAAAAAAGGAGTCATGTTTTTTAATGTTTTTTTGTTTTTACAATTGAAATCAGAATGTATCACGTATCTATTTAATCACACCCCAGCCCCTGTGTCAGAATTGTGTGTTTGAGGTGTGTGCAGTATTGATTCTCAGCCACAAAAAGCATTTAGGCCAGAAAGTCCAGCTTTGGTCTCAACTGAACAAAGCACATTCTTTTACATTTTAGCTGTCCCCTGCATGGTGTGTGGGACTGAGAGGCTGAGCCTCACAGTTTAGGTGGACAGCCATACATTTCTACTATTTTTCTACTACGACCTAATAAATACATGGACTAATGCGACATGATAAAATTTGTAAAATTTACTGATGTATGAATACTTTTGCAAACAAAACTGGGAAACTATTTTGTCAGTCAAATCCTGACCTATATCGACCTCTTGTGGACAAAAAATGCCTGTACAGCCACACAGGATGGATTTTTTATTTGTTTCGTATGAATTTTGTTATTCAGTGTTTTAAAAAAACTTTTGAATATAGTTTTACAGTTTAAATTGAAAGACGAAAAAAAGCTTATTTATGCAACTGTGCTCAAAGTTTTACCCCTAAAAAAAAGTGAAAGGAAAGTGTTCTGGTTAAACACTGTTTTTCTTGCTTTAAAAAAATCTAACGTGTAAAAAGATCCGAGTAGCAACAAGAGCAGATGTACCCTGTTCTCTGCAACATGGGCAGATGTACCTCTCTTAAAAAATCTGCCCCTTTTGAATGAACAAATATACCAGTTTGGTTATTTAACAGAAGCACAGTGGTCGATCAAATCCAAGGATGCTTCAGCTTTGATAGCGCTGTATATAACTGTAGTATCAGTTCTCCAAACCTGCAAGGGACACAGTGCAGCAAATAAATTACTGCATATGAACACAAATACAACACAAACTTAGCAATTCATCACATAAGAGGGATGCATGTGACTATTCAGTGCAGCATAACAAAAAATAACACCATATTTTAATAGTATACCTTATTGCTGGTCGTCTTGGCAAGGAAAATGGTAGCATACAAGTTGGTTTCATCTGGTTCATCCTACAACGTGAAAACTTATTATTATACTTACGTACTAAGTGATTATTGACATTTCTAATTTTTCAGTTATAGCTATTAAAACAGTTTTTTCTCCGAGTCACTTCATGAGTATTTCTGACTATGTTAATTGTTACTAAACATTTGATAAAAATAAAAGACATTGTAACTGTAAATGTTCAATAAGTGTGCTGTGTAAACGTACTGTGTCCTGTTTTTTTTCTAAAGCATACTGAAAAACTGTAGGGTGTGGACAAGCCACCCTTTTCCAGTCGAGAACCATGGCTTCGGACTTAGAGGAGCTGACCCTCATCCCAGCCGCTTCACACTCAGCTGCGACCCCCCCCAGTGCATGCTGTAGGTCCTGGTTAGAGGGGGCCAGCAGGACCACATCATCTGCAAAAAGCAGAGATGAAATCCACCTTCCGAGAGGTAATGGAAAACGAATTCCGTACGGCTTTGAGGAGATTCTGGTCCACCATCCGGCATCTCAGGGGGGGGAAGAGGTACACCACCAACACTGTTTCATTTAGGAGGGTGTGCTGCTGACCTCAACTCGGGATGTTGTGGGTCAGTGGGCGGAGTACTTCAAAGACCTCTTCAATCGCACCGGCACGTCTTCCACTGAGGAAGCGGAGCCTGGGGACCTTGGGGCGGGCTCTCCAATCTCTGGTGCTGAGGTCACCAAGGTGATTAAAAAGCTCCTTGGTGGTAAGGTCCCGGGGGTGGATGAGATTCGCCCAGAGTTCCTTAAGGCTCTGGATGTTGTTGGGTTGCGTTGGCTAACGCGACTCTGTAGCATCGCGTGGACATCGGGGGCAGTTTCAGTGGATTGGCACATCGGGGTGGTAGTCCCCCTATTCAAAAAGGGAGACCGTAGAGTGTGTTCCAACTATAGCGGAGTCACACTCTTAACCCTCCCTGTTAAGGTCTATTATGGGGTTCTAGAGAGGAGGGTCCATCGGATAGTCGAACCTCGGATTCAGGAAGAGCAGTGTGGTTTTCGTCCTGGCCGTGGAACACTGGACCAGCTCTACACCTTCAGCAGGGTCCTGGAGGGTTCATGGGAGTTCGTCCAACCAGTCTACGTGTGGTTTGTGGACTTGGAGAAGGTGTTCGAGGAATCTTTTCCCTCGGGGAATCTTGTGGGGGGTACTCCGGGAGTATGGGTAACAGGCCCTTTGATACGGGCTGTTAGGTCCCTGTACGACCGGTGTCAGAGCTTGGTCCGCATTGCCGGCAGTGGACTCACCAAGGTTGCCCTTTGTCACCGATTATGTCATAACTTTTATGGACGGAATTTCTAGGTGCAGCCAAGGTGTTGAGGGGATCCGTTTTGGTGGCCGTAGGATTGCGTCTCTGCTTTTTGCAGATGATGTGGTCCTATTGGCTTCATCAACTCATGATCTACAGCTCTCACTGGAGCAGTTTGTAGCCGAGTGTGAAGCGGCTGGGATAAGAATCAGTACCTTCAAGTCCGAGGCCATGGTCTTGAGCCGGAAAAGGGTAGAGTGCTTTCTCCGGGTCGGGGCGGAGGTCCTGCCTCAAGTGGAGGAGTTCAAGTATCTTGGGGTCTTGTTCACGAATGAGGGAAAAATGGAGCGGGAGATCAATAGACAGATTGGTGCTGCGTCAGCAGTGATGCGGGCGCTGTACTAGTCTGTCGTGGTGAAGAGAGAGCTGAGTCAAAAACCGAAGCTCACGATTTACCGGTTGATCTCTGTTCCTACCCTCATCTATGGTCATGAGCTTTGGGTCATGCCCGAAAGAACGAGATCAAGGATACAAGCGGCCGAAATGAGTTTCCTCCACAGGGTGTCTGGGCTCTCCCTTAGAGATAGGGTGAGGAGCTCGGTCATCTGGGAGGTGACTCAGAGTAGAGCCACTGCTTCTCCACGTCGAGAGGAGCCAGTTGAGGTGGCTCGGGCATCTGGTTAGGATGCCTCCTGGACGCCTCCCTGGTGAGGTGTTCCGGGCACGTCCCACCTGGAGGAGGCCCAGAGGAAGACCTAGGACATGCTGGAGGGACTATGTTTCTCGGCTAGCCTGGGGACGCCTTGGGATTCCCCTGGATGAGCTGGCCCAAGTGGCTGGGTAGAGGGAAGTCTGGGTCCCTCTGCTTAGGCTGCTGCCCACGTGACCCGACCCAGGATAAGCGGATGACAATGGATGGATGGATGGAAATTCACTGGTCCCCAAACCGGACCCCCTCCGGCCCTTTGCTGCGCCTATAAATCTGGATGGCACTGGATGGTTTGCCAGAATTGCTTTGAGGTCAACCGGTAGTCCTTCTCCATGGTCTCACCGAATTCTTCCCAGGCCCAAGTATCTGCCTCTGCCACAGCCCAGGCTACGGCACGCTAGCCTCACGGTGCCCGTCAGCTGCCTCAGGAGTCCCACAAGCCAACCACAGCCGATAGGACTCCTTCTTCAGCTTGACAGCATCCCTTACTGACAGTGTCCACCACCGCGTTCGGGGATTGCTGCCGCAACAGGCATCACAGACCTTGCAGCCACAGCTACGGGCGGCAGCATCGACAATGGACGAGGAGAACATGGTCCAATCGGACTCTATGTCTCCAACCTCCCCCGGAATCTCGTCAAAGCTCTCCCAGCGGCGGGAGTTGATTACATCCCTGGCTGAGGGCTCCGCCAGAAGTTCCCAGCAGACCCTCATTATATGCTTGGGCCTGCCAAGTCTGTCCGGCTTTCCCCTCCTCTAGTGGATCCAACTCACCACCAGGTGGTGATCAGTGGACATCTCACCCCCTCTCTTCACCCAAGTGTCCAGGACATACGCCTGAAGGTCTGACAACATGACAGCAAAGTCGATCATCGACCTCCTGCCTAGGGTGTTGTGGTGCCAAGCGCACTGATGAACACCCTTATGCTTGAACATGGTGTTCATTATGGACAATCAGTGACTAGCACAGAAGTCCAAATAATAAAAACACCAGCGGATTCAGACCCGGGGGGCCCATTTTTTTCCAATCAACCTCTCCAGGTGCACTGTCGTGTTGAATTTCCCCCACAAAAAAAAATGTAGTCCAGAGGGGATATGCAGCCCCCCCGACAGGGAGCCAAAAAGGGCCCCAAAAGCCCTGTCCCTACCCGAAGGGCGGGGATGTGCCCCTTCACATGCTGGCGTAAAGGTGACCGACTTTTACTAGCCGATACCTTGACCTCCCGAAAGGTCAGGCTCCTTCCCCCCAGCGAGGGGATATTCCCGCCCTTAGACCCCAGGCTAAGAATCTGGAGATGGGTCCCCAAGGTTTTCCCCTTTTTTTCAGCGCACCCCCTTTCTCTTTGCACGGTACCCCCAGGGGTTTGCACCTGCAGGTGGGGGGCCCATGGGGGGGGGCCTCCCATCTCTCGTTGGGGCTTGGCCCAGGCCAGCCCCGCAAGGAGCAACCGGCCACCAGGTGCTCCCCAAAAGAGTCCCGACCCGGGCCCTGGTACAGGGGGGGACCCTGGCCCGCCATACGGGAGTCACGGCCCCGGTTTTAGTGGTAGAAAGCCTCAGAAGGGCTAGAATCAATTTTTGTCTGAATCATCACCCAGAGCCTGTTTGCCGTGGGAGACCAGGGGCATTTAAGCCCCAGACGTCATAGCCTCTAGGATCATTTGAACACTCAAACCCATTCACCACGTTAAGGTGGCGGTTCTAGGAGGGGCTAAAATATAAATAAAAAGGAAATTGCATTTCTCTTGTCTGGAGAATATTGATGATGCAGTATCTGTTTTTCAGATGAAAAAGATCCAACTGCAAGTGAGAGGTGGCAGCAGCATTTATTCATATCCAAGCAGCATTAGGACTGGCCCAATAAATCAGTTTAAGTGCAAAATGATATAGATACTGTATAATAATATTAAAAGTTTTTCAACCTTTAACATGTGCGCCTGGTGCAAACAAAACAAACGACCCAGGTCACCCACTGTTTGGGGAATTCGATAAGCTCCACTCTGGAGGACAATGTAGAGCAGCAAGAGCAACCAAAAACTTTTACAAGAAATGCGATACTGTCGCTCAACTTTTGCCCATTGTTCAGACTTGAACCTGTGCCCGTTGTTTGTTTGTGACCTTGTAGTGCTTTCTGTCATGTGTTAGGTTTTTTTTATATTTTTAACCACCACGAGAAGCCAAATACAAATGTCCACATTTGTGGACAATAACGATTATTATTATTACCATTAAGTTTTTGGTCACTAATAATGTCTAAAGTAACCAAATGTTTTACTACTTGATAAGTAATGGCTGTTTTTGCTACTTCCATTACTGCACTCAAACATGCATCCCAGCTTCTGGATATGGGCCCTGAAATTGACCTGCTGCTTTGGACATAAGAGTGTTAGCTACTAGCTGCTTGTGCGTCCAGTTAGATTTAGAGAGGCCGTTATGGATACAGTAGAAAAGAATTAAGGGAAAAAACATTAGTGTTAAAAAGCAGGGGTGTGGTGATTTTCTGGAGATCAGCTCAATGCCAGGCTTGGCTAACCTGAGCTGCCCAGCCTTCATCTCCAAGGACACTGCCTTTTATGCCTTCACACAAACATCTTGGAAAGCCCTCAGCAGATGGCCTCTTCCACAACAAGCCATCCACCATCCTCCATGGATCATTGAAGACTATCTTTATCTCCATCGAACACCCAAAAAACAAGCATGAAGCCAAACCCCTACCCCAAAGAACATTGTGTTCCTTTTGCAACAGAGTCGGCTGCAAACATGCACACAACCTCCCATCACCACCACATTTGTGTTTCTCTTTTTGGTGTTGATGTGTTTTTAGAACTGTGAAGAGCACTTTTCATAAACCTAACTGGTTTACTGTGTTTAGCAGAAACTGTGTAGGTCATACACTGCTTTAAAACAATCACACTCACCAGGTTTTCATCCACTTGTGTTTTATTTCCTTCAAAAAGCAAAGGGAATGCTCTACTTTAGTGTCCACAGTAAAAATACAAATCTATCATTGGCTTCAGCTGTATCTTCTTACCTTTATTTTTATTTCTTTTTATGAGAAGCCCGACAGCTAACAGGAAAGCTGCCAAACCCACAGCTACAATGACATACAACCACCACACACCTACAAATAGGAACAAACATGTTCAGTATTTAGAAACTAAAAAGCAATAAGAATGTAGGCATACACCACAATCAAATTTCTAGTGGTACAAATAACAGAATTATTATTGATGCACCCCTTATATAATCTTTGAAGACCAAACACTATAAACCGACGTCAACACGATGAGAAACAGATGTGCAAAAAATGTTTTCAGACTCACCAGATGCTTGTTTTGCCTCATTATTTTCAGATTTTCCATTTGCTCTTCCTAGTTTCAGAAATTACATGAGATTAAAACATGTAGGACCTATTTATCAATTAATTTGATCAAATTAACTTTATTGAGATTGTCATGCTACATTAGTTTTCTTACCTGGGGTTTGAGATCTGAAAATAAACTGCTTTCCTCTGGCTCCAGTCTCTGCTACTTCACATTTTAGTAAATCATAACTGCCCGGTTTATAAGCATAATGTGAAATCTGAAATGTGACTTTGGCAAAACAATTGGACTGTTCTGTCTTCAGATTTTTGTTATTTTTATCAATATTTTGACCATTAAGAAGCCATTTTATACTGTGTTTGCATGGATCATTTGATATAACAGAGCATTTTAGAGTCACCTCTTCGCCATCCCTCTGTTCAGTAACTGGGAAGGCAAACAAAGACCTGAGGTTAACTGATAAATACAACCCCTGGCAAAAATGATGGAATCAGAGTCTCGGAGGATGTTTATTCAGCTGTTTAATCTTGTCAAAAAAAGTAGATCACGTACATGACACAAAACTACAGTCATTCTAATTGGCAACTTTCTGGCTTTAAGAAACACTAAAAGTAATCAAGACATAACCTTGTGGTAGTCGTTAACAGTCACTATTTTACCTCAAGCAGAGGGAAGTTTTGTTTAATGTCTGTGATCTGCTTTTTTCAACAAAATTAAACACCTGAATCCTCCGAGACTGGTGATTCTATAGTTTTTGCTGGGAGTTGTAAGTTAAACACTTGGTGCAGTATTTGGTATAATGCGTAGGCTATATACTCACTGTTAAGAATAGACAAAACGGCAGTGGTTGTAATCTCCTTTTGTCCTAAGTTGTTAAGTTGTTGGCAGAAATATGTCCCAACATCTGCAGCGGTGACCCTCTGAATTATCAGTGAGCATTTTGCTGAGACACTCAGTCTATCTCCTCTAGCTTTGGAAGCCTGAGTTTGATTAATCTGACCAAGCTTAACCAGATCTGTTGCTGATGTCGCAGCTGATTCACTGAAGAGCCAGTTAATCCGTAAGCAGTTATTGCTCATGTTTTCACAGGGCAAGTTCACTTCACCTCCTGCTCTCTCAATGACAGATGAAGAACTTTGCTTTGTTGCTGCAGAGAAAAGCAACAAGGAAAACAGCTAAAAGCAGAACATCTGTTGGCACTGCAGGAAGTGTAATAATCTCACCCATATAACAAGAAAACTCATGAAGAAGTAACAGATAAACTTACCTGTGAACTTCAGCACCAGAATCAGACATAACGACAATTTAATTGATCTGAATTCAATCATTTTTGTTTCTCTGATGTTTTTCTTCTCTTCGCCTGAACTGTTAGCACATTTCTGGTCAAACTGCAGCAAGTGTGCACTTCCTGAGTGTAAAGAGGCTCTACTTTACTGCCATTGTTCCTCTTTTGTCATTCACTCTTATGTCATCTGAGAGTGCATCAGCTTTTGCTCACCATGGTGTATATTTAACACCAACATGAGGCATGTTGACTTGCTGGAGGACCAGACAAACATCCTAGGGATTTCAGGTGTTTGATTCCACTCTCACGGCTTTCATTTCTCCCTCAGCCCGAATGGAGATTGTATTATATCATCCCAGCTCAGAGCTGTCCATGATGCGACGTACCTCTCGCCTCTTGTTAAGTCTGTTGTTTTAATTGTTGACCCTGGAAACTTTGCAGCCTTTGTGCTTTGAGCCAGGTACCTACAGAGAGGTTGTTCAGTTTCTCCAATATGGGCATTCCTCACTGCACTAAACTGCATACACCATGCCGCTCAGTTTGTAAATGCCTAAACACAAAGAGCACTCTTATTGCATGCTCGAAGTGGCTGACACAGCGGGGAGTAATCCCTATTTTCTGAGTATTTTATCTAAGAAATATTTGGGCACTTTGGGGCGCTCATAGACTTTGTGTAGACCACAGAACTGGTAAAGATGGTGATTATTCATTGGAAAAAGAAGAAAAAAACAGAACAGTGACACCACCACACAAAGTAACTTGCTCTGTCATGTCTCTTTAGCACACTGTAAACTTTACAACCTTCAATACACATGCACTTTTCAAAAGCCGTTTTCTATAGATGTGACGGTTGATATTTTGCAAAATACACTCTAAATCTTCAATTCAAATGTATTTATTTAGCATATTTAAAAACAATCTATGACAGCTTGACACAAAATACATTTACCTAGTTTATTTTGTGTTTAGCTTTAGTTTTGTGATGTCTTGCTGAAACATGCATTGTACTTTTATTATAAAAGTTATGTGCTAATGTGGGCTGATATGGGCTTGCATTATTTAGTTTGTACAAATAATAACAACATAATATCAGTTATTCACCAGATTTACAGGAGACTCAGAATTGTGGTAGAGGAATACATTTACATTTACAGCATGATTTTATCTGCTGGGCTGCATTTAAAACTGAGAGCCAAACAAACTGGAGCCAAAGCGTAAAACAAAATCTTTAAGGGGACCTACTATGCAAAATTCCCTTTTTGATAGTTTTATACTTCCATTTGGATCTCTAATGCTTGTACAAACAGTCCAAATTAAAAAAACAACATTCAGACGTTTTTAGGCTATAAATGAATGCTTTATTTTTTCTAGAAAACGCATGGCTCAAAAGCGGTGTAAGGCTACGTTTACACTGCAGGCCTTAATGCTCAAATCCGATTTTTTCAGGAATCTGATTTCTTTGTGTGGTTGTTCACATTACTTTGAAAATGTTGCGGCTCCAAACTGACCCGCATGCGCATAAAAACAGTAAGTGTGTTGTCAAGCGCCGCACAACAGTGGTTTAAGTGCACAACAGAAGTCATTTTTGGTCAGCGAGTGCTGTGTGGGAAAAACTTGAATAAAATGAGAGTGACACTCTTTATTGTGCCGTTTTAGGGAGATCTGACTGCCAGTTCATCACAACAAACTGTTTGGATGCGGAGACACAGCCAGCAATGGTGGGGCAGGGATGTTAACAACTTTACAGAGATCAAGTTTATTTATAACTTTATCATGTGTCGAAGCCGTTTCTGCTTCCCCAGGTCCGTTGATTTGGGTACAGGTTTCAAAAGAGTGAAATAAACTCAAAGTACAATCAGCTTATGTTCACCTCTGCAGAGGGAGAGATGGACCCCAGCTAAACACCTGCAAGCCCAACTCTGTCTCTCTCTCCTGCTTCCAGCTCGTTTTATTCAGTCTCAAGGGTGTGTTCAACATATACATATATCATGTCACTCATGTATAACATAACAGTTCCTTAGGTCCAAATAAGGAGTGCTTCTGGTTATTTTCTTCTAACAAACTCATCTTATCTTACCTTCTTCACCCCCATCCGGTAATCCCTTGTCCTTCACCAATTTATGACTTTGCACTTTCTATGCTTCACTCCCTAAGCTTGACTCCCCTTTCCTCCATCTGCACATTCCAGTTACACACATAGATAGTTTATATTCTACAATCCCCCTTTTGAACTCTCAAAAAAGAGTTCACAATCTAAAATGTCCTTCAAAAAATAAGTAGAAATAAGCAAAAAATTTACTGTACCACCTGTTAAAACGAGAAAATCATTAAGAAAACATGCATCCATCTTAGTCTACGTCCATGAATTCACACTCTGAGTCCTCATCCTGGTCATAGTCAATTTGCAACAGTGGCATCATTATCTTTGGATCCCTCTGCTCAATTGTGGAGGTGATGAGGCGCACCATCAGAGAACGAATGCATGGCACACAACAACATCTAGAGGTCACCATTATAGCAACAAATACTGCAATAGAAATCATCAAAGACATTATCAAACCCTTCCAGTGTCCAAATATGCCTGTCATCCACTCCTCCAGGGGATGATCAATTCCAGAATGTTCATGCATGGTGGCGGAGAGGGTCTTAAGTCCCTCTAAAGCCTTTGACACTGAACCGTCCGGTGCAGGTTATTGGGAATAACAGTACAACGCATCTCCAAACATGGCACACACCCCCCCCCTATCCAGTGCCATCCTTTTTTGTACTCCCATGAGGGAAGTTGGGGCCAATTGTTCAGAAAAAACCCATACAGCGTCTCGATTTAGATTGGCCAGATGAAAAACATATAATGAATATAATTTAATGCGGTCTACGGTTTTTTTGTTGGGCGTTACTGGGAACAAGGCAGCTATAATAGGGTTTTCAAATCCAGCTGATATTTGGTCTGCAAGTTTATACTCATTTGGGGAACCCCTCGCGGGACTCCAATTGCATCTAATTAGGGGGGGAACCATGACTCAGGTCAAAAGTGGTTGAAGCGCTTCTTTTCATAATATGTCTTCCCTTTTTCCTACGAGTGAGTGCCAGTGCTTTATCATGTTAGTAGGTCACAGCAGTAATATTAGGACCAAATTTAAAAAATCAACGGGGCCTGCAATCTGACCATTGCACATACCCCTATGGTGTTTTTTTGGTATATTAGTGAGAAGTCTATATCCTCCACAGTATAAAAAATCCTGATCGTGCCCAAAGCCTATCACTTTCCCAAAAATGGGGGGTATTACACCGTCGAGGGAATTGTCCTACATTCACCTTTGGGGTGTTTGAGGTGAATTGAAAAAATAATAGTCCCATTCAGCCTTGGGGAGTGAATGGTCCTGTCTTGGTATTTTGGGATGGGGGGAAAAAGATGCTAGCTAGCGTGGTACATTTGGGGCTGGGACGGCTTCTTTAGTTAGTTGTAACATGCAACTGTACCCCCAAGCATCTTCCGGTATATAAAGGGGGCGGGTCAGGGGTTAAGTATGGGCCTTGCAGATGCACATGCAATGCAGTCAGACCTACTTTGTTCCTTTGCGGTTTGGGTCATCCATTGCAACCAAAGATTATCATCTATGAACCCTGTGGCCATCTGGATTATTTCTAGGGGCTGCGGGGTGGAGTAATCTACTTTCATCACCCCTTCTAGTTGGTTTTCTGGTTTGGGGATGGGGGGAGTGCTGGTGGCCTGTACCTGAGGAGTTGGTTTATTTAAATTGACTTTGATTAGTACCGGGGGGTCGGCCCCCCTTTTACCTCTACCCCTAGAGTGAAATACATCACCTCATCCCACTTGTGAGAGGTGCGATGAAACCCTTTTTGAACGATTTTAGGCCCAAAATAGTGGATTGACACCCTAAGGGTTATGCGTCAACGCTCGTACCAGGCTGATTTTTTTGGGCTTTTTCTCGATTCCGTAAATTTATATATGTCAGGGTAGGCGTCCAGCTACCCGTGTACCCCACTGCGTGACCCCATTTTCCCCGAAAGCTCGTTTCCCCCATATAAACTCATGGTCCTGCCTGCAGGCTTTTGGGTGGACACGTCGAGATTGGCACACAAATACACATTATACCCCAACCAGGCAGTCGAGTTCTTCCCACATTCATGACATCACACAGGTCAAACCGAGAAGTGTGTTTTCCTAACGTGTAATTTAGTTCTACCCCCATAATGCTTAAGCATACGTCCTTGGATGGAGTTCCCCTAGACCTTTTGGACACCTTTCCCGGAGGGGTTTTCAAAAAACATGTCTGGAATGGAAGTTCACAAAAATACCAAAAGAAAAAACGTAACAATGAATACTGAGAGTAACACTCCCCCTATGATGAGACTCCCAGAGAGTCTAGTTCCCTTGCTTTGGGTTACTCATTTTTTTTAAAACTTAAAAACTTAAAAACAAAACATATAAATTTAAAAATCAAAACCTGAAAAAAGATACAAAAATCAAAATGTAGTAAAAATAAAAATGTTCGCGGAACAGGTTTTGGGTGGGGGGGAAACTCTACCACTCCTAGTGAGAGGGGAAATCAGTCACTTCTGCCTTTTCTTCTGCTGTTCTTCTTCTGTTTTCAGCTCTCAGGGCAGACTGACCCTGGGCAATTTTCTCTCACCCGGGGGTTTTATTTGCCCTTCTTGTGTGAGAAAAGTGAGATTGTCTTTTCCTGTGTTTTCACTCAGATCCTCCTGGACCTGAGAAAGGGGATCGTTGGGGGGTTCTGCTCCTGCACACTGACTCCAGTGATACCAAGTAGCGCCTTTTGCCCTTCAGCCTGACTGCATGGGTTGTCCTCTCTGTGACCTAAAATGTACGGTCCCCCCTTGGCTCTGACACTTTCTTTTGATGACTTTCAGGAGGACCCCTCGGTTCCAATGTGGTGGTTCCGACCCGGTCTCTGGTTCTGCTGGGATTTTTTGGAGAAAGCTGTAACAAGACTGTGGAGAGATCTGTAATAATCACGATGAGACATAGATTGTTCACACTCAGTGAAAAAACGGTAACCTTTTTTTGTGGGCCTGGAAATGGCCTCCCTGTTTGCAGCTCATGTGGGGTCAAACCTTTTCTGATTTACAGAACTTCGTACAGACATCAGAGCTAAGGGAAAGCAGTAACCCAAACATTTTGGTCTGTGCACAAATTTTACCCCTTTTGGTTTTTAAGGGGTTTGATTCATTCTTTAACCTTCCCCGTGACTGTGGGGGGTACACAGTGCCAAATGAGTGTTTCCCCCCCATACATTTTTCCACTTCCTTGAGTTTCCCTATTTTGAAATGTGTTCCATTGTCAGATATTTTAGCGGGAAAAAAAACGTGTCTAGGGATATAATGATTTACCAAACACTTCACCACAGATTTGCTGTTTTCCTTTTTTTGTAGGCCATGCCCCCGGGCCCACCAGTAAATGCATCCCACACACACCAACAGATATCTGAATCCATTTACTCTCTCAGTCATGTCTGTATAATCAATGATAACCTCTTTTCCTGCTATTGAGTCTAGGGGAAACTTTCCAGGTGCTGGCTTCAAGGTTGGTCTAACATTGAACAGCCAGCACATCTCACATGAAATTAATCCAATGCACTGCCATTGGTTTTCAAAAAGTGTTCCCCCAGTGTTCAAGATTTTTAAAACATTTGCATTTTTCCCCATGGCCTACTCCGTGTGCTTCTTCGGGGGGTACTTTGGTAAGCCCGGGGGCAAAATGGGACTTCCCATCTGGGCTTCTCCAGAGACCATTCTGATCCTCTGAGCCCCCCGGGCCTTACAAACTGATTTTTCCTCAGGAGGGGCCCCCTTTGTAATTCTTTTACTTCTTCCAGGGGGGTTCTGGTGTCCACCCTGCTTCTGAACACAGCATTATGTCCCGGGTTTGATATCCTGCACACTGTTTAGCAGCCTGGTCAGCTGCCTGATTACCTTGTGCTACTCTAGTGTTACTGCTGTCATGTCCTCTGCATTTAAGACGGCTACTTCTTGGGGGGCAAAAAAAAGCTTCAGCCAACTTTTCTTCCGTTTTTTTAAGGGTTCTGTCCTGCAGTTCTAAATCCTGTCCTCACCCACTTTTTTATGTTCTATATGTACTGCTCCGGCGTATGCAGAATCGTTGTAAATGTTAACCTTCTGTCCTGCTCCTAATTCCAGAGCAGCTATTACTGCCAAAACTTCTGCTCTCTGCGCTGATTGTGCATCTGTCAGTTCCTCTGCCTGTACTGTGATAAAATCTTTCCCTGTGTCTTCCACCCCCGGGTATGCTGCCTTAAGTCCTTCTGTGTCATGTCTGAAGCAGCCCCCGTCTGTGTACAGGTTTCGGGCGTCTGTTAGGATGTACTTTGTAGATCTGGTCTGATTTTTTCATTAAACTCCACTTTTCGGCCAGACATGTGGATGTACGGTAGTTATTCTATCTGCCATGTTTATTCCTTCATGGTTTATGTGATTTTTTTGGGCCTCCAGCACCTTACTCAGCCTCTGTTGTCTCAGTGGTGAGAGTGTTGAAAGCCTGAGAGTTCAAAAAAGGCCACCACACCATGTGATGTCAATATTTTAAAGAGGGTTTTCCCTCACTATGTGCCGCGT
Source organism: Crenichthys baileyi (assembly GCA_036173005.1). Lineage (NCBI taxonomy): Eukaryota > Metazoa > Chordata > Actinopteri > Cyprinodontiformes > Goodeidae > Crenichthys > Crenichthys baileyi. The sequence goes on from JAHHUM010002400.1 coordinate 183,339, forward strand.
TTTTTGGATTATTTTAGCCATCCCTGCTGCATGTCGGGTGCACTCATGATGTCTTTGTTCCATTTTGTCCAGCATTACACTTATGTACATAAGCACTGTTTTTCCCCCCTTTTTTTGGAACAGTACAACATTTGCTGTGTGTGCTGTTACAGAAACATCCAACTGAAATGGCAGAGTGTAATCTGGGTGGGCCAAATGTGCAGCTTGCGAGAGGCGGGTTTTTAAGTTAATGAACGCTTCTTCAGCTTCTCTGGTCCATTCAAGCGGGGCAGTGAGGTTTTTCATGCCCTGTTTTTTGACAAGATCTCTAAGGGGTGCAGTGGGGTTTGGGTGTAGCCGGGCACAAAAGATCTGCTATACCCTGTGAGTCCTAGGAAAAGACAACATGTCCTTAACCAGGACGGGGTTTTGGGTGGGACAAAACTGCAGATTGGTGAGCTGGGGGCATCCCCGTGCCAGGTTGGGAAAAAACTCTGCCCAGAAAGTCAACCTGGCTTCTGCAGATTTGGAGTTTGGCTTTGCTAACCTTGTAGCCTTTTTTAGCCAAATGTGACAGGACAATTGCTGTTGCCCTAGGCATTCAGCCACAGTGGGTGTTGCGAGGAGAATGTCATCCACGTACTGAATCAGAGTGATGTTTGGGGGTAATAGGCCCCAATCTTGGAGAGAGTCTTTTAGAACCTGATTGAAGATTCCTGGAGAAAGCGCGAATCCCTGCGGCAAACGAGTGTATCTATACCTATGAGATTTATAGGTAAATAAAAAAAATGTCCCTGCATTCCTCAGAAAAGGGAAGCAAAAAAAATGCGTTGGCCAGATCAATGCAGGAAAACCAGCAATGGTCAGGGTTAAGATTCGTCAGAGCAACATAGGGATTGGGCACGGGAACGGTAGGGGGGGCCAAAGCTGCATTTATGGCCCTTAAATCATGTGCCATGCGCCATTTACCCGTCCCTTTTTTTCCTCCACTGGCAAAAGGGTTTGTTTTCCATGAAGAAGAATGTGCGGACTCTAAAACACCTGAGTTCCAGAGGCCTTCCACTGTATCTTTAATGCCTAGTTCTGCTGCTGGTTTTGGGGGTATTGGGGCTTCCATATTGGTTGGTCGGGTTCAAACTGAAAGGTAATGGTGGGGGAACATTGAATCAGGCCTACATCTGTGGGCCCCTCTGCCCAGAGGGTGGAAAGCATTTTTTCCACAATAGCAGCTGCCAGCGGATTGTCTGTTTTTTTCCCCCCATGGTGTCTGTCTAACTGAAAAGCTCCAGTGTGCCCAATCCGTGGAGTGGTTGAATATGCGATAAGTGTTCCCTGAGGGCGAAAAAAAAAGGTCAGGGGTTGCCAAAGGCTGCCCCCCCCTGTAGGTTCAGGGAGCGTTTTAAAAAACCCCCAAGTTCACGTGCTTCATAACCTGGGTGCTGAGCCAAAAGAACATGAGGCACGCCATCAGACCACATTCCTGCTCTTCAGTCAAGTAAACCTCGGCCACCCCCCCTTCTGGTGCTACATAAATGGTTGTGGTGACAATGTCCCCTGCATACCCTCTAACTCGTCAGCAAAGCTTTCCTGGTAACATTCACAATTTTTTCTATCATAAAACAAAGGTGACATGCGGGGGGTCAGGAGGAGGGGTACATAGGGCGCCAGAGTGGAGACCCAGGATTTCCACCGATGGAAAGCCGAGAGAATGCCTCTGTGCACGGTGGTTTCAGGTTGCAGCAAAACGTCAGCCAGTGAGTCCTGCAATGGCTGGAGGAGGTATTGTCAATGTGAAAAAGAAGTGTTATTGCCACAAAATAACTGGATGCCATTGGGCAGGTGAACCTGCAGTCCATCAGTCCCGCATAAAATGGTTGCTCCCAGTTTTATTAACATGTCTCTACCCAGTAAATTTACTGGTGTCAGTGGAGACTAGATAACGTTTATTCAGGGTGTTGGTCCACCAATTTCAGTTTTAAAGGCTTGGTATATGGCAGGACCTGCTTTGCCCCGAGAAACCCCATGACAGTTGTAGTCCTGGTGGAGAGTGTGTTTGGAGGAGCCTTTTTTATGGTTTTGAACATGTGGCCCCAGTGTCCACCAGAAAAGGGAAAGGCTATTTCTGGACACAGTCACAGACAGCAGGGGGGTCCGCAGTCCCGCTGTCTTCTGGGGTCAGTGGGACCTTCAGTGGTGCTCAGGGCAGAGGACTAGGCTCGTCCCAGGCCCGGTAATTGGGGTTGTGGTCCGTGTGCACCACGTGCTGGGTCACCTCTGCCTCTTAATGGACGGGCCGGAGGACCCCGGGGGGGACCATAAACCCATACCCTCGGGTTTGGACCTTTTTATGGGGGAATCTCGGGCCCCAATGTCCAGGCTCATTGCAGTAATAACACACATCAGCATTACCCAGTCTCCTCTGTGGTCCTCTCTGGAATCCCCTTGCTCTTGGGCCCTGCCGTCCCCCAAAACGACCAGCATGTCCGTGATATGGGACGGAGCCTGATGCCCCTGTCCTGCGTTTTTCGATTTTCCAGGAAATGGGGAGCCTGAGGGGGGTGAGACACTGCACCTTCATACATAATTTTAGATGTTTTACCCTCCTTTTTTTTTTCCCTGATCTTCTGTTTAGCTTCTGCTAATTGATTTTCAGGAGCTGAGTTTGTAACGTTTTAATTCACTCTCTATTTTTTTTTGCCTCTTTGAGTTTAGATAAATGATGCATCAGATGGTGATCCCATACTCCAGTCTCTGACCCGGGGGGTCGGGATTATCCTCCATATTAGTTTTAACCTGCAACGGTAACCCTCTTTAAAAAGCATCCCGGAACCAGTCCCTTTGGGGCCCGCTCTGGATTAGTCTGGATTAGTTCCTGTCTGGTTTTCCACATGGATTTTGCACTGATCTAAAAATTCTCTAGGATTTTTGTTGCGTTCCACTCAAATTTTGGAATGGTACGTCCTCTGGTTACTGGATACATTTTTTAAGAGCTATGCCTATGAGAGTGGATAAAAAAAAATGGGTACCAATCTGGTGCTTTTGTTGTACCCCCAAAAAAGCTCTATGTCCCCTACAGCTGTGTGGCTTCATGCATCGTCCAGCAATGGCCTGTAATCACCTAGAGCTAACGTGGTGCCTGCTGTCAGGGAGTCCAGTCTCTGTAACCATATAGATGCACCTTCTGTGATCGGGGGCAATTTGTCACACAAAGTGGTAAGATCTCCCAGTGAATGGCTTGTATCTGTTCCCCCCAAATTGTTTTTGGAACAGTGGACCCATATAAAAAGGTTTGGGCCGGGTTCGGGGTCTCATGTTATAGCCATGTCCAGCAAGGGGAGGAGTAGCCTCAGGTACGGTTTGGCATTGGGGTGAGGGAGATAACATAGCTTCCTCATTTTCAGTTGGTAACTGATTCTGTACTGTAATAGGTGATGCCTGCATAGCAGCGTCATAATAAGTTACTGCAGTCAGTGGTTTTTCTTTTATCCATTGCCCTGACACTGACATATTAATGAGCCCTCAGTTACATCTGGTTTTAGAGGTGGACCAATTCCATATCACTAGATGAAAAGGAAATAGGGGGTGGAACACTTTATTGGGCCAGAAGCTGGCTGCAATTTGCCCGTAATACTCGGTCAGCAAATGGGTCAGTTAGTGGAGCCTGTGAAAAAAATGATCCTCCAAGAGACAATGCAGACCCCCCTGTGGGGAATGTGAGCAGAGAGAGGTGGGGGCTAAGGGGGAGAGGGGGGTCGGTGATGAGCCAGGAGGAGGCTGAGCAGTTACTGGGGTAAATCACACACGCTCACTTGTCCCCCAGTAACTTGCAATGGGGTATAAGCCAGTAGGAGGAGAAGTGGGGGGCCATGGGTGTGATAAAGTGGGCTGATTTGCGAGAAGTTCATATGATGGCGGCATTTCAACTGTACTGCTATCTTAATCTGTCTGCTTTTGTCAGTCATCGCATGGTCACTACTTTTCCACAGCAAACCCCATCTGTGACCCAAAATTTTTCGCTTTTTTGCTTTTTCTCAAGTTCCTTCCATTTTCCTCTGCCCAACCATCTGCAGTCTCTATACTGTTTGTCAGCCAAGTCTTTGTCCTGTTTTGAGGCCTTCACCTTCAAGCAAAACCACTTGCCAACATCCTCTCTATCTGTCTTGCTCTTTCCATCTTTTGACAGTTCTTCATTTATTTTAGAATCCATCCGTTTAACCAACTTCTGCTCCTCTCTGTATTCGTGTGATTTCTTAATAGCAGCTTTCATTATTAGGAGCTGATTCTCTATGGTCTTCCATGAATCCTTCTGTTTCTCTGGATAAAATCCATTTCTCTATTAAATTCACCTTCCATTCTAATGACAACTAGTATCCTTTTTTTTTTTTAAAAGATATATTTTAAATGCATTATCTTAGTCACTCACTCATTCAGTTTGGGCCCAACCCGGGATGTATGGACACAAATTTTCCCAAGTTTCCCAGCCCAGTTGAAGGTTCTCTAATCGACCCCCAAAACACCAGAACAAATCACCCCCCAGGAGCCTGTTTTCAGTGCCAGTCCTTATTATCACCAGACGAAACACTTATCCAGTCCTCCAGGGCTTGTCACCCCCGTTTTTTTTTTAAACCGCAATGGAGCTGCTCGCTACTTTTGGATTTCCTTCCACGCACACACAACCGCTTTCATTCACTCGTGTTTTTTAATTAGTCTGTTGTTGCCCAGGGTGTGTGTCGGCTCACAGCTCATGCACTTAAACCATAAATCTTGTCTGATTTTTGTGGGGTTTTGTGTCCAGGTCATTTACTTTTAACTCTAACAAGTCTGTCTTGGTTTTTATCCCAACTTCACAGCTCATTCTTTATCTTACGGTGTTATCTCCACCGCTTATTGTTCCTTCTGTGTTTATGCAGACGTCTGTAATCTGAGTTTTCACAGAGAAATATTTCCATTACTCACAAAAGCAGCAATCAGCAGTCTGTCTTTTTTTATCACCGTTCGGTTATGGACAGAAAGCTGCATTCAGTCACCTGCTATGAAAGCTGCTCTGCACAAGCTGCTCTCCAGTCACACACAAGTTTTTCACTCACTCCGCCTAATAATGTCTGTAACACAGATTATTTTCCTCTGCGCACAGCTCATAAGGGTTTTTTTTTCAAAAAGCCGGGTCTTGCTGAATTCCTGTATTCAGCTCACAGTTCATTCATTTATCACAAACCGGGGGTGTGGATTATTTCTCCACCCAGTTTATCACTTCACAGGACTTATTCTCAGACTATGTGCTTGTGCTTTTATTACGTCTGTAATCCGGTTTTACTGAGGCAGAACTCACGTAAAACACGTCATTCACACCCAAGTTTTATGCCTGGTCTCAGTGCATTTAAATTTTTCAAATAGAATTGAGGTTTTCTCACTTTCCTCGGGGCCTCTAAACCCAGCTTTAAAAACAGTAGTCCCCCGTCGAGGACTAATCTGAACCGCCCCGCGTTCGAGAAACGACATAAATTTTCCACACAATACCCACCACCCAATCTTGTAAATTTCCTTTTTAAAACAACATCCTATTCACCGGGTTTAAATCCTAGTCAACATTTATGACACTTTTTTCTTAAGTTTTTTTGGTAGACTTCAGATTTACTAAGACATCGGACAAAAATATTAATTTAGCCTATCAAAAATCCAAAAAAAGGTTTGATTAAACAGGTTTCTGCTTACCTTTTCTTTGTTTTTGGCTAGCCTGTGTCTGATGTCTTTTGGTCCCCTCAGTGATCCCAATTTTTTTACCCTGTCCTTCCAAAACCCCCCGGGGAGCCCCCAATTTGTCGAAGCCCTCTTGCTTCCCCCCGGGTCCGTTGATTTGGGTACAGGTTTCAAAAGAGTGAAATAAACTCAAAGTACAATCAGCTTATGTTCGCCTCTGCAGAGGGAGAGATGGACCCCAGCCAAACACCTGCGAGCCCAACTCTGTCTCTCTCTCCTGCTTCCAGCTCGTTTTATTCAGTCTCAAGGGTGTGTTCAACATATACATACATCATGTCACTCATGTATAACATAACAGTTCCTTAGGTCCAAATAAGGAGTGCTTCTGGTTATTTTCTTCGAACAAATTCATCTTATCTTACCTTCTTCACCCCCATCCGGTAATCCCTTGTCCTTCACCAATTTATGACTTTGCACTTTCTATGCTTCACTCCCTAAGCTTGACTCCCCTCTCCTCCATCTGCACATTCCAGTTACACACATAGATAGTTTATATTCTACACATGTCAAGGGCAACTTTTAATCATATACAGTATTTCAGCTCTTCCTAAAGCTCTCCTCTCAAGAAGACTTGATGCAATCCAGTGGTATCGGACTGCAGCAGGGGCAGATCATCACATGCTCGGTAACCTCGATAACATTTTAAGGGTCCTCTGTTTGAACGGTTGTATGCAAATTTTACAATACAAACTATGTCCCGCATCCAGACGGTTCCTATGAGCCTTTCAATTAGGCTTGAATAAATCTCTGTTTAGTAACGAGCTCTAACGTCTCGCTGTCTCTCCACTATGATAAAATTAGATTTGGGCCACATTTGCCTGCAGTGTGAACAGGACCTACTTGTGACGTCACAATTACACTGGCACCTAGCAACGTTAGCAGAGTCCTGCCCCTGACTAGCAACTGAAGTGGAGCTCCACCCACATGATTTTCAGTAGAGGATCACGTCTCGCCGGCTGGTTTTACCTTACAGGCGCTTTACAATGGCTACCCTCAAAGGCAGATATTCTGCTGTTGGCTGCAAAGACCCACATGCGTCCATCACATTCCCCCGCTATCGGATGATCCGTGGCTTCATTTTATTTTTGAGGGCAATGTTCCTGTCACATTATCGGAGACAGTACTAGTTTGCGTGAATTACTTCACTATGGACTGCCATGTAGTTTTGGAAAAACAAAAACAGAAGGTGGTGTTAAAGGCCATTAAACCAGACTAGGGACGAAGAAGAGGAATAAACCTCTCAGTACGAGGCACAGAGTGGCCGTGATGCTGCACATACTCGCGACCGGCTGTTAGGAGCAGTGCGTCACTAATAAAACAGTGCGATGTCAAGACTTTTTCCCGGCAAGCAGTTCATTGTATGGCTACGCGCACGCAATCATAAAACTGTATGATCATTCTGAAAGAAAAAAGGGGAAACCGAGGAGGTGAAATCTCATTATCTGAGAATAATTTTGTGCGAAAAATGTAAGTAACATGTTTTGAATAGCCCACAGATCTATCCCAAATGTTTAACCCTCCTGTAGTCCTGGCTAAGCGCTAGAAAAGAGCGAGGCAGATGTCACGGGAAGCGCCAGAAAGAACTGCACGTGGGATTGCTCTGACCCCCGCAGGACCAAAAATCTAGGGCAGTGGTCGGAAATGTGATGTGGAGGGGTCTCTGCAGCCCGGCGTGTGGGAAAACCATGAAAGACAGGGGAAAACTCGAGTAGCGCACATGGGGACGGTGCGACCCCTCCAGGACTGTGGGAGGGTTAATGGGAAGTATAATAGACCACCTTTAAAAATGTAGAGGTAAGATAAATCTAGGTTTTAAAAGTCAGTTCCAAAACAGTTTTTTTTTTTTATAAAATCAAGGAAAATTCTGCAAAAAACAAAACTATTCTGATTTCTGTCCCGAGGGGGTTTATTTTGTTAGTTTTTGTGAAATAATTCCTAAAATAATTATTTACAGAAGCTTTTGTGCAGAAAAACTGATTCAGATTAAATAAAATGATGATTTCATGTAAATATAAGAGTAACATATTAAACACATCAAATGCTTTAGAATGTAAAAAAGAAAAATAGATTTGCATTGGATGAATTTGTAATCTTTTTAACAGATATGATGTTCCTGTTGAATGTTGAGCTTGGCAGCTGGAGCAGGACTTCTGAAGTTTACATAGTTTGCTGTACAATCCTCCTCATCATGACTCATCTGTGGAAACAGGCTAAAATGTGAATCAATGTTTGTCAGAACTACAAAACTTCAATTTTCTCTTTTTAAGGATTAACATTGTACACAGAACACATCCTGAAAGAGGCAACAGAACCTGAACCTGTATGCAAAACAATCATTCCAACTTCATTTGCATTTCATTTTACTTTATTGAATTGTTGCTTTGGCCTTTGGACCCTAACCCTGTTTATTGTTTATTTCTTTTACCTTTTTATTCCAGTATTTTTACTCACTTGTTTTTAAACATGTTTTGTCAATGATCCTGCCTTTTAAAAATGTAAATTAGAAAAAACTAAAACACGGGGGGCTTTACCGATTCAACACCTGAGTGGTTCACCAGTCGTCTTGTCACTGAGTTTAAGACCTACACAAACAAAAAAAGTTTAAATTATATGAAAAGGAACAAACTCTAACTGCAGTCATGAAAACAATGTTCAACAGTTTTCCTAATTCCAACTTACAGATGTATCTGCCACTTTGTCTTTTCCTAGGAAACATGACACAAATTAAAAATTTAATACATACATTCAGTTTGTGTTGATAAGTTTTAACTGTTATTTTGACTCTTGGTACCTTGAGCGCTGAAGAAATGAAATGGAATGAAAGTAACCAGGAATACTTCAGCCAGATGGATCACAAAGATGATATAGTCTACAGCTGAGCAACAACAATCTAGGCATGAGAAGGTAGGACAAGTTTTTAATTACAGCATCATTTCTACATAAAGCGGGCATAAAATAAATGTATGTTAAACGTACTTTTTGCAAATAAAATTTTGCAGTACATATAAAAAGAAGCAATAAAATTGGATGTTAAACCAAACAAAAAAAAGCTCAGACTGAATAAAATAAACTGATGAAATAAGTTTCCGTGCTCACAAGATGGCAGCATACAATTAAAAGAGGGTGTACTTTCTTTCCATGATGCCATGTTAATACATATTCAGATTTTATGTTAATTTTATAATGTCTTGTAAATGATTGAAACATTTTTAGGGCTACGGGTGATTTCTTTTGATTTCTCAAGCTTAGTCAGATTGGATGGAGAGCATCTGAGAACATTGGTTTTTGATGTTTTGTCACAGTTTTCCAATTGAATTCATGTCTGGACTTTGACTGGACCATTCTAATACATATGCTTTTATCTAAACCATCAGACTGTATGATTAAGGTCATTGTCCTGCTGGACGGTGAACCTCCGCCCCAGTCTAATAATCTGTCTATCTTCCCATCAACTGTGATGAGCTTCACTGTCCCTGTTAAAAAAAAGCATTCCCACAGCATGATGGTGCCACCACTTTGTTTTACTTCTGTGGATGCTAGGCAAAGGGTTTGTGCAGTGTTAGTTTTACTAATAGTGGTCCTGTCAACAGGTTCTCCTACCTGAGCTGTGGATCTTTGCTGCTCCTCTGTTGTTATTACAAGGCTCTTGGCAACTTGTGATTAATGCTCTCCTTGCTTGGCTTATCAGTTTAGGCCGATCGCCACGTCTTGCAAACTACAGATTTGTGGTAGCCAGATGTAAAAAAAAAACTACTGTAGTTTTAGTGGATTTAAGAATCCTCTTGATTTGCTTTCACTCGTTCCCCGCTCCAATATGAGTATTTTTCATATCAGTTATCAGCCAACAGTGAAAATCTTTCAGCAGGAATTTCCATATTAGACATTAGTATACATATATATATATATATATAACGAGATAGTAATGATGTGTAAGCATTATGTGGAATGCTTAGTAGATATTTACATTGGAGTAGAAACAAAGCTTCTTACCTTGTTGAGCTGTTGAGCTCATAGGTGTTGATGTTGGTAATTCTGTCTCTGCGGTGGATTTTATTATGTTCTTACCTGAAATTACAAAAAATAATGTAAACAAAGTAAAACATCTATAAAAGAGTACATCATATTGATTTTCCCATAATCAAAACTCTATCAAAAATAGAACTTATTTTCAAAATTTTTTAACAAGTGTTGCTAAATTTTCCTTCATATATTACCTGAAGATACAAAACACATGTGGAAATTATATTAGGTATTAACGCGTTTTTCACATGTTACTAACTAATATAATTTCCATATGTGAAACACATGTCTCTAAGCATATGTGTAAAGTCTACCACATGTGAAAAACATGGGGAAGCTATATTATGTAGTGACATGTGCCAAATGTTTCCTACATCAAAAACATGTTTTTTCCTTCGCTCGCCATCTTTTATTTATTGATTCCACCTGTGTTGTTTCTTGCAGCAGCGGTTTAATAATGTTGTATATCAATCAATAATCAATAATCAATCAGTAAGACGGGAGCTGTAGATGTGGCCTAACAGGCAGAATGTGGAGTAGCTATTATAAGACAGAGAAGAGATTGCAAGAAGTATTGTGAAATTTTGCATAATTTTCTGGTTTTACTCAAACATCCTGCCACTGGTAAACAGTACTGCAAATCAGATTTAAACATATAACTTTGCTAGTTGAGAAAATGTGATTATTAATAACTAGAGTCCTGCAGTTCTGAAGCAAATTCAGACAATTATTGACAATAAATCAAATTTATTATTAATATTTTATTACTATTTAAAATGTATTCTTTAAGTTTGAGTCGGAACAGGTCCTATCTTAGAAACTTTTAATCTGAAGCCCTGTTGTCAAGATTATTTATAAGCATTCAGTGCAGAAAGAGTACTGTGATTTTCTGCGATTTTTATCTGTGAAAAATGCTTTAAAACAAATTTTTTTTTACTCTTTAATCTCTTCCTCAAGTCTTTTGTTGTATGGATTTCTTTTTACAGGTTTGTACAAAATGGAGAACAAAGCTGATTGGAATTAGTAAAACCATTTATTTAAAAAATGCTTTACCCTTGAGTTAACAGATGTGACGAAGATACTTACTGCTAACAGCCAGATGAACCTGAAAATGTCTTCCCTCCTGTTGTGGTGCCGACTCCCTGCAGGTGTACATACCAACATCCCGAGCCGTGACATTCTTTATTAGCAGAGAGCAGTCCCCTGTTAAACCCAGTCTATCTGATCTGGTTTCCAAGCTGCCATCAATCTGTCCGTGGTGAGCAAGTCTTACTGCACTGGAGTGTCCAGAAGCTACATGTGACCAGGTGACACTGTCACATTTATGTCTGCTGTTCATCATATTTACACAAGGCAGCGTCGCCTCCTCTCCAAGATCGATGATTAGAGAGGAATATTCCACTGATACAGCTGAAAGAAATACAAAAAAATCATGTAATTTATATTTCTACTTATGAACATGAGTGAAATTTGACAGATTTCCTCACCCGTTAAAGGAAAAAGCAGCAACAGAAACTGTAACATTCTCATCGATATGAAACTAGACATTCTTCCTATCTGTCTTCAGCACTCTGTGAAATCAAAGTTTGGACACTTTTAAACTGGACTTCCAGGCCATTTCTGTAAAATTAGCTGACTTTGTTTCCATGTGGGTGTGATTTACTAAAAAAACGTGGGGAGTCTAATGAGTCATTTATTTACTCACCGCTTACTCAACCAAACTATGCTTGAAGTTGCAATTTGAAACTCAAAAATGCATAACAGTACTTGAAAGAGAAAAAGGGCACAAGTATCTGTTAAAGTAAGATTAATAGAACAGATCAGATAAGATAGATCCAGACCTAAAAGTGAAACAACTTAATACAAAAGAGAATGGATCACTTTACTAAATTAAAACAGAATATTTATCATCCGCCTCTAGGGCCCTTACTTTGGTCCAGTATCAGACTGTGGTGTCACCTTCTTCTGGGAAGAGTTTGGATCTCAGCAGGTCCAGTTACCACACTCCCGTCTCTGTCACTGTCTCGACATCCAATGATTCGCCCGGGAAGGTCACCCTTTGGACTAACTGGTGGTCTCTCCTGGTTGGCCCCCTCAACCAGACTTTGAACAGAACTGAAAAAAAATCTATGAACAATCATGCTGAAAAACTTGGTTCTGGTGCACAAAGACAAAACCAAAATCTTGTTGAAATTTAAATAACAATACGGTCAGCAAAAAACAAACAGAAATGGTGGATAATGACAATGAAACCATATTTTAAAAAAAGTGGATCAGGCTTATATTTTGATCCAGATCGGACTCTGACTTGGTGCTGGTACCTCATAGTCAGCCAATAATTTTGTATTTGTCCTTCATCTCAGATATCCAGCATTAGAGCACACAGAAGTCACCGCATCACGGTGTCATCAGTCACAGAGAAGTTTATAACACGTCTGTTTGAGACTCGTTACCATTACCAGAAGAGAATAATTATTCTTTCAAACTTTGTTATTAGGATGAGAATATCCTTCCATCTAGAAAGTTTCCATCTTCAAGGTCTCAAGCTCTACTGAAAACAAGGTTGCATTTAATTTAGAACCTTAACCTATGGGGTAAGAACACTGTCAAAAACAATGTGTAAAGACGGAAATGTATGCATATTAGTCAATAGTCATGCATAAGTAAAATCCAAAAGAGGTATTGTATATTATCTCTATAAGAATACAAAATAATTACAAAATAATATTGCATATTAACCGAGCAGAAAACGATCGTTCCTTTAGAAGCATTACTTACTTTGCCCTGAATTCACGTGCATCTGTCTGTGAAAGGAATGATTAATATAACTCAGTGTAATGTTGTGATGAAGGCCTTTTGTCCGAGTCTCGGTCAGAGTGTGTTAGGTGTGCATCTGTGAACACATATGGACGTAAAAAACCACATTTCAGGGTGTTTTTTCCAACAATTAAAAAACGTAAGAATGCACAGGAAAAAACAGAAGCATATTAAGGTAAATCACTTGGATGCAGGTCAGTCGTCTGGTGCTTTCAGATATTTTGTTTAATAATTCGTTAAGAAAGCAGTACTTTGGTTAATGTTTTGCTGTTTTTAGAATATGCAGTAATTTTACTAATGTGTTCTGTTTTTTTTCTCTGCTCTTAGATCCGCCTGTTGTGATGCTTAATGTTGTGCAGAACAGTTTCATCAGCCCTGAGCACTAACAATCAATACAAACCTAAATTAGGAAAGGATGTTAACTAGAGGCAGTCATAACTACATGGATGGATAATGTTTTTTTGATCAAACATTTTCCATAAATGGGAAGAAAGAAGAAGATGCGACAGTGATTCCTGGTGAGAACAGCTTCCTGTTTGCCTGTTTAAAGAAATCATCCATTTAGTCTAATTTTAAAACTGTGAGAAATGATGTCTAAGGATTTTTAGACTTCCTGGAAACGGCTGAGGGGCAGTTCTAATAATATCCACATGAGGTTTTCAGTTGTACGTTAATCTAACCATCATGGTCTGTGTAGTTGCCAGAAGAATGGTACTTTGTGTTAAATGCCTGTTTTCCACACAATTCTTGTACTTTGTGTTTTAATAAAGTTTTATTTAAAAACAGGGTTCATACGTTGTGTTGTATTCTTTACTCATAATTCGTTTCTAAGTTTGATATTCCATTACCTCTCATCACCTCAAGATGTCCTCAGTTTCCTGGGTCCTTATCTTTTTACCATCAGTAATGATTATTAGCACAAACAATTTTTTTTTTTGAAGAAAAAAGCTTTGATATTTAGGTGGGCCCCATTATCTGACATCCTGACTGATGTCTTTGGCTGCTACATAAAGTATTTCCACGATTTATCTCTTATAATGATTAGTTCACTTGTTATTCAAAGATTTTGTTTCTGGTTTTTCATGATTATTGATATTTTTGTGTTTGGAAAGTAGCCCAAACTTCTGGCACTGCAGCTGATGGATGACCTGGCCCTTACCAATCAGATCTCAACAAGCAGCTGAAATAAACTCTTGATGCTCTCAAAAAAACAAACTAAAAAAAAGAAACAAACCCAGGCCTGTTAAGTCCCCTCCACATTAGTATCCACTGTTCTTCCTTTTCTTTAGAGCTCCTAATGTCATGGAGAGCAGGTAGTAACCAGAGGGCGGTTTCACAAAACCAAGATATCTGTGATATTTGAGATATCTGATTTGTATGTCTGCCAACTCAATTTGGTTTTGTAAATGGGTGCTGCAGACCTCTGACAGTTTGTGAATCCTGTAAGAAACAATTAGCAGTGCATGAATTGTGCGGGGTAAGAGGTCATCTTGATTCCACTATTTGTTAAATCCTACTGCTTCTCCCAGGTATTTATCCCACTGGTGCTGTAGGTCTATGTGTTAGAATCACTAATACTTCTCTTACTCTACTGTTGTTTGAATGTTGTTCCTCAAATATGAATTGCTTTGGAGAAAAGCATTTGCCAAATGAACAAATGTTCAGGTAAAAGTTAGTATGTTCCCATGTTAGCTCCCAGGTTGTGATATTTTCTATGAGCACCACATCAGTGACTTCCTTTCTATTATGACCTAAAGTATTTCTACAAGAGCAATATACCTCCAGCCTTCTTGAGTCCACAGACAGAGTCTCCTCGTCTCCTGCAGCGGAGGTTCCTTCACCCTGCCACATCAACCAAACTCATTAACCCAGTGTGGACAAGTAACTATAGCCTATATGCATTTAATGAATGATACTCACTGGATCACTGTCATCCTCTGTTGGCTCCTCGAGAGCAGTGGGGTTTTAGACCGAATCTACCAGGGGGGCCAGGGTGGGGCCAGTGTTTTTTCATGGGAGCACAGAACAAAAGAATAAAAACAAAAAAAAGACATGGCAATATTTCATCGTTTCATATATTAAGTAAGCCACAGAGAGACTTGTGGCTCTGGAGGTGCAGGTTGCAGACCCCTGATCTAGCAGATGAAAACTGTGATCCTATCTCAGTATGGCTGAAGGTAAACATGCAACACTTTATTTTTCTTTATTTATTGTTTAAGTAAAACTGTAAAGTTAAAAAATAAAATTGGTCCAAGGCACCAATTAGTTATGGTGTCTGTGCCAGCACATATCATCATAAGAAATTGATTTAGTATTATGTCTTCAGCACAGGGGGCATAACAGGGGCCAGGACCAATTCTACAGGGGCACTGGCCCCTGTTGGCCCCTGTCTAGAATCGCCCATGCACGAGAGTCATTGTGTTGCCCGATACTACAAGACAATCTCAGTCCATATCATACTTAATGAGTTTTTGATTATGCTGCATAGGCAGTAGTGGATTTTTTACCATGTGTGAAGGGGACAGTTTGTATGGGTGGGACAGAGTCAGTGGCTGTCCCCCCTGGATCCCTTCTAAGACAGGCCTCCCCTTGTTCATTGCAAGGGCCAGCTCTTCTGCTGGTGTGAATTCAGGAGATGGTGGCCCACCCCCTGTGCCAAACACGTGATTCTTTTTTGACGGTTAAAATTAATAAGAGAATGCAATGTGTGAGCAGGCACCTTCTAAGTCATTAGTCCATTATAGTCCACATTTTCTCCAAAACTTGCAGTCTGCAAAATATTCTATTTCATTTTGACCTGCTGTCATTTCCTCTTTAGTCCAGTCACGTTTATTCTGTATAAATATTGAAGAGATGTGCAACAGAAAAAGAATAACAAAAATTAATCAGCTTCCCACATGTTAAAAATGAACAGTGGAAGTTTAAAGTTGATTATTTGAGCAAATGACAAGTAACTCTTTGAATGGTATGATTATGACGTTTTCAGTTAAGAGATGTGGTTAGGAAATGTATATTTCAGGCTACTTACACATTCAGTCAATCCGCTATTGTTTGCCAAGCCCTTTCTTGCTCCTTTATAATAGCGGCAGTGTTTCCTTTCTTTAGTATAATTGGTTTTAGTTCTTCATAAGCCTCGATTAAAATATGTTGCTCACTGGTAAGGAAGTATGGTGCTCTTGCTTTATCCATTGCGGCATCAATTAATCTGTGATCAATCTCATGGCCTTTTGAAGAAACCTGCAGAAGCGCATTTAGCTGGATTACACCTGGCTTGACATAGCCGCACCTGCTGAGCCTGGCTTGGCCTTTATGAAACGGATAAAGCCAGGATGCACTGATCACGCTATGTCAAGTCTGGCTTTATCTCTTATCCTGCATTTCCTAATTCTGCTTTTGTGAAACAGCCCTCTGGAGGATCCAGAGGCAAACAACAAAAACTAAAGAGTATAAATACAGAGGCAGGGAGGAGAAATGACCAATGAACAACAGGAGCTAATCAGATGAGATGCTGAGCAGCTGAAGGCAGGGAGAATACGGAGCAACTGTAGGAGGGAGGCTACTTGACACTGACTGGTGGGAACCCAGGGAAATCCAGAGAAGAAACAGAAATATCAAAACACAAGAAAACTAACCTCCTATAAATAAATTGAAATAAGAGTAAGTAGAGAACATAAACACACAAGGAACTCTAACATCTAACATAGGAGAATCATGAAACCTAACTGTGAAAAACGCACACACTCCTTATTGCTTACAGACATGGATTGAGTCTGGACCAAGTGTGGCTGTGAGTCTTTTAGGCAACAGTCAGGTGAAAAATATATTCCTTATACAGTCTTCCAGATTACCTGGCATCATATTTAGCAATGAGAAGAGAGGAAGAAGATGATGAAGAGAAAGAGGAAAAAGGAGTTCATTGGTTTTTATGATGTTATGTAAACCTGCAAGGATACAGTAAGTAGACGTACACCACCGGTCAAAGGTTTTAGACACACTACCTCATTTATCGGTTTTCTTTATTTTCCTGACATTTTAGTAGATTGTACGTAGATTCTGACTGAAGTGATCGAAACAGTGAATGAACACTTATGGAATTATGTAGCAAGCAAAAAATTGTAAAAGAACTTGAAAAACGTTTTACATTTTAGATTCCTTAAAGTAGCCGCCCTTTGCTGCGATGACTGAAATATTAACCTCTTTCAAGACTGTTTGGAAAACCATTTCAGGTGACCACCCCATGAAGCTCATGGAGAGAACGCCAAGAGAGCAAAGCAGTCATCAGAGCAAAGGGTGACATTTTTAAGAATCAAAAATATTAAAATGTTTAGAGTTATTTCACACTTTTTGTTTAATACATAATTCTACGTGTGTTCATTGATAGTTTTGTTGCCTTTGGTGAGAATCTACAATGTAAACAGTCATGAAAATAAAGAAAGCCATAAGGTGAGAAAGTGGATCTTAAACATTTGACTGGTAGTGCAGATAATGGATAGATGAGATTTTGTGGTTGTCGTTGAGGTCTTACCTTCCAATTACATTTTTTTTGTTCTCAAGAATGTAACTCAGCAACTCATTTGTATAAATGTTATTTTAATTCAACAATTAATTGTAACAAACATCAACCATAAGGGAACAAAGGTGCTCCATGTTCCTTGGTAGTATTTTGGAATATAATGAATAAAGAAATTACAGGATTTTAGCCAGAAAGCATGTGTTGCTAACATCAGATTCTTACTAAACTCAAAACAAAGAATTGATGCATTTACAGAGCATAATGGGTGGATTTGTCCAGTTTTGGTGCATTAAATGAACAAAAAATAATAATAGATAATCAAAATATACTTTTCAATATTTGACTTGCTGATCACCACAGAGAACTGATCAAGGTTAAATTGACTGACTGGTGCATCAATAATTTCCATCCATTTTCTTTACCCACTTCTTCCATAGTGGGTCACAGGGGAGCTGGTGCTTATCTCCAGCAGTCAACGGGTAAGAGGCGGGGTCCACCCTGGACAGGTCGCCAGTCCATCGCAGGGCAACACAGAGACACAGGACAAGCAACCATGCACACACCCATTCACACCTAAGGGCAACTGAGAGAGACCAATTTACCTAACAGTCATCTTTTTGGACTGTGGGAGAAGGCTGGAGTACCCCAAAAGAACTCACGCATGCACGTGGAGAACATGCAAACTCCATGCAGAAAGACCCCAGGAGTCGGGAGCCGAACCAAGGACCTTCTTGCTGCAAGGCAACAGTGCTACCAACTGCACCACCATGTAGCCTCTGAATATTTTCATTTAATTGTTATTTAACTTCAGAGCACAGCACTTTGGCCCAATTGTGTTGTCACTACAGGAAAGGCATAAGGTTGGTGAGTTATTTGTTTTATTGAATTAATAAACTGCACAACCTCCTGGTCAAGATGCATATGATTATGGTCTGAAATCTGACATTCACACCATCTCAGGCATTCTCCAGGTCATACAAGCATTCAGCTAATATAGTTTGTTACCCCATGATAAATGAGGTTCATGATACATTTTCAGAAGTGATATATTTCATGTTTCTTTTTCATTTGATTTGTTGATGGTTTCATAGAGGTTGTCTGGATCAGGGGAAACTTCAGCAGAATAAACCTTCACAGAGCTGTAGGTCACTGAGTCACCTGCCTCCTCGCCATCCCTAACCTGAGCATTGAAAAATGAGATTTTATTGTGTCAATGTGCACCTAAAACAATACTCCTCAATTCAACTCAGTTCAGTCATTGGAAGAGATCTGATTTGGGTCCTGAAATCTCCTCTAAAAAGTGAAGGGGACATCACAAACTCTGACTTTTATCTCACCTTTCACCCCTGTAAGATTGTGTTTTTGTGGAGTTTTTGTGGAGGAAACAGACATTTCCACATCTTCTAACATTATACAGGAAACTGAGTAACAGCAGCTTTTTTTCACATTTACCCAACATGAAGCAACATGATTTATATGTAAGAATGCCCAAAGTATCAAGCCTGCAGAAGTTCTGCGTATTTAGCTCTTATTTTCAACATACAGCTAAACAGAAGGTAACTTGCCCAAATTGTACTTTCTGCCTTCTTTATGTGGCAAATAGTGGCGTAGGACACTTCATCTTCAGGATAAGCCTAAAACAAAAGAAAAATCATTGCTGACTCACATGAAAGTTCACAAAACAAGAAAGACACCCTTCAGTCAAAACTGCTCCATTTCTTTTTTCGTAGAGAAAACTGGGTGCATCCAGGTCACTGGATGCAAACCACCTCCACAGGCTAACACATTACAGAACAGTTTTACAATTTAATTAGAACAAGTATCCTTCTAGAGAGGGAACTGATGCATCATGTGACGAAATCTATTGTTGGTTCCCTTCCTGTCCTCTTACATTTGAACCAGTCACTCTATCTCCTACGCACACAAAGGAACCTGACCTTTCAACCTTAGTAAGCTTATGTCGTTTTCAAACTACAGCTGAGAAGCTACAAGCAACATGTCTATTAATGTCGGTTCCTATCTTTTTTCCATCTGAAATTCCATATTTCCAACTTCAAACTTCTTGATTTATTTCAAAAACCACATGTATATTACAGTTTTATTATCTGTATATTTTATAAATCATGAAAAAATACAACATTTATGTTGGCTTCTGCTTACTGGGCAGTAAAATGTTAATTCACATTAATCTGTGACTCTTAGACTTGTCAGACCAGGACGGCTCTATCCTCCACTAAATATATTCTAAACCACAATTTGTAACCTTTTTTTAAATAGCAATTTTCAAGGCTTTGTTCACAGTATTAATCTGTGGTTAAAATACTGTGATTGACCAGAATGTTTTATTCAGAAATGTATTTTTCAATTCAGTTTCCAAACCACTGTTAACGAACAACAGCATCAATAAAATAAATAAAAAAGTATATGAAAAATAATCTACAAACCTGAGACTGAAAAAAAGGTTTACTGTGATGCCTAGGTATGTTTACTGACACTAATTTGCTTCATACCTACATTTATATCTATTGCAGATGCTTCATTCAAACTATTTTACTTAATTTATCTTCTGCTTGAAAGCAGAAACACAATTAATATCTTTTCTCAGGCAGTAACCAGTTGAAAACCTGATCTAAGAGGCTCTGCAGGCCTAAAGTACAGACAAAATGGACCCTGTTTGATTTTCCTGAATAAGTGTGTATTTATCAGTGACATCTCTGTCAGTAACTTAAAAACCAAAATGATCAATAAGTTTAATTAAAACTGAAGTTGGCGAATATAAATTACCTTTTTAACAAATTCTGATGTTTATTTGTTTAATAATGTAGTTAAAGTTGGGATTCTGGAAACTCAAACCCAGTCAATTATCTTTTTTCCATGGTTTTCTGGATCTTAAATAATAAAAGTAAAGTTTCAAGACAGTGGAGGAACCCTGTGTTAAGCAGCAGACTGCAGGCAGACTAATTGACCGGCTAATACAGCTGATAGCAGCCAGTTATAGTTGTGCTACTCCAAATGGTGCAGATCATGTGGTCAATTTAGTTTGTATTTATTCTATATTTATGCTTAAGCCTATGAATCAAAATCAGATTACAATAAAAAATATATAACGGTCATTTTCAATATGTCACATTATTTCAGCAGTATTTGAAAATATTGCTGCTTTAGCTTTTTAACATTATACATTTTTGTGCAAATGCAATGAAAGTATGGTGTTTTTATTTAACGCATACTGTGGGAATCTAACCCTGACTCATGCCTACTCACATCTATTGCAGTATTACCTTAAGAAGAGCGTGCATTTTCCTAATGTAACACCTAAATTGGAAAACATTCAAGATTTTTATATTTCAACCTTGCTTATGTTTGGAGGTTTTTGCAGGTTTGGTTGTGCATAGCAATGCCAAGGTGAACAGATGATGCAGTAGGGTGGCCAAATATGACCAAAAATCTTTAGATCATGACCTTAAAAGACTTTCCATGATCCAGTCTGTTGCTAAGAAATTACAGTGATCATTCTAGAAATAAACTGTTTATTCTGTGTGTGGTTAGTTTGTGTAAGAAATCACATGTTTAGTGATGTATAATCCTTATCATTGAGCTGATGAGACTTTAATGTGAAGTGGGATACACAAAGTTCAGGCAAAACATTTTTACCATGTTTGGACTGGTTTCTGGATTAGATGAAACCACAGCAGAATTTAGGATTTGTTCCTAGAAGTACAAAGGAAAGACAGGGTTTAAATCCCCACTCAGAGTGTGAAGTGCGTGTTGTACAGCTTTTTTTTGCAAAATTAGGAACAAAATAAAGCAAAAGTTTGAGGTCTTAACAAAGTTTGACCTCAGATAAAAAACAAAATCTCATAGTTATTCTCTTTCACTTACAGAGGGACATCTGTAAATGCTCCTCAGATTTCACAGCTGAGTTAAATGATCAAAATTGAAAACTCACCTCATCCTGAAGCATTATTGAGTCTAAAATGCATCAAAATTACAGTTTAGCTCCAATATACAACTTTTTGAAGATAATTCATTTGTTTTAAAGGTAAATTCTGCCCTCACCTTCCCTTCTAATCCACAGGATGATCACTACAACAGTTGTTATCGGTGCTACTACACCCAGCGTCACAACAATGTATAACCACAAATCTGCAAACAAAGGAAGGAAAATTGTCTCAGCTTCAGCTTCCTGTTAAATGTACAACTTAAATATGCAATAAAAATGTTACCCATGTTAAAAAGATTTTCTGTTCAAAAACAGAAAAGCAATTGTAGCATAAAATGAAATATAACAGGTTAGGGTTGGGGTACTTAATGGGGTTGTTGGAGTGTCTCTGATTGCCGGGACTGTTACGTCAGTTTTTCTTCCATCTGGTTTTGTTGTGTTTGCATCATTGCCTGTTAAAGTCAATAACAAAACTTGCACTGTAAGAAGTTTGAAATAGCGGTTTGATGTTAATGGATATGGTCCCAGTTCTTTATAACTTACCAGAAGACTGAGGGCTGTGGGCAAACAGCTGGTCTATTTTAGTGTCATCATCCTTCAATTTGCATGAAAACCGCTCAAGATATTTTGGGTTCTCCTTAAGAAAGCTTGCTGGAATAACCACAGTAACTAAGCATCTAGATGACTGTATGATCTCTGCATCTTCCACAGTTTTTCCCTCATCCATCCACTCCTCTGTGTGTCTGCATTTTGTCCTGCTTGTTGACACGAAGCAGGACAACCTAACCTGTTCACCCTCTTCCTTCTCGGTTACTGGTGAAGGACATAAAAAAAAGATTTTTACATTAATTCCTAAGTTCTCTTTTAAATTTATAGTGACAAAAAACGGAATATAATACTGTAAAAACGTACGTGTTATGAGAAACAGATAAACATTAGCATCAAGATGACCTCTTGAATGAATGGTTCTGCAGGTGTAGAAACCGACATCCTCATCTAACACCTTCTTGCAGAGAGCAATTTCTTGCAGATGACAAATTGCTCTTGCAGAGAGCAATTTGTCATCACCTTTAATCTTTCTGTGTTTTTACGAACTTGCCCACCTTCAGAAACTATAATTTCTGCATCTTGTGATTTACTGAACAGCCAGTTAGTTTTTTCACATCGATCATCTCTCATAATATCGCAAGGCAGAGTGACGTCATCTCCATCTCGGACAACATATGTAGGTGAAAACTGTCCTGTGATTTCTGTTGAAAAAATAAAATGTTTGTTTTTGACATTGTAATTAGATTTAATAAAGGTTTTGTTAAGTTTGGAGCATTGTTTCCTTGTCTTACCTGTAAACTGCAGAGCCAGAACCAGAATTACAAACATTTTAATCCACTCAGGTTCACCCTTTATGAGCACAATAAGTTATTTCTTCTAGCATCTCTGTCTTTGAACAAGGAAATCCTGAGCCAATTTCCTGTGAGTTGCAATATGTACTTTTCTCAAACGGATGTTGTTTTTGCATCCAGTGTGTACATTGCCAAATTCATGTCATCTTTTCCAGACAGGGAATTTTTGAAGATTGAAAGGTTGAAAAATAAACTACACTTACAGGGAATCTGAAAAGTAAATTGGTTAAGTGAGGAGGCATAATAGCAGGTTTTAATGCAAGTTATTGCTCAGTAGCTGGAGCATGCTGAGAAAAGAGCTGAAATGCAGGAAGGTTTGATGAAAGGTGGAGGAACAATGTGACCTTTTGCAGATATTAAGATAACATTGAGAAACTTGGTTTCTCCAGTCAGATGCTATTACACAACTAACACTTCCAGTCATTCAGAACATTCTGTTCACTGCAGAAAGTTTTTGATAATAATGAGATAATTGATAATAATTGAAAGATCCAAAGGTAAGAAGTTATATTTTAGTTGTGTTTTGTTTAATGTTCTGTACACTAACGAAGGTGGCTACATAATTATGATTGTATAAATAATGCAAAGAAATTATTTTGTAGCTGGTTTTCAATAACCAGCTACAAAACCAATAAACTAACCAGAGATTCTACCAGCTAAAAACATTGCACAAACTGGCCAGAGAACCAGCAAACCAACTAAAAAACTTCTGAACCAATTATCAGGCCAACCCGAGAACCAACAAAACATCTAGAAAACAAATGACCCAACCAACCTCAAGACTAAATAAAGCAACTACAAAGGCAGTTACCTCGTAAACCAGTCAACCAACAACTAACTAACCCCATTAACAAACTTACCATCAAACTAGGGGACAAGCAAAACAAGAAAACTATATAACAAATCAAACAATCATACAACTACTAAGGCATCAAGGAAACAACTAAGACATCAAGCTAACCTACGTGTCAACCTGAACACCAACATAGTGAACAGATTATTAACAAACTGACTAGATAACTAGTGAACCAACCTACCTACCTACCTACCTACCTACCTACCTACCTACCTACCTACCTACATCAATCAGAGAATGACCAAATCAACTAGAAAACCAGTGAATCTACTAATCTGAAAAACTACAGATCCAACAAACCAAATAGTAAACCAAAGACCCAACTAATCAACTAACAGTGCAGGAGATAACACCAGAATCCATAACCAAATCAGAAAATTAGAAAAAAATGTACTAAAACCATCAAACATCTTCACATTGCCATCATTTTTCAAGCTTAATATTACTTAGAATGAACTAAAGTAACTGGCTGTCGTTGCAACTTATTGGCAGAAGGGTTCATCAAACAATGAGAAAGTACATTCCAAAAAAAATAAAAAATTCAGTTATTGTAAATGAAACTCTGCTCAGCAACAGTTGCTGTGTTGAGATTGATAGATAACCAATCTCTTAAAGTGATTACACAGTGATTACACAGTATATGTTGGCTAATTTTATATGAGGGAGAATATATAATCATAAAATGGACTAAGAACATAATTTTGACTGTTTTATCTTTACTGCATATAAGCTGCATCATGCCAAACACAGTTCAGTTTATATAAACTAGTATGTTTCAGTGAATATTTAACTTGTTGCTTGCTTAATTCAGATTGCACTGTGACTCTACCTTTGTTTGAATAAGCTGCGAAACTGCTGTGCAATTTCTGCAGCATGCTGATTGCAGGGGATGAATACTTTAAATATCTCTAGGTAGTGGGTTAACAGACTTTCATGTTAGTTAGAGTTTATCTCTCACATAGTAGGACACACAATCCTGTCTTCGGTTCTAGCAATACCAGACTGTAACAAAACTTACTTTCAGTGAATCCATTATAGATGAACAACTGAAGTCAATTCTTAGGACACATTCTTATATCTTGAATAAAACATATTTTACATTTTGCCTGTTAAACACTGTAATTCTACAATGACGTCAGAACACATGGTCCATTTGTCATAAAGGAGGGATTTAATAAGGATTTGTTTGTAAGGTTTACAGTGTGATTTATTTTTAACTTGATAATTCTGCACTAATGATGTAAAATAAAAATATGTGCATTCTTATGAGAGATTCTGTGGCAGCGTGTCTGCTGCTGGTTCATGCAGAATTGTGAAATCCGGAATACTTTGATGCAGATCAAAGTACCATAGGTTAAAGAAATCATTCACCCTCTTCAGTGTGTGAACTCTCCTTCTATTTGTCCAGTCAAACTGGGCTGCGTTTTATTCCCAGCTACTTAAACCACCTGGTTTCCCTCAAAGCGCTTACTTACTTTCACTCTCAGAACGATACTTTTCGAAGCCATGGGGGTTTTAGATGTTTTGCTCCAGTCCTACTCTGGCTCTTTGTTGTTGGCTCTGGCAGTTCTTCTGCTTGTGTATTTAATGTCCTCCTCCAGCTTTAGTTCTGAAAAACATGGGAAGGACCCACCGGGACCGAGACCTCTTCCTGTCATTGGAAACCTTCTGCAACTTGACCTCAGCAAAACATACCACACATTAATGGAGGTAAGCAGGTCAGAGGGCGCTTTCTATAAGAGGTAAATTCATGCAAATTCATTTTATCCTGCCTATGTCATGAATTCAAAGTTGCTGGAGTAATGAAACAATACAAAACCCGAATGATCTACTGCTGAAACATAGAAATACTGTCACCATAATTTAGAAAATGAGATCATTTTCAGAAAATGCCAAAACTAACACTACTCAGGTTTATTGTCACATGGATATACAGAATATTAAAGGTAT
Organism: Crenichthys baileyi; assembly: GCA_036173005.1. Classification (NCBI taxonomy): domain Eukaryota; kingdom Metazoa; phylum Chordata; class Actinopteri; order Cyprinodontiformes; family Goodeidae; genus Crenichthys; species Crenichthys baileyi. Next base: position 208,574 of record JAHHUM010002400.1, read on the forward strand.
GCCATAGCATTACTTGGTATTTTTAGGGTTGCTACTGACATCTGGCTTGGATGTAATGCAATAGCAATAATAAAAAAATCAAACCAGTATTCCTCCTAACATTGTCCTACAACTGCAAATGACTCTGGTTGGTTTGGTGATTATTGCTTTTAGGTGAACAGTAAATCAAATATCTCCAAAAAAAATAATAAATAAAAAGGGACAGCGCCTCAGCATTTTGTTTAATAAATATGATACACTCTTTGATTGGTTTTGCAGAAATTCACTGTGTGTACTTACTGGGACAGTGATGTGAGCTGGTAGGAAGGGACTTAAAGCGGGTTTCTAAAGTTTAAAAAAGCTTTTATGTCTAAAAAATGATAATGATAAATAATTTCTAAACTATTGTAACATACTCTGCACAACTCACCAAAAAACAAACAACTCTGTTAGGAGAAATATGTGACAAAATATATAAAAAGCTGCAAAAACCTGGTTATATAAGTGTGAACACTTCAGTAATAAACGGAACCACTTTTTGATTAAATTTTAGCAATCAGTCTTTTTAGTCACAGACTCAACATCAAATCTTGACAATCTGATTAACCTGTAATAAACCCAAGCTTTTGCAGTTGGATATATGACCTTTGCTCATTTATACCATAGTACTAAAGACATACTTTGCAGAGTTTACAACAGATCAACATGACCTTGCTGTACAAAGGTATCAGTCAGGACACGAGCAAAAAATAAATAAATTCTGCAGCACTTTATATGTTCTTATATTAGGATGTGGAAAGAAATGACAAGTATTCACATTTCATGCTGGTGGATTAAAACCATACTGAGATTAGAAAATGGAGTGAGCAATTAACTGAAAGCAACTTTTAAACTCAAACAGGCTTTAAAGTCTAGCTGACCACATCCATAAGATTTTCACAATCTGCACATAATTCTGCTTTTTTAAGTGATTATCTGTCAGGCATCCACACTCCTATGACCTCATGATGACAAAGGCAAAAACACTTTGTCTTTGAAAGGCTTTTTGCTCTTCACTGCTGAGGTTGGTCACAGCTAAGCAACTATTTTAAGTTCCTTTAAAGATCCTGAGGGCGACAGCACAAAAACATCCAGTGGTAGTACCAGATGGTTTGTGATGACACCAGTCTCTGTGTTAACACAAAGCAGCTCTCAACACTTTCACATGCTCGTTGCTGACATCACTTTTGCCCTGCCCAGTTGCATGTTTCACTAATTATCATTATTTTTTAATTGATCATTGTCTATATTTTTAGATAACAGAAACATGACCAGTATCTTTCTATTGTTAGTTATCCAAGAAGTATGGATCAGTCTTCACGGTCTATCTTGGGCCCAAAAAAGTGGTGGTCCTGGCAGGATACAAGACGGTGAAGGAGGCTCTTGTCCAGTTTGACGAGGAGTTCGGAGAACGAGATTCCTTGCAAATTTTACACGATTTCAACAAAGGGCATGGTGAGGAAAGACAGCCTTTAGTAATTTGGATTTGCATCTGTCTATCAGAATTTAAGTCATTTCTTTCCTCTTATTTTATTTTAGGAGTTTTATGGTCAAACGGGGATTCTTGGAGAGAAATGCGGCGCTTTGCTTTGACAAACCTCAGGGACTTTGGAATGGGCAAGAAGGCGTGTGAAGACAAAATTATTGAGGAGTGTCAGCATCTCATTGAGGTTTTTAAGAAATTCAAAGGTAAAATCTCTACATTTTGCATTAAATTCAGCATTAAATTCAGTCCAGTCTCATAGATCACGATAACAATAGCTTTCATTCAACTGAATGTTTAGTGTCATAAAGCTGCAAAATCAAACCCATCTCTGAGTTGCCAATGATTGCTAATCAAACACAAATCAACCTGGTCATGTCCTGCACACACATGAGCTTTCAAACATGTGTGATGTGTGTCGGGCCTCACCCCTGCTGAAGAAACTACCGTTGGCTGAAGTCCGGTGAAGTCCATCTGTCCTGTCTCATCACACTTCACCACAACTTGTACATTATTAAAGTCCAAAAATTATATGGACCCCACCACAGAGCTGTGAAGCTGCTAACCATTGGAAAGGTCAGCTAATGCTGCTTTGAAATTGCTTTTAAATGCGAATTCATACTGTTTGGTCAAAGTCACATGCTCTTTTTGATACCTTTCACTGAATATTCAACATTAATAGAGTTGTTTTTTACAAGAAAGCAACAATTACTGAAATTTGAGATATATTTAGTACTGTGCAAAAGTTTTGGGCAGGTGTGAAAAAATGCTGTAAACGAACAAAGAATGCTTTCAGAAATATAAATGATGCTTTATTTTTATCAATTTACAAAATGCTAAGTGAGCGAACCCAAACATACTGCCAAAGTCATTAAGAACTATCTTCAGCGTAAAGAAGAACAAGACTTACTGGAAGTGATGGTATGGCGCCCAGCAGGGCCTTATGCCGTCATTTCCGGAGTCTCCCATGGTCCGATGACAGACCTCCCTCGTGACACAGTTGGTTCTGTCTCTTTTTAAGTTACACTTTTAGCTGTTTTCCATTCAACTTGGATGTTGGGACTCAGATCTGGGTATGATGGTTATCAGTACTTAGTCCTTATGTTAATTTGTTACACAAAACCTGATTTCTGATCTGATTTGTTTGAGTTTTTTTAGCCTACTTCTTGTTGTCAGTCAGGTTCTATTTAGCAGGTTTCTCAATTCCACAGGTCTGGCAGTATTCATTCCTGGGTCTTGCTAGTGAAATCCAACATATAAAATGTGGCTCATCACAATTCCTTTGTGATTCAACAAGGGGAGTACTTACTTGTCTCACATAGGGTCAAGCTGGTTTGGATGGTTTTCCCGCTAATCAAAGGAATCAAACTGCATTTTAAATTGAGTAAGGCGATCTCTGAATGATTTGTTTAATGGTCTGAAACATTTAGGTGTGAAAAAAATAGAAGAAATCTGTAAGGGGGCAAATACTTTTTCACAGCCCTATAAACTCCACTTATTTCTTTTTACTTTGTCGCAGGAGAACCTTTTGATACAATGCAGTCAACAAACTATGCGGTCTCTAACATCATCTGCTCCATGGTCTATGGCAGCAGGTTCGAGTACAGTGACCCAGAGTTTACATCAATGGTGGATCGAACAAACCAAAGCATCCTGCTCAGTGGCTCTCCATCCTTTCAGGTATTTATCGCAGATAGCAACATTTTGCAATATCATGTTCCAAGCTGACGTTGCAAGCTGCAAACATCATTAACTTATACAAGACCCTTTTCTTTGAAAGCTTTACAACATGTTTCCACGCCTCTTTAAATGGGTGAAAATGAGGAAGGAGTTTCTGGAAACTGTTGCAGCCAATAGGAAGCAGAACTCCGCCCTCTTCAGTCAGTTGAAGCAGACCCTGAACCCTGACATGTGCAGAGGCTTTGTCGATGCCTTCCTGGTTCGCAAGCAAAATCTGGAGGTTTGGTTTCTTTTATTTGAAATGATTTTAGAGTTTATCAGCTCTGATTGAACTTGCTCACTTTCCCGTCACATCACAGCTCGATCTTTCTCCCAGTTTAGTGTTTTGTATTTCTGGGAAGATGTGCTCTAATTTCTGTGTTTTAATGTTAAATCATGAAAGTACTGCTATATGACTTTCTAATAAAACATGCATTAACAAACTCTAATTTATGGTTGCAGTGGCAGAATGATTCTAACTAATATATATATTTTCATTGAAGATACAACCTTCTTTTAAATAGGATCTTCTATGATGCATGTTTAAATGCATTGTGCATAGGAGGTATGTAATAAATTACAAAATTACATCAATGTCAACACCAGCATTATATTTTATATTCTCTTGTAGATATGTCTGAAGCACTCCCCCTTCACTGCAGCTTGTCAAACACAACATGCTCCTTTTTTATGCCTTGGAATATCCTTTAGTTTAGTCTAAATGGGACCATGCCAAAAAAAAATCTGTTCATAAATCTGATTCCAAAAATATAAAGCTGTATAATTTCACTGTAGTGGAGATTTGCACAAGAAGGAATGGGTAAGACACATTTTTTTAACATTCAAAATATAAAAAGACAAAGGTCTGGTGTGTATTTGGAAAAGGAAGTAATGAGATGAGATGTTGGGAATCCCACAGCATAAATCTCAAGATGTGAATCCAATAACTACATAGATTTATGCTGTTTAATCTTTTCTTTTACGTTTCATCATCTGTGTTTGTTATGCCTGATTTTATTGCACTTTGTAGTTTTTGATCTGTGAAAGGTACAAAACGAATAAAGTCTACTTACTTACTAGTACTTACTAGTTTTCAACTTTCTAATGTTTTCTTGGATATTAGTTTATGGTATAGTATATTTATATTTAGTTTATAAGATATTAGTTTAACAATTCTTATGTAAGAATGAATAATTAAGTAAAAATCACATTGAGAAAGAAAAGTAGCAATTATGATTAATGATGGAAGTTATTTACTTCTTCCTTTAGTATTTGTGATGAAGATTGTTAAAAAAACAAGAGAAGAAGACAAATCATTAAAGTAGATTTATAATTTTTGACTTTCACAGTAAAAATGCAACATATAAATCGGGGGAGTCCTGAAGAAAAGTAAAAAGTAATAATGACTGGGTGTGATGACAGAAATGTTTATGCAGAATCACAGTTGCTTGTTTATTTACAGGCATCTGGCGTTAAAAACAGTCACTTCCACAATGACAACCTGTTGATTACGGTCGCAAACTTGTTCAACGCTGGCACTGAAACAACATCCACCACTCTGAGATGGGGGCTTCTTCTCATGGCCAAATATCCAAAGATACAAGGTAAACACTTTACCACCACGAGAAGAAGAAGGAAAGACCTTGACCAAGAATGTGTTGCTGCTGTGAATAAATGATCATTACCTTCATCTTATTCCATCTAAAAGACCAGGTCCAGGAGGAGCTGAGGAGGGTCATAGGAGATCGACAGGTTCAGGTTGCAGACAGGAAGAGTCTGCCGTTCACCGACGCCGTCATCCATGAGACACAAAGACTGGCCAGCATCGTTCCCACTGCACTTCCTCATAAAACCAGCAAGAACGTCATGTTTCAGGGTTACTTCATTAAGAAGGTCAGTCTGGAAAAAAATACATATAAATTTATATAAAGATAGGAAAAGCAAACCCAACATTACTGAAAATACTAAAATAATCCCACATTTCACAGTAATACTGCAATTAATTTTAAATGAGGTAGTGTTAAATTATATGGTTTTACTTAACCTTATTACAGTTCAGGGCTACTGGCCAGGGCATGCAGCTTTGAGGTCTACATTAATGCTCTTTCAGCTTTTAAGTTTAGAAATCAATGTTTTAAAATTAAAGCATTAAACAAGAATTTATTTGCTACAGTTTTATGTAAATATGGACACGATTGTTTCAAAGATGCGCAAAAACAAAGAACATGCAGAGACACACTAATTGCCATGAACCCAAATTTATGCAGAAAATGAAAATATATTAAAATGTTGTTTGAAAATGCAGCAGAAGCAGGTTTATTTGTGGGGAAGATGATTCAGAAACAAGGGGTTGGTGCTGTAGGTGAGACAGACAGAGGAAGACCTAGGACCTCTAGTGGTCAAAATGAAGAATGCAAGGAAAACATGCCATTTAAAAATGTACTTTTAGAGCTTTCTCTCTATGTAAGATTATATGGTTACAAACTGGTTAATTATTTTTAAATAAGAACATTCTGCAACAGCATTTCTTCCGTCATCTACAAGCGTTTAATTGCTGAAATTAGCTTGAACTGCTACCAAGATACTGGATTATCTGACTGGGAAGAAACAGCAAAAAAGTGTGCTGTATATTTTTTTTAATTATGAGGTAACACAATTTAATTCTTAGATAAATTCTCTCTTCTGTTTCCATATTTTGTGCTTGCTACAGGGCACCACAGTCTTTCCTCTCCTGACCTCTGTCCTCCATGATCCCAGTGAGTGGGAGAAACCCCACAGCTTTTATCCCGCTCACTTTCTGGACAAAGATGGAAAATTTGTCAAGCCTGATGCCTTCCTGCCATTTTCTGCAGGTATGTGTCAGTTCAGGGAATCTCTGCTGAAGTGCTTTTACAGGAGATCTTCAGTTTTCCCCTTTTCTCTGCTCCAGGGCGCAGGATCTGTCTGGGAGAGAGTTTAGCCAGGATGGAGCTCTTCATCTTCTTCACCACCTTGCTGCAGCACTTCCGCTTCGCTCCTGCACCAGGAGTTACAGAAGATCAACTGGATCTGACACCACGTGGAGGCATCACTCTCAGCCCTTCACCTCATAAATTGTGTGCCGTTTCTCGGATGTGAAGAAAATGAGCCACTCAAGTTAAACTCAACAAAACAAATATGCAAATCAATATCTCAAAAACTACTTTTGTGAAACAGAAAACTATTAATGCTACTTGAACTAAACTGAATTGAATTAATTAAGATAATAAAGTAATAAACAGTACCGTGTCATCTGTTTCATGTAAAAACTGATTTTAATCATCTTGTGCTTGACATGCCGCTGAAGTTGCTTTTGCTAAATTAAAATGGCAGGGAGGCCTTCCAAGCTGAAAGATTTGGAGCTTGTCACCAAGGATGAATAAAATATGACTAATTTTCAATGTCCAATATTTAAATAAAATGCAATAAAACAGTTATTTGTGAAAACTGATACCTCTTTTGTGTCGATTCATTTTCTATTGAGGGATGCAGGTTTCATTTCCTCTCACAAACATCTTTGCTGAAAAAATTGTTTAAAATCTAAAGATATCAGTGGTATAAATACTTAAAGAGCTCAACTGTCAGCAAAACAGATCGAAACAAAACAATACAGGTGTACTCTGAGGCAAAATGCCTGCATTTGTCCCCCTGAATCAATATTGTTGTGATTATGAATATATTACTTAATTTTAATCCTTTAATATTTTATCAAATAATATTTGGGTCTGTTAAGGGTTGTCCTGTGAATACCAGCCCAGTAAGGCGATGGTATTAGGACAAAGTTGAAAGGTGTGAGCCAAGCTCTGACATTATTGAACAGCATAAACTCTGTACACACATGGAATGAATTCACACAATTTCTTAAAATACAAGAATTTATTAACAAAAATAAGTCAACTCAAAGTCAAACATTTCAATCAACAAACTCTTTACTATACTAAAACAATCCAACTAAACTACCAAGCAGAATTAAAGAATAATGAAGACTAATGGGCTATGTACAATATAAACAAGTTGATTAAAGATGATTGAAAATCATGACCAAAAGAGTGATGCCACATTACCATGAAGAATCTGGAAATGAAGTTAAGTTAGTCTTGGAACCAACTTAGGCAATAATCAGCAAACGTTTAGACGACCATTCACAATGTAAGATCAAATATTATTTTAATAAAATAAAGTTTTAAAGAATGATCTGCTGAATAAAAACCAACCTTCTGGATGAATAATTCTCAAGAAATATTAAGGATTTGGTAAAATATTTAAGGAAATATTTTGGAAAAGAGCCAAATCTTTCTGGAGAAAAGGGCCTTAATGGTGTTTACTTGGTTATCAAGTTTAGTAAAATAATTTTTAGGGAACTATTATTTACCAGATTGAAAACTAATAACCTTTCTGGGTAAATATTATTTAGCAGGCTAGCAGGTGTCCTAAGCTCATAGCTTAGCACCAGAATCAAACACACACCTTTAAAAATACAGTTAATAAAATAGTTAAAATGCATAAGCGCGGACGGCGCGTTAGGAGCAACCTTCTGTGTTTAAAATTACCCTTTAAATAAAGTTTGTCTTAACTTAAAAAACATACAAACAAAGAACACAAAGCTGAGCAGGTGTGCTGCAGGTAGCCTGCTAGCACTAAGCTAGCTGAGTTCAACACAAACAAAACCAAACTTCATAAAATGAAAACGTTCAGATCATTTCATCCTAAATATCTCTCCATTACTCTGCCCAAACACCTAACCTCGTATGAACCGTGCTGAGGAAAAGCTGTTTGAAGAAAGCTATCCGAACAAAGGGTTAGCTTCCAGCTAACCTCCGGAGCAGTGACTGGGCGGCCGCTCTGTCAGGCCGACCAAACTGCACGTTACCACGGTGATGCGGTCTCGGTTGTCCTCCTTCCAGACTGGGAAAACCGCGTCTCTGTAGGGATTTCTCTTGAACACAGTTTGCTTCTGCAGGCCTCAGAGAGAAAGTAAGCAATGCTCTAACCTTAATTTCCCTTTTTATGAACGAATGAATACCGGATACAAAACAGTAATTCATCCGTACTTAACTCGTGCATATAAGACATTCTCGGATCCAGTTGAGTTTATGTCTGTTTGCCAGCAAAGAGACATTAGCGCGCTGCCTCCCCTATCCTGGTCCCTCAGAGAAGCAGTGGAAGAGAAAGACTCGTGGGAGAAGTGGGGGTTTTATTTGGACAGTGGCATCATGGGAAGTTCGCTGTTACCCCAATTCCTACGTTGTGCCGGAAGTGGGTTAATGCAATTTATTTTGAAACTTCCAGAAACGTTTGTACCGGCGGGAAAGTGAGAAGAGGACAGGAGGAGGCGTAGGAGAGAACGAAACAAACAAACCAAGGCGGTAGGATTTGATTGGGTGGATTGCATAAACTGTACATTGACTGTAGCAACATGGCTTCTACATCAGGAGGAAATAGTGGAAATGAGATGGAATGGATGATATCAAGATCAGCAAGACTGAAAAGAGCACTTAGGAAGAGACAAGAAAGGGCAAGAAGTTGGTCAGAAGACAGTGAGCCAAGAGTAGAAACTAGCAAAAGGACAAAAACAAACCAGTGGGCGAGTTCACGAGAACTGGATGACTAGAACATGGAAGGGAAATTTCCCAAATTTGGGGTTTAAATTTTCAAGCAAGATGGGGGTATTTTCACCCGATAAAACTGACCAAAGCAATAGAGGAAGAAATGGGAAAATAAAACGGCAAAAATCATGAATAACAGAAGAGTGTTAAAAATGCTATCAGTGAAACACGAAACAGAAGATAATCAAAATAAAAACCTTGATGGGGGAAAAATTAAAACAATATTCCGGTTTTTTTACAAGACTGAGAGGAGTAATTTCAGGAGTTCCACTAAAAAAAGATGGAGGAGGGGAAAAAAGAAAAAAAAGGAGGGAAAATAACAGATGGCCCCAGAATAAAAAGGGAAAAAGAAAAGGGGGGAACTTAAAGACACTATGGCAGTGATTATACAATTTAAAAATTTTGCCAGAAAATATCCAGCGGGGATATATGAACCACAGAGTTAAGAGTACATTCCTGAACCCCTCAGATGTTTTTACTTGCCAAAGAAGGGGGACATATTGCAAAGGCATGTAAAGGAAAAAATTTTAGCTGTGAAAAGATGTGGGAGGTCCACATGAATTTTGGAAAAATTAAATAAAGATGCAAAAATTAAATGTTGTAACTGCGGAGGAGAACACAGCGCAGCATAGGGGGGCGTAAAGTACAAAAGGAAGCCAGAGAAGCTCAAAGAATGAAAATAACAGAAAGAGTTTCATATGCTGAAGCTTTAAAAAGAGTAAAAAGATAGTGTAAGAGGAATGAGGTTGGGGAAAACGGAAAAAAGAAACAACTTGGAATACAAATAAGGGGCAAAAATATCAGAGAAAAAATCTTGGTACCAGCAACAGATATCCAGAATATATTTTTATAAATGTAGAGTGGATGAAAAAAAAATGGGGGGGGTGAAAAAAAAAAAACTTTGTAGCATTTATATGCCATATTTTTATGTTAAGTACAAATGAAGAGAAAAGTTAAAAAAAAAAATTGTAACAGCAGCTGGAAGGTTTTAGATATGAAAAAAAATCCAAGCAGATCAGATTCATGCCATTTTGAGTGCCCAAGAAACAACAGAAAAAGCACAAGATTAGGATCCATGCTTTTCTAATGGTTTACATATTCTTCAATGGAATGCTAGAATTTTAATAGCTAATGGACAAGAATTTAAAAAGTTTGTTTTTGAATTAGAAATAATCCCAGATATAATGTGTTCAAAAAACATGGTTAAAACTAGCCTAGATTTTACATTTCTGGATATAGCATAGAAAGACAAGATAGAAGTAATGGTAGGGGAGGGATGTGCTACTCTAATTAAAGATGGAATAGCTTATAAGAAAAACCCAATAAAAAAAAAGAACTAGAATGTGTTAGTATAAAAAATATATATTAAAGGAAATATGGAAATATTAAAATTATAAATTATTATAATCCATGTAAAGATATTGACAGTGAAATTTTTTAGGAAATAGCAGGAAAAACACATAGAAGAGAATTATGGTGTAGTTATTTTAATGCCCAAAATAGTCTTTGGGGGGACAGGAAGACAGATCATAATGGTAACATAGTTGAAGAAATAATGGATGAAAGGGTCATTATTTTGTTTAAATAAGGGTAAAGGTACAAGAGTAAATATACATAAAAATACAGTTTCCTGTCTTGATATTACATTAATATCGGTTTGTCTAGTTAGTTCATGTGAAGGGGATGTCAACGGGTTCTCCCATTAGGGACGATCACTTTCCAGTGAGTAAAAAATTTAAGACAATAAAAACAGGCAAAGATTTTATATTAAAAGATGGTCTTCAATAAAGCTAATTGGAAAAAATTTAAAATAAATTGTGAGGAAACCCAGTCATTGGTTTTACATTAAAAGGCAACTTTAAAGAATTCAAGTCAAATAAGGGAACATTTTTAAAGCCGCAAATTCTAGCATACCAAAAAACCGTAAAGGTAAGAAAAAAGTTTTTCCTTTGGGGGAATGAGGATGTATTAAACAGTTAAAGATCGTAAAAAAGGATTAAAATATTCAGAAAAATTTTTACAACCAAAAAACCATTGAATAAAAAAAGGAAACGAGCAAAGGCCAAAAAAACTATTAAGAAGCAAAAAAGAAAACATGGAGAGAATATTTTTCCCCTCAATATTTTTCAGAAAAAAAATTTACAGGTTTTTTGGTCAATGTTTAGGAAAAATACGGGGAAAAAGGAATTATGTTAAAATACCAGCTTTAGTTAGAGGTAGGAGATAGTATTTTTAAAAAAAGATAAGGCAGATTTATTAGGTGAACATTGGCATTTTCATGGGGGGAGAACTCTTAAGACCTTCAAGAAAAGCAGATGGTCCCAAAAATTTGGAAATTCTGAAAATATATCGGAAAAAGGTCAAAAAATATTTCAATATTAACAGAATAAACTTGAAAAAATTTAAAAAATATTTAAAGGGACAGGTATTCACCCTGGGGAGGGACAATTAGGGTATTTAGTTTTTTGCAAAACCGGAAGTAAAATTGAAAATTTTATTAAAACTGTTTAATAAAAATATGGAAAAAGATTTAATCCCCCAAAAACTGGAAAAGGGCAAAAATCTACCGGGTTTTAAAAAGCCAGGGAAAGATCCTACAGTCCAAATAATACAGACCTGCTTTAACTTCACTTTAAGTAAAGGGGGGAGAAAAAAATAGTCAATAGGGTTAGGTTTTATCCTTGAACATAAAAAATTAAATTTAAAGGTATCAGTGTGGCTTTAGAAAGGGGGATCAACAATGGATCACTAACAGAGTCAGTAATGACTAAGAAAGCTTTAAAAATGAAGGAAATAATGATTGGGAGTATTTTTTGATATAGAAAAACATATGATTTTATTATGGAAGGGAAAGGCTACTTATAAAAATTAATCAGATGGGGAAAAGGTGGGAAGATGTTTTTAATTGGGGGAACAAATTTTTTGCTGGATAGAAAAAAAAGAGTGAAAGGGTTGGAAAAATTTTTCAAAAAAATTTTAAAGTGGAAAATGGAATACCCAAGGTAGGGCATTTTGTCCATTTTTTTTAAAATTATTAATATTTTTTTTCTGATACTGTAATGATAAAATCTGCACTATATGAGAGATGGGCCTATGGAGGGGGGAAAGAATATAAAACTTGGGGAGGAAATATTAAAAAGCATTAATAAATAGAAAAAGGTCTTTTAATGGGGTTTTAAAAGTCACAAGCAATCTTGTTTTATGGTTTTTACAAATAAGAGAAAATTTTACAAGGAACAAAAACATAAGGGCAGCCTTGGAAAGGGTGACAGAGTTTAAGTATCTAGGACTGGGGTGGATGGGGTTTTTATACAGGAAAAAATATAAAAAACCTGGAAACTAAATGTAAAAAGGGGTTTTAAATTTATAAAGGCTGGGCTGGAAATAACTGGGGGCAAAAAGACAGTCATTATTAAAATATAAAAGGGCCCCCCATGAGATCAATAATAGATTATGGCAGTTTTTAAAAGGAGAGCAGCTAAAAACAACACTACAAAAATAGATAGATTTCAGAGAGGGCTTTACTATATTTCAGGAGCAGTGAAAAAACCCCACCATTAATGCCTTTTAAGAACTGGGGAAAACTCCCCCTAGAAAAAGAGAAGAATAAAATTAGCTTAAAATTTTGATGAAAATTAAAATAGTAAGGACAAAAAGTAACTTCAACAAATTTTCATAACTTTGGGGATTTTAAATTTTTCCGATAATGGATTGGGGGGATTTAAGCAAATTTTAAAAAATATGGATTGGAGGATAAGGAAATAGCTCAGTTTAATCCAAAATTTGTGTTATTCTCCCTGGTTTATTCCTAGGTAAATTTTAGATATGAGGCTTCTTAAAATTGAAAATGAGTGGAATTTAAATGAAAAAAGATAAAGTGAAAATTTTTAAAAAACTCATATTATAAATCACCTTTTAAAATAATTCGATGGGTTTTAAAAATTTAAAAATATGGGTTTTGGGAAAAGGGTATATATATACCGAGTTTAAAAAAAAATTTTCTAAAAGATTATCAAATGAATTTTTTTCTGTTTTCACACAGAAATGGTGGCAGTTATATTAAGCTTACGTGGGGGTGGAGGAGGTTTAGAAAGGACAGGGTGGTGTTTTTGCACGATTCCCAAAACATTTTAAAAGTATTCAGGGAGAAGGAAATTATAGGAAAATTTATATTAGAAATTCGCACTCTTTTAGATTATACAGGGGGGCATTGTATTTTTGGGTTTTGGTGGGTACCCGCAATAAAGGGGAAAAGGCAATGAAAAGCAGATAAAATTGCAAAAAGGGGGTTAGAGGGGGCAATAACAATTTTCAATTTCCCTTTGGGAAAGGGGAAGGGGAAAACATTATTAAGAGAAAAAAAATGGAAAAATGGAAAAAAGGTGGAATGGAAGATAAGAAAGGAAAAGATTATATAAAGTACAAAAGTCAATACAAATTAAAAAATTAAGAGAGAAACAGAAGGGAAGAAAAAAATTATGATCGATTAAGAGTAGGGCATCCTATTTAAAGAATTCATATTTAATAGGAGGGAAAAAAAAAGATAAAAGTGAAATGTGGAGAGAAAAAAATGTAAACTGTTTGATGAACTTAAGACATATGAACCCAAAGGGGGAAATTAAAAGAATGGTTTAAAAGGCGGCAAGAAAGGGTTTTTAAGGAAAATTGGGAAAAGAAGGAAACTAATGGATATTTACAGATTAAGGAAAGCATTATTTATTTATCTTCAGAATACAAAATTAAAAAATAGAATTTAATAGATGTAAAGTAGTGTTGCTACACACTCATGTACAGTAGGTGGCGGCATGCACCTTAAAGTTGCTTGCGATCCGCCAATAATAGAAAGAAAGAAAGAAAGAAACGAAAGAACGTTTGTACCGGAGTTTTAGTGTTGAAATTCATGGCTGTGGGTCCCAACAATATGTAGCAGAACCACCAGTGTCTGTGACATCTGTATTTCACAGTCCTTCCATTGATTTCGGTACCTCTGAGGCCTTCTTCAGAACAGCTGTTCTCTTCTTGGTCTTATTTTGGCTGGATATCAGATTGTATGAACTGTGGATCCTTTTCTTTGCCAGTAGGATCAGGACATTTATGCTCGTGGTCTCTCTTATGGAGCCTGAACGTTACCAGGAAAAAAAAAGAAGTCATATTTCATTTTGAGGTAAAGAAGAAAAACCTTATTCTGTGACATAACTTAGCCAACATGGGGGCTGCTGCAATGGGTTAAATCGACATTAATGTTTTGAAAAGACTAAATGTGAATTGTGAGATTGTACTTCGCACCACTTTTAGTTCCACAATGTTGCTCTGATTTCTGATAGCTCACATCTTCAGGGCAAATGACTGGTTTGATTTGGTAAGCGGCCAAAAATAAAGTTTCTTTTTAGAGGCATATTATTGAAAAGATTTGTGAAAAAAAACAACTTTTGATCAGTACTGACTGGATATCATTTCCAGTCATCGCTACTTTCCACATATCAGCACCATGTCAGATTACATCTTGCCTTTGTAAAGTATTTCGGTTTGCGTCTGAACAACTAGGTTGTGTGCAGCACAAACGTCAACATTTGCTTGCCCCACTTCGAACTGTTTGCTCAAATCTGTTCCGTGGCTGCCAACTAATTCAAAGGTCAGTGGGTAGGAAGGTACACCCTGGACAGGTTGACAGTTCATCACAGGACAGCATAGAGGCAAAAGAGACAAATAAGCGTTCACACACACTCACATCAGGAAAGAAACTGGAGTACCTGGACAAAACTCATACAAGCATGGAGAGAATATGCAAACTTACTTTTACTCTCAAAGATTTGCAAATAGTACAATAAGGATGTATGAACGTTTAATGAATTCTGGGCTAGGCCTAACCTTTAATGTTTTAAGATCATGAGAATATCTCTGCACTCATGTATTTGTCTGTATTTAACAATTATTTCAGTTTGAGATAAAACATTTTGAACTACAGCAAAATTAAACATGGAGAGTTTACAGTTTTGACTGCAAGGGTTTAATTCTCTTACTTTGTTTGGGGGTCATGTGGTCCTGCTGCTCATTTATCTGATTTCCAGAATCCATAATTAGCTTGGGTCCCTGACAGTCCAAGAGGGAGCTCATTGCTGGGAAACCCACTGTAGCTTGACTTAAAGAAACCATACAGCACACTACTGGAGGTAAAATAATTATAGTAGCTTTTAACTATTCTTTTATTTAGTAGATTTTTTTTCTTGACACCGTTGGTGTGTGGTGAGAAAACTAATTAGTCTTATGTTAGTTTTCACAGTGTATTTTGGACCCTACTCAGTCTCTCAATCTCCTCCCTGGATTTAGTCGCTTATAATAAGAGGGCTTTGCAACACTGTTCCCAAAGTAAACACAGGCTAAAGTAACCCATGACGGCCAACAGGGGGCGACAACGAGTCTGTTGTCCCAGGCCTAGGATAAGGAAAGGGGCCAAGGATCTGACCCAGTGTGAAAGTTATAGTGAAGCAGATGATGCGACACACTCGAGCTTACAGCTTAATTTAACTGTCACCAACTGCAGTTAAGGTAAACGTTTATTTTGCCACTTGTATTCTTTGTATTCTTTCTGCATGTTTCATCCATGTCTCCTGCCCATAGGTGAGGGCTGGACCAGGCCCCAATCAATCTATCCATCTCCTGTTCCATCCTACCATCACTGATGATCCACGCAACAAGATACTTGAACTCCCTTGCTTGAGGCACAGACCAACCCTGACCTGGAAGAAGAAATCCATCTTTTTTGGATGAGAACTATGGCCTCAGACTCAGAGGAGTAGACTCTCAAACTGCTCCAGTGCAAGCTGAAGTTCATGGTCTGAAAATGAAAACAAAAACCACTGATTTGGAGACCCCAACCCTGAGTTTTCCCAACCAGACACCTATGACCTATGACAATGCCTTGGTGTCCTGTCACCACAAACTGGGCTAGTGACAACGGCAGTCCTGGAAGAGTACAAATGAGTACAAATGTAGAGTACAATGTTTCTACTGAAATCCCTCACATAACTGGCAAAGACATCATGTTTTAGGGTTACTTAGACGGTGAGCTTTAAATACAGTTTTACTCCATTAGAGAGTGCTTAAACTTTATAGGGGACTCTAGCATAGTCCAAGTAGATTACTCTGATCTACCTGTGGCCATTTTAATAATCATAAACAAGCGAATACAAGCAATGTTCTTTCAAACAGTTGACAAATCTTTCATAATATAACAAAATGTTTTTGGTGGCCTTTTCTGTCAGTAAGTGATCAAATCATTACATTTATCACTAACAATTCTATCAAAAAATCAAAATTCAAATTATTTGATGGATGGATCAAATAATTTTACTCCCAGTGATCATCTTCAACCTCCCAGTGATCCTCTTCACCCTCATGTCTTTCTATTATCTACTCCACTGTATATGCATCTTTTCCTTTATATAAAAAAATTGCTCATGATTGGGCAGTCATGATAACAATTCCCCTTTTTTCTGGACTAATTATCTGGTTTTTGTTTTTTAGTTTTTCT
This sequence comes from Crenichthys baileyi, assembly GCA_036173005.1. Classification (NCBI taxonomy): domain Eukaryota; kingdom Metazoa; phylum Chordata; class Actinopteri; order Cyprinodontiformes; family Goodeidae; genus Crenichthys; species Crenichthys baileyi. The sequence goes on from JAHHUM010002400.1 coordinate 224,949, forward strand.
GATAAATAAAATTTATATTACAAACATTTTTCTGAACCCCCCACCCCTCCTCCTTGAACCGCCACCTTAACGTGGTGGAGGGGTTTGAGTGTTCAAATGATCCTAGAGGCTATGTTGTCTGGGGCTTAAATGCCCCTTGTAGGGTCTCCCATGGCAAACAGGCTCTAGGTGATGGGTCAGACAAAGAGCGGTTCAAGAATCCTTCATGAGGACCATTAAATCAAGGCACGTGACGTCGCCCGGTACGGGCCGGGGTCCCACCCTGGAGCCAGGCCTGGGGTCGGGACTCACCGGAGAGTGCCTGGTGGCCGGGTTGCTCCTCGTGGGACCCGGCCGGGCCAAGCCCAAACGAGAGACGCGAGGCCATCCCCCAGTGGGCCCACCACCTGCAGGGGGAACCGTGAGGGACTGGTGCAAAGAGGATTGGGTGGCGGACAACGGTGGAGACCTCAGCGGCCCGATCCCCGGATGCTTAGGCTGGCTCTAGGGACGTGGAATGTTACCTCGCTGGGGGGGAAGGAGCCTGAGCTTGTGCGGGAGGTCGAGGGAGATATCGACTAAAAATAGTCAGGCTCGCCTCCACGCACAGCGTGGGCTCTGGAACCCATCTCCTTGAGAGGGGCAGGACTCTCTTCTATTATGGAGTGGCCCACGGGGTGAGGCAGCGGGCTGGGGTGGGTTTGCTTGTTGCCCCCCAGCTCAGCCGTCTCGTGTTGGGGTTTACCCCGGTGGATGAGAGGGTCGCAATCCCTGCGCCTTCGGGTCGGAGATAGGTCTCTGACTGTCGTTTCGGCCTACGGGCCGAGTGGTAGTGCGGAGTACCCGGCCTTCTTGGTGTCCCTGTCGGGGGTGCTGGATAGTGCCCCTCCCGGGGACTCCATTATTCTGCTGGGGGACTTCAACACCCACGTGGGAAATCACAGTGACACCTGGAGAGGCGTGATCGGGAGGAATGGCCTCCCCGATCTCAATCCGAGTGGTGTTTTGTTATTGGACTTCTGTGCTAGTCACGGATTGTCCATAATGAACACCATGTTCAAGCATAAGGGTGTCCATTAGTGCACTTGGCACCAGGACACCCTAGGCAGGAGGTCAAGTCGACTTTGTTGTCGTATCATCAGACCTTCGGCCGCATGTTTTTGACACTCGGGTGAAGAGAGGGGCTGAGCTGTCCACTGATCACCACCTGGTGTTGAGTTGGATCCACGGGAGGAGGAGAAAGCCGGACAGACTTGGCAGGCCCAAGCGCATAGTGAGGGTCTGCTGGGAACGCCTGGCGGAGCCCTCGGCCAGGGATGTATTCAACTCCCACCTCCGCGAGAGCTTTGACCAGATTCCGGGGGATGTTAGAGACATAGAGTCCGAGTGGACCATGTTCTCCGCATCTATTGTCGATGCTGCTGCCCGTAGCTGCGGCCGTAAGGTCTGCGGTGCCTGTCGCGGCGGCAATCCCAGAACCCGGTGGTGGACACCGGCAGTAAGGGATGCTGTCAAGCTGAAGAATCCTATCGGCTGTGGTTGGCTTGTGGGACTCCTGAGGTGGCTGACGGGTACCGTGAGGCCAAGCGTGCTGCGGCCCGGGCTGTGGCAGAGGCAAAAACTCGGGCCTGGGAGGAGTTTGGTGAGGCCATGGAGAAGGACTACCGGTCGGCCTCAAAGTGATTCTGGCAAACCGTCCGTCGCCTCAGGAGGGGGAAGCAGTGCTTCGCCAACACTGTTTACAGTGGGGGTGGGAGGCTGCTGACCTCGACTGGGGACATTATCGGGCGGTGGAAGGAGTACTTCGAGGATCTCCTCAATCCTGCCATCACGCATTCCCTGGTGGAAACAGAGGCTGGGGACTCTTTCATCACCCAGGCTGAAGTCACCAAGGTGGTTAAAAAGCTCCGCGGTGGCAAGGCTTTGGGGGTGGATGAGATCCGGCCTGAGTACCTCAAATCTCTGGATGTTGTGGGGCTGTCATGGTTGACACGCCTCTTCAACATTGCATGTCGGGGACAGTGCCTCTGGACTGGCAGACCGGGGTGGTGGTCCCCCTTCATAAGAAGGAAGGGGCTCGGGGTAGAGCCGCTGCTCCTCCACATCGAGAGGAGCCAGTTGAGGTGGCTCGGGCATCTATACCGGATGCCTCCTGGACGCCTTCCTCGGGAGGTGTTCCAGGCACGTCCCACCGGGAGGAGGCCCAGGGGACGACCCAGGACACGCTGGAGGGACTATGTCTCTCGGCTGGCCTGGGAACGCCTTGGGCTCCCCCCGGAGGAGCTGGAGGAGGTGTCTGGGGAGAGGGACGTCTGGGTGTCTCTACTGAGTCTGCTGCCCCCGCGACCCGGTTCCGGATAAGCGGAAGACGACGAGTACGAGTACGAGTACATTTTTCTGTTTGTGTTGTAGAAATTAGTTTGCTTCAGGATAATTAAAGAAAAATAAAGGTCTTAATCAGTGTTTAGTAGTTACTGTAAATGCATCATGTTGTTGTAGGTTTCGAATCACTGGAGTGAAGAAGTTGGTAAAAAAATTAAAGTAAATCAGTCTTCTTCTGCACAGCATTTGGGAAATATGTCTTCAAAGGTCCTGCATTAATAAAGTTTTACTTACTTACTTACTAGAGTGAAATAAAACTAAACCTGTCAAGGAAAAATCATTTTGGCAAGAGATGTTATAAATCATCACAAACCATAAAGCAATCATACAATCTACCAGAAGCAATAAAGTGCTCATTAAATCAGCTGATCAACTTTTTCATGCTCAAGCATATGCAGCTAAATTTGAAGAAATACCCTTTTCCCACTGGTGATCACATTATATGTTTATCTATTATTAATTGATTTATTTTATAATGTTTCATTTAGTTATTTAAATTTGAACACTTTGGCATTCCATATGCCTGAGCCTAATTGTGCAGTCGGGGTGTCGCATGTGTGCAAATAACCTCTTTTTGTCTTCTTTTCCTTTAGACTCATTATCAGGTTGGGTGAAGCGGGCAGGGATTATATGGAACACAATAGAAACAAATCTAATTGTTTTTGAATAAAAATGTGATGTCTGTCATTTTGGGGCTTAATGCATCTTTTGAACAGACATAAACTCCTAAATGTCTTCTTTCGTGAGTTTCTGGGCTGTTCTGAAAACATCTGTAGCTTCAGCCCCAGGTGACCAGGTGACAGGTCTAACAAAGTACCTGGGTACCACTGTATTTAGGAGCTAGTCTACATGCACCGCCATTCAGTGTGTCTACCTGTACAGACGTGCATAGAAAACAAATCATCAGCTAACTTAACAATACATACACTACACCAGTCCAACTGCTCGTTAACACAAATTTCTAATCAGCCATGGCAGCAACTCAATGCATTTAGGCATGTAGACATGGTCAAGACGATCTGCTGCAGTTCAACCTAGCATCAGAATGGGGAAGAAAGGGGATTTAAGTGACTTTGAACGTAGCATGGTTGTTGATGCCAGACGGGCTGGTCTGAGTATTTCAGAAACTGGTGATCTACTGGGATTTTCATGCATTACCATATCTAGGGTTTACAGAGAATGGTCCGAAAAAGAGAGAAAAATCCAGTAAGCAGCAGTTCTGTGGGCGCAAATGCCTTGTTGATGCCAGAGGTCAGAGGAGAATGGCCAGACTGGTTCGAGCTGATAGAAAGACAACAGTAACTCAAATAACCACTCGTTACAACCAAGGTATGCAGAAGAGCATCTCTGAACGCACAACACATCGAACCTTGAAGCGGATGGGCTACAGCAGCAGAAGACAACACCGGGTGCACCTCCTGTTAGCTAAGAACAGGAAACTGAGGCTACAATTTGCACAGGCTCACCAAAATTGGACAATAGAAGATTGGAAAAACGTTGCCTGGTCTGATGAGTCTCGATTTCTGCTGCAACATTCAGATGGTAGGGTCAGACTTTGGCGTCAACAACATGAAAGCATGGATCCATTTTGCCTTGTATCAACGGTTCAGGCTGGTGGTGGTGGTGAAATGGGGCCTTGAACATGACGATCGGTTCGCTGTAGTCAAATGGTCTCCACAGTTACCAGATCTCAATCCAACAGAGCACCTTTGGGATGTGGTGGAACGAGAGATTGGCATCATTGACATCTTTGCAGCCGACAAATCTGCTGCATCTATGTGATGGTATCATATCAATATGGACCAAACTCTTTGAGGAATGTTTCCAGTACCCCTCCAGTACTCATATCCTGGTAAAACATGGACCCGATGGGATCACAGATATATATCAAAACTAGCTGTTAAAGGGATAAAACATGAGCTTCTGGAATGGACAAATATCAACATTACTGAACATTTGTGGACTATACCTAAAAGCTGGGTCCAAATCAATTTAGGTGAGCTCTTCCACTTTTTAAACAAAAAACAGTCAGATATCCAGGCAGACTTTGGCAAGCAGAAATTGTGTATTTAAATATATATGGATCTGCTTCTTTGCGTTAACTTTGCCAAAGATCAAAGTCCGAGGGAGCAATGACCTACTCCAACATTACACAACTGTTCTGTCATGATAAAAACCGCTCAAAGGACTCATTTCAACCTGCCAGTTTTCATCTCTTTAGTGACAGCAGTTTAGCATATTTCAGCATCAACATTCTTTGCTTTAGAATCATGGGAATGTTGGATATGTTGCTCCAGGACCCCACTTCTTTCTCTCTGTTTGTGGCTCTTGTAGTTTTTCTGCTGATTTATATCTCTACCTCATCAATATTCAGCTCCCCATGCCACAACAAAGAGCCACCTGGACCCACACCACTTCCCTTCCTTGGAAATATGCTGCAGATTGATTTAAAGAAACCCTACATATCATTCATGGAGGTGAGATTATTATGGTAGTTTTTTAAACTACACAATTGTCACCTAAATCATTTTTCTTTAAGCAAATTATCTTTTCTTCCATAAGCTCTACAAGAAATATGGATCAGTGTTCACTGTACATTTGGGCCCTAAAAAAGTTGTGGTCCTGGCAGGATACAGGACAGTTAAGGAGGCGCTTGTTAACCATGATGATGTGTTTGGGAACAGAGATCCGATGCTGATTTTTAAGGAACTTAACCAAGGACATGGTAACGACAGCAATAAACTGATTCTTCAAATGCTATATTTAATAACAGGATTTCAACCAAACATTCAAATTCATGAGATATTTTCAACAATTAGTCATATTCCTTTATCTAAGGGGTGATATGGAACAACGGTGACTCGTGGAAAGAAATGCGGCGCTTCTCCTTGACCAACCTCCGTGACTTTGGGATGGGGAAGAAGGCTTGCGAAGACAAAATCATTGAAGAATCACAACACCTCATTGAAGTGATTAAAAAGCATAAAGGTAAACAATGCCTAATAATATCAGGATAAGATGCAGCTATATGTCTTCTAATTTCTGTCCCTGTATCACAGGAAAAGCTTTTGATACAGCCCAATCAATATGCTATGCAGTCTCTAACATCATCTGCTCCATGGTTTATGGAAGCAGATTTGAATATGATAATGCAGAGTTTAAATCTATGGTAGATCGAACAACTAAAAGTGCAATCATTTTTGGCTCCCCCTCAATACAAGTAAGTTTGTACAAGAATCTTTGTAAAAAAAAATTCTTTACCCCATGTTGAATAACTGAACATTTTACATTTCACAGGCTTACAATCTCTTTCCAATGCTTTTCAAATGGATTACCAACAGAAGGATCATTCTTGAGATGAATACTGCCAATAAAAAACTAAACTCTGTACTCTTCAGTCATTTGAAAGAGACCCTCAACCCACAGATGTGCAGAGGATTAGTGGATGCCTTTTTTGTCCAGAAGCAGAAACAGGAGGTTAGTAGCTAGAGATTGTTGAGTTGTGAAATTAAACTAGGTATACACTATATATCGGCATTAACATTGGTATCAGCATCAGTATCGGTCTCGTGAGTAAACCAGAGCCGACATAAATACCCAATGTTTATTCCCATTTTGTTGCTGTTTGTGTATGTGGTGTGGGAGGGGAGGGGGTAAGTCTTGTGGTATCTGTTTGGTCATGTGACAATGATAGCGATGCAGCGCAGGATTGTGGGTGTTTAACTGAAGCAGAAAAGCAATATCAACATTGTGGTTGATTTTTCATGGTGTCGAAAGCAAATGTAATATCAGTTAATGTTAGTTAGTTAAAGTTAATTTTTTTTAACTAAGATGTAGTTGAACCCTTTTTTAATCAGAATGTTTAGAAAGCATGAACTTTTTTAACTCCAGACTTCACATTTCCTTGTATGACCATGCTGGTCTGTGTCTATGTGCAGGAAGCTGTAGTTACCAACAGTGAGTTCCATGAAACCAACCTTTTTTTTACTGTCATGAATCTGTTTGCTGCTGGTACTGAGACAACCTCCACTACACTGAGATGGGGACTCCTGTTTATGGCCAAGTTCCCTCAGATACAGGGTAAAAATCGTCACCCCCAACTGGAACACATAAACAGGCTGCTTGAAAAGAAAATTACCACTGGAACTAAATATTGTTGAGACTTAGATTTATTTATAATTTAATAATTTGTCCTTTTTTTAATCAGACAAGGTTCAGGAAGAGCTGAGACGAGTCATAGGAGACCGTCAGGTACAGAGTGCAGACAGAAAAAACCTGCCCTACACTGATGCTGTTATCCACGAAACCCAAAGACTGGCAAATATCATTCCGACATCCCTTCCACACAAAACCACTCGAGATATCATGTTCCAGGGTCATTTCATTAAGAAGGTAGGACTGAGCAAAAGAAAACTGCATCAACCAGCTTCTGTCTGGATAATTAGTCAGTTACTGCTTTATGTTTTCAAACCTAAGAATACTCGACTAGCTATCAAGCATATAGGTGGCAGCATCATGCTGGGGGGCCGTTTTACTTACGATGGTACTGGTGCATGAGACAAAGAAAATGTAATAATGACAGAGAAGGACAGCCTCGACATTCTTCATATTCATCTCAAATTAAACCAAACAGGTTAAATTAATTAAGGGCGGTCCATTATCCAAACAGATGAAGCCCCTGCTTCATAACTGACACCTTCAAGGTAGAATGAAACAATCCTTTCACAATGAATTTTTAACCCACTGATATTGTGTTCATATATTCGTGATATATTGGCAGCCCTTGTTGGCTGGTTTCACCCTTTTTCCTAATCTAACGTGAAACTTCTACAGGGAACAACAGTTTATCCTCTTCTGATGTCTGTCCTCTATGATGAAAATGAATGGGAAAAGCCTCGCACCTTTTACCCTCCTCACTTCCTGGACAGAGAGGGAAAGTTTATCAAGCGAGATGCCTTTATTCCATTTTCTGCAGGTTTGTATGTTTATTATTGAGACTAAATATATTAGCAAAATAATTATATTATATTATATTATATTATTTCCCTTTCAGGTCGCAGGATTTGTCTTGGAGAGAGTCTGGCCAGGATGGAGCTCTTCATTTTCTTCTCCACCCTCCTGCAGCACTTCCGTTTCACTCCTGCACCTGGGGTTTCTGAGGATGAATTAGATCTGACGCCACAGACAGGCCTCACTCTCACACCTTTGCCTCATAAACTGTGCGCTGCTTCCTGCATGTGAAGCACGCCTCAGTAAATGTGTGGCCATGTGTGGAGGCAGTGATACTACTACTACTACTAATACTGCTACTACTACTACTACTACTACTACTACTAATATCACATACAATTAACATTTTAGTTTTAGGGTTATGTGTAATTATCAGTCTTGGACTAGCATGTGTTAAGATACATCACCAACCGCAAATACGAATTAAAATATTTTTAAAATCTGTTATTTTTGTGGAATAGCCCTTTTTGCTTTTTGGGAATGACCATGATTACATTTATTTTTTTCTGTATTTCCCAATTTGCAACATAGACAGTATGTCAAGGCAGTTTACTAGACAAACAGGTCCAACATACACTCACCAGGTACTTTATCAGGTACACCTTTTCAGCTGCCTATTAACACAAATATTAAATCAGCCAATCACATGGCAATATTAGGACAGTCAGGTAAGAGTGTGGCATAAATAACATGAAAACATGGATCCTTCTGCCTTGTGTCAACAACTCAGGCTGGTGGTGGTTTAAAGGTATGGGGCACATATTTTTAGCACACTTTAAAACTATCATCTGATGCCTACATCCAGTAGAGTAATGCACCAGGTCACAAAGTTTAAATCATCTCAAACTAGGTTCTTAAATATAGCTTAAATATAGCCTTTAATGCTATCTTAGACACAATTGGCTTTGCTCAAAACATTAACAAACCTAGCCACCTTTGTCTTCATTCTCTGGACCTTGTGCTGACATATGGCATTGAGTGTAAAGACATAATATTTTCTCATAACCCTGTCCTGTCTGACCATTTTTTAATAACCTTTGAGTTTAATTTAACCGAGTACTCCACACCTGAAAGAAAATTTCATTATAGTAGATCATTATCAGACCATGCCGTAACAACCTTTAAAGAATCTGTTCCACTTTTGATTTCCTCATTATCACAGCAAAACACTGTGGAGGGCAATAATTTTGTTTCTTCCTGTTTGGAAAATGTATATAAGTTATCATTGTTCAGTTTAAACAAGGTTTATGTTTTAAGTTCTACTCTAGTTAAGATGATTCCTGTGATTGTTTTTTAGTGTGTAAAAGGGAGTGGAAAGTTAAGGAATGTGGTCTGGAGTGGATCAATCCCTGGACATGACATGCTTATACCATATATGGGAATGACCACTCTTCTAAGTTGAAATCTCTGTAAGAATTGGCTGAACCACTTCCCGCTTTTTACTTTTAAGAATGTGAGTTGTAAATAAAAGGCTGGTGCAAGGATTTCTTCCTTTGTGAGAAGGAAGTCGCTGTTCTGCAGCGGACTGTTTCTCCCTTGCAAGTCAAACTTATTTGGTTCATTTGTGTTTCTTTTGCACTGATCTGTAATTATCAGCTTTTTAACTGTAACACTTCCCCTTCACAAATTGTACTTCACAAATTGTACTTTGCATTCCTGCTCCTCATACTTTGGTAGCTAGATGGCTTCTCACTGTCCTCATTGTCCTAACATGCAATAGAAGATTGTGGCTAAGATGCCAAAAGGTCACAGAAAGCCTTGTGAGCATCATGATGGCAGCTTCAGGATCAGGCCTGCTGCATTAGACCACTAGCAGTGATGAGCTTTACACCCCGACACAAGAAGGGGACTTCATCTCAGTAAACCTGTTACTCACAGCTCACCATGCAGCAAGCAACCAGGTAAGGGGAAGTTGCAGTGAGTCTCCTTGAGAGCAAGATTAACTCATCCTACTAAAAAATAAAACTTTATAATTGGCAATGACTCTTTTACTTCACCAAAGAGGAATTTTTGGCAGACATGTCTTTGAAAAACATATGAATTCAACCACATTGGGGGCAATTTCAGACTAGTCCATACTTTGACTAGGCCATTCCTAAATGTTTCCTTTACAGAGTCAGGTGAACCTGCTAGTATAATTCAAATGAATATTTTTGCTGCAACACACAAGAGTGCTTAAGCTTAAGGTCACAAATTGATGGAAGGACATTCTCAGAGCCGAATTCATGGTGCCATCAAATACCATGAATATAAGTAGTCCAGGTCCTGAAGCAGCCAAGCAGCCCCAGAACATCACACTGCCACTGCTGTCTTTGACTGGAATGATGTGCTTTTTGTGTTAGTTTTAAGCAATATACATCAGTACGCACACCATAGGTGTGATACAGGGTTCCATAGTTTAAAAGGATTTACTTGAAATAATACTTTTGTACATCAGTCTACCTCAAAACTGAACATGAAACATTAACCAACCTGGAATGTCATCTTCTTATTTTGTCTGTGTGTAATGGAAACATATTTTTAAACATAACTGCTGTGATTCAAGACACGTTTCTGATATGCTCTGATGATGAACTAGTGTTGAGTAGAGTTTGTTGGCCTTTCACACCTTTCTCATAAACGTTGCATATTTTGTTACATCATTTCAACATCTGATGATTCAGTTTGTCAATACATCATATTAACAAATAGCAAAAAATAAAATGTACAAATTATCTCATAAAACATTTATGTTTGAGCATTAGGAGTGCTATATATAAACTGCTATATATATATATATATATATATATATATATATATATATATATATATATATATATAATATATATATATATATATACACCATATATATACACACACACACACACACCACACACTCACTGGCCACTTTATTAGGTACACCTGTCCAACTGCTCGTTAATGCAAATTTCTAATCAGCCAATCACATGACAGCAACTCAATGCTTTTAGGCATGTAGACATGGTCAAGATGATCTGCTGTAGTTCAAACCGAGCATCAGAATTGGGAAGAAAGGTGATTTAAGTGACTTTGAACGTGGCATGGTTGCTGGTGCCAGACGGGCTGGTCTGAGTATTTCAGAAACTGCTGATCTACTGGGATTTTCATGCACTACCATCTCTAGGGTTTACAGAGAATGGTCCGAAAAAGAGAAAATTTCCAGTAAGCGACAGTTCTATGGGGGCAAATGCCTTGTTGATGCCATAGGTCAGAGGAGAATGGCCAGACTGGTTCGAGCTGATAGAAAGGCAAAAGTAACTCAAATAACCACTCGTTACAACCAAGGCATGCAGAAGAGCATCTCTGAACGCACAACACGTCGAACCTTGAGGCGGATGGGCTACAGCAGCAGAAGACCACACTGGGTGCCACTCCTGTCAGCTAAGAATAGGAAACTGAGGCTACAATTCGCACAGGCTCACCAAAATTGGAAAGATTGGAAAAACGTTGCCTGGTCTGATGAGTCTCGATTTCTGCTGTGACATTCAGATGGTAGGGTCAGAATTTGGCGTCAACAAAATGAAAGCATGGATCCATCCTGCCTTGTATCAACGGTTCAGGCTGGTGGTGGTGGTGAAATGGTGTGGGGGGTATTTTCTTGCTACACTTTGGGCCCCTTAGTACCAACTGAGCATCGTGTCAACGCCACAGCCTACCTGAGTATTGTTGCTGACCATGTCCATCCCTTTATGACCACAGTGAACCCATCTTCTTATGGTTACTTCCAGCAGGATAACGCGCCATGTCATAAAGCATGAATCATCTCAGACTGGTTTCTTGAACATGACAATGAGTTCACTGTACTCAAATAGCCTCCACAGTCACCAGATCTCGATCCATTAGAGCACCTTTGGGATGCGGTGGAACAGGAGATTTTCATCATGGATGCAGCCGACAAATCTGCAGCATCTGTGTGATGCTATCATGTCAATATGGACCAAACTCTCTGAGCAATGTTTCCAGTACCTTGTTGATTCTATGCCAAGTAGGATTAAGGCAGATCTGAAGGCAAAAGGGGGTCCAACCCGGTACTAGCAAAGTGTACCTAATAAAGAGGCGGGTGAGTATATATATATATATATATATCTATATATATATATATATAGATATATGTATATAAATATATAGAAATATATATATATATATATATATATACAGGGGTTGGACAATGAAACTGAAACACCTGTCATTTTAGTGTGGGAGGTTTCATGGCCAAATTGGACCAGCCTGGTAGCCAGTCTTCATTGATTGCACATTGCACCAGTAAGAGCAGAGTGTGAAGGTTCAATTAGCAGGGTAAGAGCACAGTTTTCTCAAAATACTGAAATGCACACAACATTATGGGTGACATACCAGAGCTCAAAAGAGGACAAATTGTTGGTGCACGTCTTGCTGGCGCATCTGTGACCAAGACAGCAAGTCTTTGTGATGTATCAAGAGCCACGGTATCCAGGGTAATGTCAGCATACCACCAAGAAGGACGAACCACATCCAACAGGATTAACTGTGGACGCAAGAGGAAGCTGTCTGAAAGGGATGTTCGGGTGCTAACCCGGATTGTATCCAAAAAACATAAAACCACAGCTGCCCAAATCACGGCAGAATTAAATGTGCACCTCAACTCTCCTTTTTCCACTAGAACTGCCCGTCGGGAGCTCCACAGGGTCAATATACATGGCCAGGCTGCTATAGCCAAACTTTTGGTCACTCATGCCAATGCCAAACGTTGGTTTCAATGGTGCAAGGAGTGCAAATCTTGGGCTGTGGACAATGTGAAACATGTATTGTTCTCTGATGAGTCCACCTTTACTGTTTTCCCCACATCCGGGAGAGTTACGGTGTGGAGAAGCCCCAAAGATGCGTACCACCCAGACTGTTGCATGCCCAGAGTGAAGCATGGGGGTGGATCAGTGATGGTTTGGGCTGCCATAACATGGCATTCCCTTGGCCCAATACTTGTGCTAGATGGGCGCGTCACTGCCAAGGACTACCGAACCATTCTTGAGGACCATGTGCATCCAATGGTTCAAACATTCTACCCTGAAGGCGGTGCCGTGTATCAGGATGACAATGCACCAATACACACAGCAAGACTGGTGAAAGATTGGTTTGATGAACATGAAAGTGAAGTTGAACATCTCCCATGGCCTGCACAGTCACCAGATCTAAATATTATTGAGCCACTTTGGGGTGTTTTGGAGGAGCGAGTCAGGAAACGTTTTCCTCCACCAGTATCACGTAGTGACCTGGCCACTATCCTGCAAGAAGAATGGCTTAAAATCCCTCTGACCACTGTGCAGGACTTGTATATGTCATTCCCAAGACGAGTTGACGCTGTATTGGCCGCAAAAGGAGGCCCTACACCATACTAAGAAATTATTGTGGTCTAAAACCAGGTGTTTCAGTTTCATTGTCCAACCCCTGTATATATTTGTTAATATGATATATTAACAAACTGAATCATCAGATGATGAAATGATGTAACAACATATGCAACGTTTATGAGAAAGGTGTGAAAGGCCACCAAACTCTCCTCAACACTAGTTCTTCGTCAGAGCATATCAGAAACGTGTCTTGAATCACAGCAATTCTGTTTATAAATATGTTTCCATTATACACAGACAAAATAAGAAGATGACATTCCAAGTTACCCATCTGTAGCACTGTAAGGTTTTATATGTTGTTAATAATACTGCTAAGACTGAGAAAACCAGGTCTCCAGTTAAAATGTTGCAACAGTTGTGGAATAAAATACATTTCACTTCTGCTGTCAGGTAAGAAATTTGGAATTTATCACTTCAAAATATTTTAAAATTATTCAATATGCAGCATCAACATAATTGTATCCTCTGAAATTAAACAAAAAACTATGTGTTAAAGATACACAGTTATAAAGGTAAAATTGAAATAACATGGAAGAACAATACATCTTGCAAGAGTTGGGGAAAAACAGTCTGGAGTGAATAAACAGACATGTTATGTAGCAAAAGTAACAAAGTTAACTGTAAAAGTAAATCTTTAACATTGCTGCTCTGTTAAACTTTGAACTGTATTAATTATTGTCAGAAAGACTGAGAATGGCTGAAACATGTATGTATTTATGCAGTATAACAACCTCAACCAGGATTTCTTTTTATTTATTTATACATTGTCCCCCTTAAGATTAAAGAAATACATTTTAAGATAGAATAATTTTGAAACTTGAACAAACCTTTGAGCAAATGTTGGAGAGGTAAAAGTTGAGAATAAGCTTCAAGCATTTCAGAAGTACTTCAAAGTAAGACTAAGCTTTTCAGATTAAAGTTCAAATCTGTAAAATCCTGCAACTTTAGACATCTGAAACAATTTTTTGAAACAGATTACTCTGACAATCCAGGGTTCAGACCAGGAAGCAGGGTCGTAGTTTAACACTCCTCTTTGCAGATTCTACACTGCTACCCACCCATTACCCTATTGTCTCGCCCACGAACAAAATTGAATAGATTAAAAAATAATGAGGAAACCATGAAAATCTTATAAAAAAGAAACAAAACTCAGATTAAAAATAAAAATAAAACAATTAAATGTGACTTGCTGAGCATAAGATCTCTCTCTTCAAAGACTTTCCTTGTTAATGACTTGATTTGTGACAATCAGATAGATTTATTTTGTCTCACAGAAACCTGGCTGCAGCAAGAAGATTATGTTACTATAAATGAGTCAACTAAAACCACTTCTGTTTGTTGTTTTGTACTGTCCACCAGGCCCTTCATCTCAATTTTTAGATCAGTTTTCAGACTTTTTATCTGATTTAGTGTTAAATACAGATATTATTATAGTGGGGGATTTTAACATTCATGTTGACACTGAAAGTGATAGCCTAAATATACCCTTTAATGCTATCTTAGACTCAATTGGCTTTACTCAAAACATTAACAAACCTACCCACCTTTGTCTTCATTCTCTGGACCTTGTGCTGACATATGGTATTGAGTGTAAAGACATAACAATATTTTCTCATAACCCTTACCTGTCTGACCATTTTTAATAACCTTTGAGTTTAATTTAACTGAGTACTCCACACCTGAAAGAAAATGTCATTATAGTAGATTATCAGACAATGCTGTAACAACCTTTAAAGAATCTGTTCCACTTTTAATTTTCTCATTATTACAGAAAAATACAGTGGAGGGCAATAATTTTGTTTCTTCCCCTTCACAAATTGATTCTCTTGTTCATGGTGTTACTTCATCATTGCGTGGTGCATTAGACAATGCAGCCCCCTTGAAAAAGAAGGTAATTATTCATAGGAGGCTGGCTCCCTGGTTTAATTCAGAGCTGCGTACTTTAAAGCACAATGTTAGAAAACTGGAGAGAAAATGGCGCTCTACACACCTAGAGGATTCCTACTTAATCTGGAAAAATAGCCAACTGTTGTATAAAAAGACACTTCACCAAGCTAGAACAGCTTATTTCTCATCATTAATAGAAGAGAACAAGAATAATCATAGGTTTCTCTTTAGTACAGTAGCTAAACTTACACAGAGTCATAGCTCTGTTGAGCCATCCATTCCCTTAGCTCTTAGCAGTCATGACTTTATGGGATTCTTTTTAAATAAAATTGATTCTATTAAAAACAAAATCATTGACATACTCCCGAAGATGATTACTTCATCCTCAGCAAGTGAGACAACATTGGAAGTAACTGTAGAACCTGATCTGTGTTTGGACTGTTTTGATCCTGTGGAGCTTCCTGAGTTATCAGAAATTTTAGCTTCATCTAAACCATCAACTTGTATGTTAGACCCAATCCCAACCAAATTATTTAAGGAAATGTTCGCTCTGATTACCAGCCCCATTTTAGATATGATTAATCTATCCTTAGTAAATGGATATGTACCACAAGCTTTTAAGGTAGCTGTAATTAAACCTATACTTTAGAAACCTTTGCTTGATCGAGATGGCTTAATAAATTACAGACTGATATTCAATCTTCCATTCTTATCTAAAATTCTTGAGAAAATAGTTGCTAATCAAATGTGTGAGCATTTACACAGCAATGACCTGTTTGAAGAGTTTCAGTCAGGCTTCAGAGCTCCTCATAGCACTGAAACAGCTCTGCTGAAAGTCACTAATGATATTCTTCTAGCCTCAGTTAATGGTCTGTACTTCTCCTGTTAGATCTCAGTGCTGCATTTGATACAGTCGATCATAATATTCTCTTAGAAAGGCTGGAATATGCTGTAGGGATCAGGGGAACAGCGATAGGCTGGTTTAAATCCTATTTGTCTGACAGATTCCAGTTCCTTCATGTAAATGATAAATCATCTTTAAACCCCAGGGTTAATTGTGGAGTACCACAGGGTTCAGTACTTGGGCCAATTCTCTTTACTATATATATGCTTCCAATAGGTAAAATTATCAGGCAGCATAGAACACATTTTCACTGTTATGCTGATGATACTCAGCTTTACTTATCCATAAATCCTGATGAGCCCAACCAGTTAGATAGACTACAAGCATGTCTTGAAGACATAAAAACCTGGATGACTTTAAATTTGCTCTTTCGAAATTCAGACAAGACAGAAGTTGTCGTCTTTGGACCGGAGTCTTTAAAAAAGAAACTGCTTAGTCAGTCACTTAACCTGGATGGCATTAAATTGACCTCCGGTAATAAAGTAAAAAAACCTTGGTGTTATTTTTGACCAGGACATGTCATTTCAATCCCATATTAAACAGGTTTCTAGGATTTCCTTCTTTCACACCCGGAACATTGCCAAAATTAGAAATATCCTGTCCAGGAGTGATGGTGAAAAACTAGTCCATGCAATTGTTACTTCAAGGCTGGACTATTGTAATTCTTTACTATCAGGATGTCCCCAAAATGCAGTTAAAAGCCTTCAGCTGATTCAAAATGCTGCAGCAAGACTTCTGATGAAAATTAAACAGAGAGATCATATTTCTCCTATTTTAGCTTCCCGTCATTGGCTCCCTGTTAAATCCAGAATAGAATTTAAAATTCTCCTCCTCACATATAAAGCCCTTAATGATCTAGCTCCATCATACCTCAGAGATCTGATTGTTCCATATATTCCTAACAGAGCACTTCGTTCTCAGACTGCAGGTTTACTGGTGGTTCGTAGAGTCTCTAGAAGTAGAATGGGAGGCAGATCCTTTAGTTATCACGCTCCTCTCCTGTCGAACCAGCTCCCAGTTTTAGTCCGTGAGGCAGACACCCTGTCTACTTTTAAGGCTAGGCTTAAAACTTTCCTTTTTGATAAAGCTTATAGTTAGAGTGGCTTAGGTTATCCTGAGGAAGCCTTCCTCCCTCCCTCTTGGATGGAGTAAGGGGGAGTCAGGTTTAGCCTAAACCGGCTCAGTTATGGTTGAGGTGCAAACACACCCTCCATTTCTGCTACCTGTATGACCCCTTCTCTTTTCCAATGGTTATGGTCAATCTGACAGAGAGAGGTATCCCAATCGTTGTGGTTTTTAGTATAACAATGGCCATCAGTGGCCTCTAGATGGACAAACTTTACCTGTTTATTAATTTACTTAGTGCCCCTACACGTGGCCCGTTCTGGGGTGGCCGGGCTCTGGCACTCGGTGGTTTGGTCTGGCCTCCCCGGCGGCCCCACGGTGTTCCAGACCTTTTTGGGGTGCCTTGAGACAACATTGTTGTAAATAAGCGCCGTTTAACCAAATAATCTGAACTGAAACTATCTGTGTAGTTATGCTGCTATGGTCTTAGGCTGCTGGAGGACATAATGACCACTTTCACCCTCTTCGCTACATTCTCACACTACTCTTCAATTTTGTATTATTTGCTGTTATTTTAGTTTTTAACTTTGTTCTCTCTCTTTTCTCTTCCTAGAAGCTACACCTGGCCTGACTCTGTGTCTACCTGTGACCTGTTTCTGGAGAGGGGCATCGTCCAAGCTTCTGCTGGCAACACCTTCATGCTCACCCTCTACCAATGATCCACATGGCCCTGTCTTTCAGTGTTTAACCCTTTCTCTCTCCTAGACAGGGCTACTGACTGAGCTTTTACTGTAACTAACTCTATGTGCTCTCTTCAGACTCTAACCTTGAAAACCGGCTTAGAGATTATCAGTTCTTTCTTTCTAGATGAAACGACTAAAGGAGCTACATCCATTAACATTTACTTTTCCTTCCCATAGAAAGTACTCCTGGATCAGTGCTTCTGTGTTCTCTTTGTGTCTCTGCTCTGTTCTCTCAAACCCCCAGTCGGTCATGGCAGATGGCCGCTCACACTGAGCCTGGCTCTGCTGGAAGTTTCTTCCTGTTCTTCCTGTCGCTACATGCATGCTCAGTATGAGGGATTGCTTCAAAGTAAACGCCAGTGACTGTCCACTGTCTCTACATGCTCATCCAGGAGGAGTGACTGCTACAAATCACTGACTCGATGCAATCTGATGGGTTTCCTTAGATAGAAAAACTTTTTTATCCAATTTGAATAAATAACTGAATCTGACAGCACTGTTCAATGGTTAGGATTAATTGGAATGTATGTACCTGACTTTTGTGAGAGCCTTGAGACAACATGTGTTGTGAATTGGCGCTATATAAATAAACTGAATTGAATTAAAAGTGGGGGAATGATTTTGCTTCCCCACTTTTTTCAGGTGTCTATCATCATGGCTGTGGTGCACACAAAAAATAAATGACAGATGCGTTAGGTTTGACCCCTTGTGGATGCTGGACTGAATGGAGAATGGAGGCAAAATTGAGGTGAAGCATTGAAGGAAGCATGAGGCATCACAACAAAGAGTCTGTGTCCAGTGAACGTATACGTCCGGGACTCATAACCTGAGCACTTGCCAGATCAGCTCCTGGGGAAGCCGATTAAATGTCTTCGCAGACCTAGAAAGTCTATGGGCACGAAGTTTGATTTTTCCCAGTGGTGTGGATGGCATAAGTCATTCAACTTTACTTCATAAAACCACATTAGATGTCATGTTGACAGTGGTATGAGAATGGCAGTTGACAGGCCATTTCCTTCTCAATAGAAGTACTAGACATATATTTACTGAGAAAAAATGTTGACATGTTCAATATTTCTTTTGCCCCATCATACCACATGCCCCACCTCCTCCCACACTTTGGACTTTGCTTCTAACAACTTGAAATGTATGTCCTAAACATACTGGTGCACTGGGACAGGCATAATTTGTGTTGCAGTCATGGGAGCAGTAGATGTTTTTCTTCAGTCATTCAGCCCATTTTCAGTTTTAGGGGCTGTGGTGTTTCTGCTGATTGGGTATCACTTTCTTCTCTGTATGTTGAGCCCTAGGGAACACAGACAGGGCCCACCGGGACCAAAGCCCATTCCTATCGTTGGCAACCTGTTGCAGCTGGATGTTAAGAGACTTGACAAAGCATTGCTGAAGGTGAGACAGAACTTATCTCACATTGTTCTCATCTATATCCCATGCATTTTGCCATTTACCTTATTTTTTTGTATTACTGTATATCTTGTTTTTTATCTATATTTGCACACTGCAAGAACATTTGGGCACTGTAGAATTAAAACTTGTTTTTATTAAAAAGGACATATGCTGTCTAACTAACAGTATTTGCCCAGTCATAGATTTCCCCAGTTTTTACCATTAGGTCATTCTGACATTTTTATCTGATCAAATATAATGTCACAATATCTGACAGATAACCTGAATAAATACAAAGATAAGTTTTCAAATTATGAGTAAATTTATTAAGAAAGAAATATATGGAAAACATCCTAGCCCAAAGTAAAGTGTCAAAGTTTCCATTTTTAAATCATGAAGTTGTTTACATAACGTTTTTTGAAAAGCTTAGATCACTGTCACTCACCACATGCAGGCCAGGTTACTGTCTGACCCATAGAATCAAAACAAATTACTAACAGAACCTGTCTGACAACATGAAGTATGCTAAAACAATCTCCGCAAATAACCACACGGAGTCTTATGTTTGGTTTTTAGTTGGACCCAAATGCAGGCAGACTAGAGGCAGAGAGGACAAGTGTAGAGTTTTAGTGATGAAAAATAAAGACTTACAATAGTGGCACGAAGAGACCAGGACATGGAACCAGTGTCAGCATAATGAAGGAATCAAGGCAGGTGTGGACAATGAAATAGGAACCAGGTGAGCTAGAGGGGATGTGGAACAGCTGTGGCAAAATGAGAGCAGAGAAACAGAGAGGGAGACTAATTAACACAAAGGGAGCTGAACTGAGACACAACAGGGAACAGGTCTAAGACAAACAAGACCAACAAACTACTTGTACAAACATGAAAAACTGAAATAAATAAAGATTAAACACAAGAAACAAACTAAACAGTGCAAGACCTGACCACATTAAAGAACACAGAGTAATGAACTAATCCAGAAAACCCCCAAAATGATCAAAACACAGACCACCACCCATGGATCATGACAGGGAAAACCATTAACACCAAACAGAGGAAAATGGACCAGTGAACCTTCTCATGAGTGGCCAGCCCACCAAAATTACTCTAAAAAGGTACTGACCACTTACCTAGGAGGACACAAAAGAACCAAGAACAACATCCAAAGCAGTGTAGGTCTGCCTTGCCTCAGTAAGGTTCATGATTCAACAGTAACAAAGAGACTGGAAAAATGGCATCCATGCAAGAGTTCCTTGCAGAAAACCACTGCTTACCAGAAAGAAAACAAAGCACTTTATCACCTTTACAAAAAACATCTTTATGATCATTAAGACTTTTGGGAAAATCTTCTGTGGACTGATAAGACAAAAGTAGAAAATTTTTGTAGACACGCTCCTCATTACTTCTGCTATGAAACTAACAGCATTTCAGAAAAAGAACATTAAGCCAACAATGAAACATGGTGGTGGTAGTGTGATGGTCTGGGAATGGAGGATCAGCATATGCATGCCAATAGTTTGCAACCCTAAGCTCAAACACACCAGAAAGTCCACCTCTGAATGGCCTAAATAAGCAAAAGTCTGAACTTTAATCTGAATGAGATGCTGTTTCATGACTTTAAACAGATCATTCATGTTTAAGAACTTGTCAGTGTGGCTGAAATCAAACAACTGTGCAAAGAGGAGTGTGCCAAAATTCCTCCACATATAAAAGACATATTTCCAGTTAAAGTAAACGCTTGATGACATCTGTTGCCTTCAAAAGGGAGCAGAACCAGGTTTTAAGTTTAGTGGAAAGTTATCTTTTAACATCAGACCAGACTGGTTTGGAGAGATTTTTCCTTTAAAAACCCAAATCATCATTTAAAAACCCGATTGCATATTTACTCAGGTTATCTTTGATATACAAATTAGTTTGCTCTTCTGAAACATTTAAGTGTGACAAAATAGAGCAAGTTTGAAAGAATGCAAATGTTTTTCACTGCACTCTATTTCCTTTATTTCTTGGATATTAACGGAAACAAATTTAAAGGATTTGTACAGCTGTTCACACATTTACAACTGTGCTTGTTTGCGTGATGAAAAGAAAGCTGAAGTCCGCAGAGGACTTTTCACCCCAGTTTTTATTTGTTTGGTCAGGATGTTCTGCAACCAATAAAAAATCTTTGGCCCATAGTCTCGCTAGTAAGGTTTACACAAGATTAAACATCAGCAGGAGCAACAATCAGTAAGAAGCAATGAAAAACAGGGCGAGGTCGATCATGTACAGCACACCTGTAACAGAGTGACTCTAATGTAAACCACATAGCATGGCGCCACCCCTCTGACATGGAAAGCAGCTTTTTTCAATAAGTGGTGGTGAGTGGAGTAGACTTTCAGAGCAGGACCAGTTCAACTGGAAGTTTTTAACTATTTTAAAACCACCTGATTTCAAAAGTCTTCTTTTTTTTCTCCATTTTTCAAGCCAACATTTGACTTGCTGCATTAAATGCTTGCATTGAGATGACTGCCAGGGGTTGCTGAGTCTTACCAGCATTTGTTCCTCTGTATGAGTAGATATGGCATTTTTGTCTCAGAAACAGGCATAGTGTTTCTTTTTGCTTTGTGGTTTAAGACGTTGTTCATATTTTCTAAAGCTTTGTTAGTTTGTTTTTGCATTAGACCAAGTAGCAAAAGGCAGTTTGTGGTAAGATTCAATCAGAAAGCTCAATCTTTAAATTATTGAAAACTCACGACAAAGTGCAAGAGAGATAATGTTAAAAAATACTGAATATGAGATTTGCAGAAGCTCCTAAGATGTTTTAAAGACAGAATTGTTTTAATGTGCTTTAAATGTCTGCTTGCTTAACTACTTCATATGTCTACTGCAGGTAAGATACTCGCAACTGATAACTACCCCATATTCATTCTTTTTAAAAAAGGAAGAAAAATGACCAAAGACTAACAATCAATTTTTAAACTTATCAATAGACAAAATATTTAGAAACATTGGCTGGAGTAGGATATGAATACCTGGACAGCTGAATGGGGTGCCTCTAAATAAGTTCATGTCTGTTTCTGACCATCTGATAGTGTCGTTGGTGTATGTATTTTGTCATTCTTTTAGCTTTGTTTATTTGAGTTTATTTCAAAAAATTTAATAAAAAAGTGAATCACTACAGGCAAGAAAACAGGCAAATAAAAGATAATCCCTCCTTATAAATAATTTAGAAATTGTTACAGCTGAGAGAATCAAATAAATCAACTCATTTTACTGAAACTTTTCAGGACATAATATGATTGCTGTTGTCTTTTTTTCCCATAATGCACACCTTGATTTATCTTAGCTTTCTAAGACGTTTGGATCTGTGTTCACTGTCTACATGGGATCAAGGAAAGTGGTGGTCCTGACAGGTTATAAGACAATCAAAGAAGCATTTGTCAGTTACGCTGACGAGTTTGGAGAACGGGAAGCACCCACGGTGACTAAAGAAGCAAACCTGGATCACGGTACAGAAGGGTTACATCTTCCAAAATGTAATGCTACAACTCTTAGAGAAGTCAGTTGACTCACTTATTTTAACTGTTTCAAACAGGTATTGTATGGACCAATGGTGACTCATGGAAAGAAATGCGTCGCTTTGCTTTGACAAACCTAAAGGACTTTGGGATGGGAAAGAAAGTTTGTGAGGAGAAAATCATCGAGGAATGTCAGTTCCTCATTCAAGAATTTAAGATGGTTAAAGGTAAGAGCACTTGAGAAGAAGTTAATATTACAGGAGAGCATAAATAATTATCTTTTGGGTAAAGGTGTTTAAATTTCGGGGGTTGTATGGAGAAGCTTTGTGCAATCCGTATCCCTCCTGCTGCCATAGAAAGTCTTCAGAGCAGTTTCAGTTTGTGGACTCAATACAAAAGTCTCACGCGGGAGTCAAGCTAACATCATATTTAAGCTTAAACATTTCCTTAACTCTAGTACTGAATCAAACAGAATTGCAAGTGTGCAGAAAAATACACTCTTAAGCCTCAAAACAAGCTGTGTTTGGTACAAAAAACTTGACCGTCTTCTGCAAGACAACTATGAGAATTTAACAAAACATATAGTTTTTACTTAAGTTGCTTGAATAGCTTTTAGCTATACTTGTTTAAAAACCCCCTTTAATGAGGAGCTGTTGGCAGACTCTTCCATGAGAACGTCCTGAGATTACTCTATATACAGTCTACTGAAATTAACCTAATTACTGCTCAGAACTACTCTTTGCAATCTGTTAGGTATTAATTATCAAATAGACAAGCTCAGAAGGAACGACACATGAGTCTCTGTTAATCTTGCAGCAAGATGGTAGCCCACTCTGCATTGCAACTACAAAGTGTTGGCACCATCTCTATTTATATATGTGGTTCACTCACACAGTTCAACAGACATTCCAAGCATTTAGGGGGTGTATGTGTGTCTGTGTGTGTGTGTGTGTGGGGTCAGAAGGGTTAAGGTGCATGTGTTTTGCTTTTAAACAGCGAGGGAGTGGGGACTGGTACAAGCACCCCCCAGATGTTGCTGATAGTAGCATAACTCACTCCTCTCCCTGGGAAGGAAGAGTGATAAACAATACAAAAGTTTTCAAACCCTAACGCAATCCCTCTTCAATGTAAGCAAACTACTCTCTTAATAAACAGTGTCAATGAAATTTCTATTTTCTTTACTGCAGGTGAAGCCTTTGATATGTCCCAACATATAAACTGTGCCGTTTGTAATATAATCTGCTCCATGGTCTACGGGAAAAGATTTGAAAATGATGATCCAGAGTTTAAGACAACAGTGAATCGAACAAACCAAGGCGTTCAGCTGTTGGGCTCACCAGCAATACAGGTGTGATTGGACTGCTTTGAATGGAAAAAATGACTTCTTTAACTGTTGGTCTGATCATAGACCCTAAATGTAGAGATGAACTCATCGTTTATGTGCTCTTCATTGTCAGCTGTACAACTTGTTCCCAAGGATTGGCAAACTGGTGTTCTCTGCCAGGAAGCAATTCAGCGATATATTTGAAGCCAATAAACAGCATCATCTGATGTTGCTGAACCGCTTGAAACAGACCTTCAGTCCACAGATGTGCAGAGGAGTTGCAGATGTCTTCTTCCTCCGTCAACAGCAACACAAGGTCAGAAACTTAACTACCATACACAGAAAATATTAAGTAATTTACTGTGCTTTCGCTTCATTTATTGCTATAGCGATTCCAGTCAGAGTGCTGTACAGACAAGGTTAAAAAATGGCGAGAGTTCACAAAATTAAAAAGGAATGACGCTCATATTAAGGGTAGAAATCACAAATTTATAAAATCGTAAAAAAAAAAAACCCAGAAAAGATTAAAGGACAAGAACAAGAAATGCACATTGAAAATTATCAGTGAAAAGAAATCCAATTAACGATAAATGAAGCATAAATAAGACAGAAGATCTGATAGTTCTATCATTTTGTTCGAGATCTGACCCACATACAGAAGAACACTCAGAAGCAAAACTGAATAGGGAAAAGGTGTTTTATTTACTAAAGTGATACTGGAACGTGAACGGTAGAATCGCCAACTGCATGGATAGAGGGGATGGAGAACTGGTGAAAACAAGAACTATAATCTTGAGGAAATAACGAGAAGTAATTATGTTAATACTAGAACGGCTTACTAAGAGTGAAGTCAGGTCGCCAGGGGTAGAGGGAGTCGGGACCCAGGTGTGCGAAGTAGAGAAGTCCAGATGGTTTTCCTTGAGCTGGAAAGTGAGTTCTGGTGAGTTCAGGAATTAATCCAATGTTCAGGTACTTGCGTTGGAGGGTGGAGAGGATATGCTTCTGCCTTGGTTCAGGAGACGGAGGAGAACAGGAAGCTGCCAGCTTAATACTTGGAAACGAAGTCCAAACAAAATCCACCAAAACATAGGTAGTCTTGATTATCCTGAAACGCCTGGAAACAAAGCCAAAGTTCAACAAGGAATGATAGGTGGGCTCAGGTTTCTGCCTGCGAAGGAACATAAACAACATCAGCTTAGGCGCAGAGCATAGCATAGAGGTGGCTGAGCTTGTTACCACGGAAGGCATTGAAGTACTGGCAGCCTCCTGCTTAAATACTCCTCCAATGTAATCAGCAGATCAGTTGCACCTGTCACCCAGCACACTTGAGAGTTCCAGCACCATCTGGAAACTGAAAACAAAGTGCAACAAAAACAAATGCACACAAAATCCAAAACCCCGACAAATTCAAAGCTTATTCGCTGTATGGGTCTTTAATTTTGACTTAAAAACATAGAGTGAACATGCCTGCCTGATAGATCGTTCCATAGTTTAGGTGCCCGATGTGAAAAAGCTCACGAACCCACGGTTTTTCACGAGTATTACCCTGTGAAAGCAGCGGACATGCAGATGTAAAGTCGTGCAATGCCATTTCAAATGTTATATGTTTTAGATTTAAGATGTTTTTTCCTACCACCTAACCCATCCATGGCAATCAACTTTTCACTGCCTTGTTTTTTTGTTCAGTCTTGTTTGTGAACTGTACCTTTTCAACTGTTTCATGGAGCAAATCAACATCAACGCAGTTTCCGAAATACAAATTCCTCTTTAGTTTGATCATTTTTACTTTGTGTTTGCAATAAAATTACTTCAGCTGATACAATCATGTTTTGAGCACACAAAACATGCTCTTCTTCGCAAAATGTACGAAATTGAAACGTCTCAGCGAGTTTTTGCATCACACTTTTCTGAATAAGAGCTGCTCTTCTGCAGGAATCTGGGATACCTGACAGTCACTACCACAATGATAATCTACTGATGACGGTGATGAACCTGTTCACCGCTGGAACTGAAACAACATCAACTACACTGAGATGGGGGCTCCTGTTTATGGCCAAATATCCAAAAATACAAGGTAAGTAATATCTTCTTTTAGAGGCCACACGGTGGCACAATTGGTAGCACTGTTGCTTTACAGCAATAAGGTCCTGGGTTTGACTCCCAGCTGGGGGTCTTTCTGCATGGAGTTTGCATGTTCTCCCCGTGCATGTGTGGGTTCTCTCTGGGTACTCCAGCTTCCTCCTATATTCCAAAATCATGACTGTTAAGTTAATTGGTCTCTCTAAATCACCCTTAGGTGTATGAATGGGTGTGTGCATGGTTGTTTGTCCTGTGTTTATTACTCTGCGATGGACTGGAGACCTGTCCAGGGTGGACCCCGCCTCTCGCCCATAGACCGCTGGAGAAAGGCCCTGTATGGAAGAAGTGGGTACAGAAAATGAATGGATGGATGTTCCTCTAAATTTTGTATAAATAACACAATGTGCAGCAGGTCCTCGTGTTTCTGCAGATTAATGAAAGATTTGTTGTGCCTTTGTCATTTATTGGCTGTCATTTTTCCAGACCAGGTCCAGGAGGAGCTGAGTAGCGTGATTGGAGGTCGTCATGTGCAGGTTGAAGACAGACAGAACCTGCCTTTTACAGACGCTGTCATCCACGAGACACAGAGAGTAGCCAACATTGCTCCTTTCGCAATTTCTCACAGAACTAGCCAAGATGTCACCTTTCAAGGTCATTTTATTGAGAAGGTAGGGATTTAGACTTGAGCATGACCATAGAACTGATTTGTTCTTAAATCTAACAATTGTAAATAGTGAAATAAAATGCATGTTTCTTTGCATTGTGCCATCAGTCCTTCTTCAGATTTACAGTGGCTACACAAACATTTCCTTTCCCATGAACTCGCTAGCCACAATACAACCAAATACTTAAATTCCTGGGATTTTATGAGAAAACAAAGTAGTCTGTAATTGGGAATTTATAGGAAAATAATGCATGAGTTTGAAAATGTTTTATAATTAAAAATCTGTGTTGCATACCTTTGTATTCAGACACCTTTCATCTTATACCATCTTACACCAAGTCTAATGGAACCAACTGTTCAGATGTCACCTGTGAGTAATTGTATCTTAGTAAATAAATTCACCTGTTTGGCTGCACGGTGGCGCAGTTGGTAGCACTGTTGCCTTGCAGCAAGAAGGTCCTGGGTTCGATTCCCGGCCGGGGGTCTTTCTGCATGGAGTTTGCATGTTCTCCCCGTGCATGCGTGGGTTCTCACCGGGTACTCCGGCTTCCTCCCACAGTCCAAAGACATGCCTGTTAGATTAATTGGTCACTCTAAATTGCCCTTAGGTGTATGAATGAGTGTGTGCATGGTTGTTTGTGTGTTGCCCTGCGATGGACTGGCGACCTGTCCAGGGTGTACCCCGCCTCTCGCCCCTAGACTGCTGGAGATAGGCACCAGCTCCCCCGCGACCCACTATGGAATAAGCGGTAGAAAATGACTGACTGACTGTTTGGGTGAAAATTTTACCTCAGAGGTTTGTTAGAGTACATTAGAGAACAACCAGCATTCTGAAGACCAAGGAAGACAGCAAACAGCTCAGGGGGCAAATTGTGGAGAAGTTAAAGGTTAGGTTCTAAAACAATATCTCAAGCTTTCAACATCTTAAAAGCTCCATTCAACGTATTATCTGATAATGGAAAAACTAAGGGACAACTGCAAACCTACTAAGACATGGAAGTCCACTTAAACTGAGGAGCCGGGCAAGGAGAGCATTGTTTATGCCAACTGTGAAAGATGGTATGCAGCATCATGCTGTAGGGTTGCATCTCTTCAGCAGGAATGTGAAAACTGGTCAGAGTTGAGTGGAAGATGGACGGAGCACTTGCAGCTTGAAATAATCCACGCTATTATCCGGCGATAAACAATAGCAGGAAAACGCAGAGTTGTATTTGCTTCATGTGGGTCGGCTCTGAGTCCTGATCAGCCTCCATCTGCAAGCACACTAACTAAGAAGAGTCAAAATGAAGGATGAGGAGGATTAACTGGTGTAAGAAGCATCATAAAAAGTAATGAAGATAATAGATGAGGAAGAAAATAAATAGTGATGATGAATATGAGGGGAGCTGCTGTCACTCCACTGAACTTCCTTTATTGTTGGAGGACTTTCCCAGCTTGGCTGGTTCATGTGACCAAAGGTGACCTAAATGGGATATCATTTAAAGTTTGAAGTCAAAATTGCATATTTACTCCTTTGTGGCATATCTACTTAGTGCAGGGCTTTGCTGTGATTTTTATCTCTGGTCCACAGGACCCACTGCTGTGCATACTTAAATCATCATAATTCTCCTAAAGATGTCATCAAGTTCTGCAAAAGACTGAAAGAGTGATTCGTTTAAGTCAAGGTTGTTAAGGCAGAAAAACACCTATTGAATTTAAATGCTTTGCATTATAATTCTCATGGTTTTTTTCCAGGGAACCCCTGTAATTCCTGTCTTAACATCTGTCCTGCATGATGAAAGCGAATGGGAGAAGCCAAACATCTTTTATCCTGGTCACTTCCTCAACAGCGATGGGAGGTTCCTCAAGCGTGATGCTTTCATGCCGTTTTCAGCAGGTTAGCTTGGCTATTTTTTCTATGGACCAAATTTGAACACGCATTGGCTGAGGATCTGTTTTTCACAGGTCGTAGAATGTGTCCTGGAGAGAGTCTGGCCAGAATGGAGCTCTTCATCTTCTTCACCACCCTCCTGCAGCACTTTCGATTTACTCCTCCACCTGGAGTTACAGAGGAGGAACTGGATCTATCTCCACAAGTTGGGGGTACTCTTAGCCCTCAACCCCATAAACTGTGTGCTATTCCTTTAATGTGATGAGGGGCCCCAGCGTAAAAATACACAACTTTAAACTAATAATTAAAAAATTAAAGTAGATGTATGAAGACTGCTAGTAACCTTTGGGCCTTGAGGGAAATAACAATCCAACCTACCGAATAACACTAATAACTGAAGTTCTATTTTAATGTGAAATCTTTCATTTTCCCCACAAAGATCAAGCAGCAACTATATATATTACTATCTATACTGTTTTCTGTAAAAAAAAAAAAAATTGGCTAGGCTTCTTGCTAAGAAACCTTCAGATAACATTTTGCTTTATTTGAAATTAATTTTTGGATGATTAAGTTCTGATGTTACCAGTGCAGCATTTGTTTGAGCTGTATCAAAATGTACCACAGTGTATTTTAAAAGCATATCATCCTCATGTATTCCACCATAAATTAAAAATGTTTTTTTAATCTGACTTGAATTATTTGTCTTTTCCTTTGCAGTAAATTGTCATAAATTCAAAAGGCACAGGAGGTAATCTGTTTGTGCTAAGATTTATAACCCAGAGATAAAAGCACATCTTCCAAACACTAAGACAAACATTATGAGAAGCTATTATTGAATCAAAGTGTAAAATTATTAATAACACTAATTTATATTTACAGGTATTTACTGGAGAAACATAGGTAACCAGCTGGGCTTATCAGTTATCAATTTAAGCTCAAAGAGCTTTAAATCTTTATCAGACTTTTTCCAAGACCCTGTGTGCAAAATGTTCTTAGCCGATATCTACCTGCAACAACTCCACAGCCAAAGTTTATCTGTTTTAGCACAGGCGTTCATCACTCCAGGTCACATTAAAACTGCTGCAGCTATCAGCGAAAGAGGGGACTGTTACGATAAAAACCACCAGCATCCAAATGCAAAGCAAAGACACTCTCTCGTAACAACTTTATGGGGAAGACTAATCAGGACGCCCCACAGGAGTCTCTTGCTCATCAGCTACAAAAACGTCCCAAAGACTTCAGGGTGAAAACCTTTTGCTAGACAAAACACACCAGTTAGGCGTAATTCAGGATGGTTACTTAGGATGGTACTTCAGGATGGTACTTAATAAATATCATCGGGGAAAAGTCTTTGGCTCATCAAAACAAAAGCACACTCAAACATGAAAATTGTCAAGGTCAAAAATAATCTGTTATAAGAATTTAAAAACCAAGAAATAATCACACCATTAAAAGAAGCATCATGTTAAAAATTTAACTATGTAATTTAAGCTTGAACTGGTCCTAAGTTTATCCAACTGGTCAAAGATTTATGGCTTCAAAATGTTCCCCTGCGATCTACTTTTGTGTGACGATGTTGCAAAACTCCCATTCATTAAAAACAGGAATCACACAATTGTTTTAAATATCATACAAATAAAAAAAAACAAGTAAATCCATAATGACACTGAAGATTAGATACATTTCACCAAAAACTACGGATTAATATGTCTTACCTTTCTCTTAAGAGGGTTTTGGATTAAAATGATTAACAGTTGTATAGATCATACCAGAATCTGGATCATCCTGAAGATAAACGGAAAAAATTGCTGTTAAAGTGGAGATAAAACACAGTAATATTAATGCATTTCAACTTCTGTTAAACAAAGATAGCAAAAAGATTAGAGAGTCATGAGTGAACCATTTTTTTATTTTACATAAAGGGAATTTTTAAGAATATTTTAAAGATAGAGTTTTTGATGTTTGACAACTGCATGACTATCAATGTGAAAAATGTTGGTCCAGTTTGAGGTTAAAAACATGCTAAAAACTGAAAGACTGTGAAACTAAAGAACGAACTTCCATTAGAGTTAAATGAACCAGAAACTGAGCTCTTCGGAGATTTAAACAGACATAAAAGTGTGTTTTATTGTCAAGTATGAAGCCATTTTGGGAGTCTATAAAAATGTTATTTTGGACTAAGTCTACAATTACTGCTAAAAATTACGAGCACATGTAGCAACCAGACATTGCTATTAAAATTAAATGTTGAAATGATCAGCAGCAAATATAAGCAGTTCAAGATAATAAAAATGTTAGCTGAGCATAACTGAATTTCTGCCATCCTCAAAATTAAATTTTTCTTTGGGATTAATAAAGTATTTTTGAATTGAATTGAAACTGTACACTAACATTGTAAAGCAGAGTTGGTCAAGATTCCTCCTGAGAGAAACACAAACTCACACCAAGCAAAACCGTCTGGTCTAAAAGGGGTCTAAACTTCAACTTATATTTATAAAGGTCCACTAAATCAATCTGTAAACCATGAAAAAAAGCCAGAAAGGTGAAGCAAAACTTAAAAACAATGTCATTGGATTCAGACGAATAAAATGCACCCGTTCTTATAGCTGTCAGGATCTGCCATTAGGGTCTTTTTTGTTTACTTTGCCATTAGAGGTTTTCCCTGTTCCTATGATTAGTGGTTTACTTTTGTCTAATTAATAATTGCTTAGATCTTTGTGTTTGTGTGTTTACTTTAGATCTATTTTCTTCCCCGAGTCTGTTATTTAGTTGAGTTCTCTTTTGTTTTGTTCCTTATGGTTATTTCCCCTCTTTGGTTTTATTTAGTTTTAGCTTCTTGTTTAGTTTTCTTGTGCTGGTTTACTTTAGTCATTTCCATGTCCTTAGATTTAGTTAGACTGAGATTTAAGAATATGTATGTTAGCTTATGTTCAGGTTATACCTGCCCTTCCCAGTTAGTTTAGTGTTTGTTTCCCTTAGATTTGTCTCTAGTTTAGTTTCCCCTCCTGTCTCTGAGTTTCCCAGCTCCCGTTGCCATTGAGACTTATTCCCTCAGTTCCCTACACCTGGTCTTCACACCTGCCAGCAATCATCTGATTACCTGCCTCTCTCATTCTTTTTGTTTCACCATTCACCCCTCTGTATAAAAGCTTACCGGTTTCATTTGTTCCCCGTTGGTTCCTCCTGTTATCTTCCTGTGTCTCCTGCGCCATCTCCTGGTGTAAGTCATCTGTTTATTGTTTTATTAAAGAAAAGATTCCAAAGACTATGTGGCTACCAAGCTTCTGTCTGCATCCCGCTCCCAACCAACCACAAACTCTAACAATACCTGTTATGGCTTTCGGAGTGGAACCAAGTGCAGACAAGTGGGCAGAGGCAGCGTGGTAAATAAGAAGGTTTTAATAAGTGACCAAGAGGAAAACTCACAGCAAGCAGGATGGAACAGATGCAAGAATGAAGAGAGACGGGCTCGCAGTTTACTCCCACAAAGAGTAAACTGAACAGACTGGTACATGGAGGAATAAGCAGTGACACTGATTACATGAAGCAGGAGGGCTGAATGAGGCTGATTGAAATGGCAGAAAGTGAAATCAAAACATGACTGAGAACTGAACAGAGAAACAATGACACCAAAGGATAAATCTCACAGATCTAAAATGCACCATAAAAAGAACATGGAAGAAAGTAAAGCTAAAGGAAATGAACTAAAACACCACCTATAAAACACAATCATGATCAGAGGCAACAAAACTCAAACACCTTCAGATCATGACTGCAATAATATCAATGTTGACAAAAAGAATCTTCATCTTTTTTATTTGACAGCGAAATACTGTGAGAATAGTGGTAGACCTGATGCACTGTTTGGACTGTTCTGATGGGTGTAAAATGTCATTAAACATCTAAGACGTTCAGGCTGTGCAGAGTTTTCTGGAGACCATCAGAGACAAATTTCAGTTCGCCTTTAGAAATCTAAAATCAGTTGTTCAGCAATAAACATAATTCCCAACACAGAACTCCAGCCTCACACAGCAGCACCTCTGATGTTGTGCACCTCCAAGGCAGATGATAAATGGATCAACCATAATTGTAAACGAAATTCCTCTGTTCAGCCATATAACAAAAAGAAAACTATAATATATACATAACAAGTCTCCTGGATGAATTCTGTGTATTATTTGTTGAAAATGAAAAAATTAAGTTTATGGGTTGGACTTTGAACATCTGGAAGAGAAGACAAAGTCAATATTGATACACTTTTTGTTGTAATTATTATTTATGTAATTATGTTTTAAATCAACTTCTAAGTTTTTTTGTTTAATTCTTTACCATATTTTACCAAGGCCACCATGGAAACAAGTCAGTGTTCTATTGAGCAATCGGTTTCACAAGCTAAGCTTGAATGTTGCAACTATTAGTAAGCACATCAGTGCAGCTTTCTAAAACTACAGAAAATAACAGAGAAGGTAGAAAACCTACAGCTGAAATAAATAAAAAAATGTCTTACCTAATAAATGTGGAATGCTAAAAAAAAAAAAAATCACATTTCTATTTATTTAACTAATGAATTCAGTTATTGCCTCTACCAAAGAGGTTAAGTTTTCAGCTGAGTCTGTCTGTCTGAAGCATCGTGATGTAAAAGAAGATTTAATAAATGGTAAAAACAGGCAGGCAAGACAGGCTTGGCATGAACAGAACGAGTTGACATGAATCGAGAGAATGTTTCCGCAGAGAATGAACAGAATGGCAGTCTATAAATAGAGCATGGTGCAGGTGAAACGTAGAGACTGAATACATGATGCAGGTGGACCGAATGAAGCTGATTGCTACGACTGACAGATGCAGGGAGTGAAAACGAAACATGACTGGGACAAAACAGAAATCCTAGGACACAAACTAAGAGGAACATAACTAGCAAAACATACCTTGACTGTGCTGAATTATTGAAAAATCTATTTTGTTGAATCACTTCGACACTGAAAAATTTAAAGTGCAGTACAAATTACTTAAATTATGTAATAATGATTATTAATATCATAATTGGATACGAGTTGGACCTTGTGTTTTAAGGAGCCTCAATGTAACTTGTTGTGAATTGCTGAAATATAAATAATCTGAAAGGCATTACCAACTGGCCTGGTACACGTCACCATGGTGAGTAAAAACAATGTGGTTCCAGTTAAAAATATGCAGAGACACTGGAACTGAAATAAAACCATCAAAGCTAGGAAGCTTTTAAATCTGTCCGTGGTCTTATTTTACAGTCATTTATCTCAAATAATTAAACTATTGAGGACATTTTTTTTTTGTTAGCATGTATTGGCTCAAGCTGCAGTTCTTCCTGATTTATTGAATCTGATTTAAACGAATGCTTCAGCTGATGTGTTCATCTGATCCATTCTGACTTTGGCTCTCTTTCTGTATTTCATAACAGCAACTGCTATTCAACTCCCACCTCCAGGAGAACTTTTTCCAGATTCTGGGGGAGGTTGGAAACATTGAGTCGTAATCGACAATGTTCTCTACCTCTATTGTTGATGCGGCCACCCGCAGCTGCAGCTGTAAGGTCTGCCATTCTAGAGCGGTGGCAATCCCCAAGCTGAAAAAGGAGTCCTATGGAACTTGGCTTGGTTGGGGACTCCTGGGCAGCCCGAGGGGCTGATGGGCCTCTGCATCCGGCTGGCCCAGTTGCAGAAGAAAAAATGCGTCCTCGGAGGAGGATGGTGAGGCCAGGGAGAAGGACTATCGGTTCGCCTCAAAGCGATTCTGGCAAGGAGGGGGAAGCAGTGCTTCACCAATACTGTTTACAGTTGGGGTGGGGAGCTGCTGACCTCAATGGGGGACATTGCTGGGAGATGGAAGGAGTACTTCGAGGATCTCTTCATCTCCGCCAACACGCCTTCCCTGGTGGAAGCAAAGACTGGGGACTCTGAGCTGGAGGTCACGGAAGTCATTAAAAAACTGCATGGTGAAAAGGATTCTGGGGTGGATGAGATCCGCCCTGAGTACCTCAGGTCTCTGGATGTTGTGGGGTTGTCGTGGCTGATGTGTAAGAAGGGACACTGGAGGGTGTGTTTCAATTACAGGGGGATCACACTCCTCAACATGAATTCAATAATTACTATTACTACTACATGCTGTGATTTTCTTCAACAGTGGTGAGTTTTACAGAAAGTTATCCAGTTTCTGTTCCCACTAAAGGGCAGCAGAAAATCAACTTCTCAAATACCCTCTCCATCTATCCATCCATCTGTTTATTTATGAAACATACCTAACCTCCTACAAAAGACATTTCAACTTCAACTGAGTGATTAGATTATCTGTCCACTGGGTGGCACCAAACAACCGAAAACACAGTACATTTTCTTGAAACAACGTCTTAACTACCTTTTACCTAGTTGAAATATTTTGTCTTCATAACACATTGCTTAGGATTGTTCCAATGTTCTTCACAGCAATGATATAACAAACAAGCACGCTAAAGAGAGTGGAGAAAGTAATGTGTGCAAGAAACCACAGAGGCATTAAAAGTTAATAATAAATAAAAATCTCAGATTAGAGTGAATGTTTGAAAAAAGTGAGTTTTAAGAGAAGATTTCACAGAGTTGAACAGAAAGGCATGTGGCTGAGTGGGCTGGATGGAGGACAATAAGGCTGGGTATATGGGTGTTAAGGAGCTCAGGGGGGACAGATGGAGAGACTGTTGATGGCCTTGAATGTAAGAAATGAGATTTTATATGTGTACTTAAAGCATAGTTGTAAGATGTACTTAAAAGGAAGCCAATGAAGTTGTTAAAAGACAGGTGAAATATGACTGAAAGAGGGGGCTCTGGAGATGGGTTTCAAACTAGTTGCATTTTATGGATAGATTCACCAAGTGAACCAAAAGAAAGAAATCACAACCAACATGTATTTTAACCACAGCATTGGCCAGAATGGCAGTACAATTTGGTGTAAGAAGTGTAGGAACAAATTTATGGTAGATTAAACGTTACAAGATATAAGAAGGACAAACATGGGTTCACCATGTGAGCGAAAAATAGTTAATCATTAGTCTGGATATCAGTATTGCTTCAGATTAAAGTATATTCAAACAACACGTGACAATCTTCTAAAAGATCGACCTTCAGGCCAAAATAAGGAACAATCTTTTACCAGGAAACCCCATCTTGCTAATTTTAAATGTAGTGTCTAACAAAACTTTATAGGAGGACCATCTACAGCTGGGACTACCTGACGGTGAGAAAGCTGAATCCATGAGTGAAATTCATATTTTAAGAAGCTTGGTTGTGTCAGATTCACCAGGGTGGCCTGAGAGCTAATTGGAAGCAGAAAATATGCAAAAAGCAATGAAAGAAAAGTGACCTCAGCTTTAACTACATTCAGGGTGTGAAGTCGACTCATCTCAGATTAAATGCCCAGAAACAAAAAAAACATCTTGAAGGGTGATGTTGAAAACATTGAAAAGTTGCATTGAAAAGTTAGAACATGAAAGAAAAAAAAATGTTTGAATATGTTGAGGAAAAAATGATCTAGACTGAACAAAAATTCACATTCGTCATTAGGAAAAAAAATGGTAAAATGTAAAAGAAAAATATTATCTTGGTTGCTTCTTTTATCTCTGATCTAAATGATTTATTATGGTGTGTGGAAATGTATTTCTGCAATCTAGTAAGTTTAAAATGTTTCTTTAAGTATGTTCAACTGCAATTATTTATCACTTTATCAAAATTACGAAGTAATTAATATTTTTATAAGCAGATGGTCGCTCGATTCCATGTGTTAGCTGCAAAATGTGTGTGTATAAGATAGAAGTCAATGACCATTTTAGAGAAGGGAACGTTCCCTTCTAATTGATTTTTACAGCCTGTTCTGCCAAGAATAAACATACTTCTTAATCTCATTTTAACCCAGATTTGGCCAGTTTGGGTTGTACTTTGTTCCAGGAGATCAAACATTAGTGAGAGCAAGAAACTGTTTAGATGCCTGCCTAAGACCTTTGCTTTAAAAAGCTTGAACGATTCTGCTATGGAGAAAAGGCAGGATAGAGGAAAATCAATAAGAAAGGTCAGTGCTAAGATATACAGAGATAACTGTTACAAATAACAAAAGAAGAATGAAAACCGCAATTACATAAAAGTCCATTTGAATAACATTTTTCAGTTTTTTATTGCAGGTGAAGCATTTCATATACTCATATGAAGGCTCCATGGTTTATGGCAGCAGATCTGAATATGTTCATCAACAGTCTAAAAGTGTGCTGAACAGTTTTTGATTCCTTTGTTTTCAGGAGGTTTCCCCAAATATTGCATGACATTATATTTAAACAAATTGCATCATCTCAAACGGATTCACTTGCAGAAAGGAGATATAAAAATACTGCTTTGAAGGAAGTTTTATGCATTGGTTTACTCTAGCATAATGCAAGTAGCAGAGGATTATGTTTAGTACAGATGTTAGAAGCAGATAGTTTGTATATTTTCCAAAAACACTTAAAACGAATCTTGAAGTCCTGCAGTCTATTTCGGCGCAAGGCACACGTGAAACAATCTGGGGCGCAAGTAAAAGTATTTGGTGCGCACAATAATGTGTTTTACATGTCCCTTTACCGGCACAGTTAAAAATACAAAAACATTAAATAAAAGACTAAAATGCTATAACAAAGAACATTTTGGGAACATTTAATCGTTTTCTGTTAATATTTTTGGAAAATTTGCAGCCTTCAAAATGAAATAAAATAAGGCTGATTCAAAGAGTGGCATGAAGTTTCATATCTGCTGCTACAGAATATGGAGAAGGAAATGTCTAAGCAAGCATAGGTTAAGAGCTGAGTCACATCAGCTTCACTTGCTAAAGATAAAACAGAAAGGCATCCTTCAAGACTCTTAACTCTTAACAAGTATTAAAGGATTAGTTCAGTTTCCTTTAAGAAACCTTTATGATGCGTAATTATAGGTCAATATTTTACCTGCAAAGGCCAATTGTAATTCGAGTGTTTCTTATTATTATAGATATCCATCAGTAAAATGAATTGCCTTACAGGCGGCTTTAATTTATTGTTGTCATTTCTGAACAACTATTTTCAGTTTAGGTGTGTTTGTCTACTCAGTTTGGACATATGAAAGTTCCTCACAAATAAAGGCGTCAGTGCCAGAGAAACTGGGAATGAGGCCACTTCGAGGTATCTCAGTGTTTTTATTCACAAGTGAGGGGAGAAAGGAGTGGGAGATTGACAGATGGATCGTGCGGCCACTGCAGTGAAACGGACACCGAACTGGTCCGTTGTGGGGAAAAGAAAGCTAAGCAGAAAGTCAAGGCTCTTGATTTACCAGTCGGCGCATGCGCCCAATTTTTAGCCAACCATGCAAACAACTGTACTAGTCAGGCAAACCTCCTTTGAGATGCTGAGTAACTGTTCTCATCATGTGCAGCTGCCTGTTTTTTAGACATTTAAGGTGGGAAGAAATATGGGAATGTCCTAATTTAGAGGTTCATTTACATTTTCCCAAAAAAAATCAAAAAATCTTTAGCTTAGATTATTAGATGATATTAGTTACCTAAGCATGTACTATGCTGTATTTGCTGTATTTCATAACAGCAACTGCTATTCAACTCCCACCTCCAGGAGAACTTTTTCCAGATTCTGGGGGAGGTTGGAAACATTGAGTCGTAATCGACAATGTTCTCTACCTCTATTGTTGATGCGGCCACCCGCAGCTGCAGCTGTAAGGTCTGCCATTCTAGAGCGGCGGCAATCCCCAAGCTGAAAAAGGAGTCCTATGGAACTTGGCTTGGTTGTGGGACTCCTGAGGCAGCTGACGGGGCTGATGGGCCTCTGCATCCGGCTGGCCCAGTTGCAGAAGAAAAAATGCGTCCTCGGAGGAGGTTGGTGAGGCCAGGGAGAAGGACTATCGGTTCGCCTCAAAGCGATTCTGGCAAGGAGGGGGAAGCAGTGCTTCACCAATACTGTTTACAGTTGGGGTGGGGAGCTGCTGACCTAAATGGGGGACATTGCTGGGAGATGGAAGGAGTACTTCGAGGATCTCTTCATCTCCGCCAACACGCCTTCCCTGGTGGAAGCAAAGACTGGGGACTCTGAGCTGGAGGTCACGGAAGTCATTAAAAAACTGCATGGTGAAAAGGATTCTGGGGTGGATGAGATCCGCCCTGAGTACCTCAGGTCTCTGGATGTTGTGGGGTTGTCGTGGCTGATGTGTAAGAAGGGACACTGGAGGGTGTGTTTCAATTACAGGGGGATCACACTCCTCAACATGAATTCAATAATTACTATTACTACTACATGCTGTGATTTTCTTCAACAGTGGTGAGTTTTACAGAAAGTTATCCAGTTTCTGTTCCCACTAAAGGGCAGCAGAAAATCAACTTCTCAAATACCCTCTCCATCTATCCATCCATCTGTTTATTTATGAAACATACCTAACCTCCTACAAAAGACATTTCAACTTCAACTGAGTGATTAGATTATCTGTCCACTGGGTGGCACCAAACAACCGAAAACACAGTACATTTTCTTGAAACAACGTCTTAACTACCTTTTACCTAGTTGAAATATTTTGTCTTCATAACACATTGCTTAGGATTGTTCCAATGTTCTTCACAGCAATGATATAACAAACAAGCACGCTAAAGAGAGTGGAGAAAGTAATGTGTGCAAGAGACCACAGAGGCATTAAAAGTTAATAATAAATAAAAATCTCAGAATGAATGTTTGAAAAAAGTGAGTTTTAAGAGAAGATTTCACAGAGTTGAACAGAAAGGCATGTGGCTGAGTGGGCTGGATGGAGGACAATAAGGCTGGGTATATGGGTGTTAAGGAGCTCAGGGGGGACAGATGGAGAGACTGTTGATGGCCTTGAAAGTAAGAAATGAGATTTTATATGTGTACTTAAAGCATAGTTGTAAGATGTACTTAAAAGGAAGCCAATGAAGTTGTTAAAAGACAGGTGAAATATGACTGAAAGAGGGGGCTCTGGAGATGGGTTTCAAACTAGTTGCATTTTATGGATAGATTCACCAAGTGAACCAAAAGAAAGAAATCACAACCAACATGTATTTTAACCACAGCATTGGCCAGAATGGCAGTACAATTTGGTGTAAGAAGTGTAGGAACAAATTTATGGTAGATTAAACGTTACAAGATATAAGAAGGACAAACATGGGTTCACCATGTGAGCGAAAAATCATTAGTCTGGATATCAGTATTGCTTCAGATTAAAGTATATTCAAACAACACGTGACAATCTTCTAAAAGATCGACCTTCAGGCCAAAATAAGGGACAATCTTTTACCAGGAAACCCCATCTTGCTAATTTTAAATGTAGTGTCTAACAAAACTTTATAGGAGGACCATCTACAGCTGGGACTACCTGACGGTGAGAAAGCTGAATCCATAAGTGAAATTCATATTTTAAGAAGCTTGGTTGTGTCAGATTCACCAGGGTGGCCTGAGAGCTAATTGGAAGCAGAAAATATGCAAAAAGCAATGAAAGAAAAGTGACCTCAGCTTTAACTACATTCAGGGTGTGAAGTCGACTCATCTCAGATTAAATGCCCAGAAACAAAAAAAACATCTTGAAGCGTGATGTTGAAAACATTGAAAAGTTGCATTGAAAAGTTAGAACATGAAAGAAAAAAAATTGTTTGAATATGTTGAGGAAAAAATGATCTAGACTGAACAAAAATTCACATTCGTCATTAGGAAAAAAAATGGTAAAATGTAAAAGAAAAATATTATCTTGGTTGCTTCTTTTATCTCTGATCTAAATGATTTATTATGGTGTGTGGAAATGTATTTCTGCAATCTAGTAAGTTTAAAATGTTTCTTTAAGTATGTTCAACTGCAATTATTTATCACTTTATCAAAATTACGAAGTAATTAATATTTTTATAGGCAGATGGTCGCTCGATTCCATGTGTTAGCTGCAAAATGTGTGTGTATAAGATAGAAGTCAATGACCATTTTAGAGAAGGGAACGTTCCCTTCTAATTGATTTTTACAGCCTGTTCTGCCAAGAATAAACATACTTCTTAATCTCATTTTAACCCAGATTTGGCCAGTTTGGGTTGTACTTTGTTCCAGGAGATCAAACATTAGTGAGAGCAAGAAACTGTTTAGATGCCTGCCTAAGACCTTTGCTTTAAAAAGCTTGAACGATTCTGCTATGGAGAAAAGGCAGGATAGAGGAAAATCAATAAGAAAGGTCAGTGCTAAGATATACAGAGATAACTGTTACAAATAACAAAAGAAGAATGAAAACCGCAATTACATAAAAGTCCATTTGAATAACATTTTTCAGTTTTTTTATTGCAGGTGAAGCATTTCATATACTCATATGAAGGCTCCATGGTTTATGGCAGCAGATCTGAATATGTTCGTCAACAGTCTAAAAGTGTGCTGAACAGTTTTTTATTCCTTTGTTTTCAGGAGGTTTCCCCAAATATTGCATGACATTATATTTAAACAAATTGCATCATCTCAAACGGATTCACTTGCAGAAAGGAGATATAAAAATACTGCTTTGAAGGAAGTTTTATGCATTGGTTTACTCCAGCATAATGCAAGTAGCAGAGGATTATGTTTAGTACAAATGTTAGAAGCAGATAGTTTGTATATTTTCCAAAAACACTTAAAACGAATC
The DNA here is from genome assembly GCA_036173005.1 of Crenichthys baileyi. Classification (NCBI taxonomy): domain Eukaryota; kingdom Metazoa; phylum Chordata; class Actinopteri; order Cyprinodontiformes; family Goodeidae; genus Crenichthys; species Crenichthys baileyi. Next base: position 265,821 of record JAHHUM010002400.1, read on the forward strand.
TTGACGTCCTGCAGTCTATTTCGGCGCAAGGCACACGTGAAACAATCTGGGGCGCAAGTAAAAGTATTTGGTGCGCACAATAATGTGTTTTACATGTCCCTTTACCGGCACAGTTAAAAATACAAAAACATTAAATATAAGACTAAAATGCTATAACAAAGAACATTTTGGGAACATTTAATCGTTTTCTGTTAATATTTTTGGAAAATTTGCAGCCTTCAAAATGAAATAAAATAAGGCTGATTCAAAGAGTGGCATGAAGTTTCATATCTGCTGCTACAGAATATGGAGAAGGAAATGTCTAAGCAAGCATAGGTTAAGAGCTGAGTCACATCAGCTTCACTTGCTAAGATAAAACAGAAAGGCATCCTTCAAGACTCTTAACTCTTAACAAGTATTAAAGGATTAGTTCAGTTTCCTTTAAGAAACCTTTATGATGCGTAATTATAGGTCAATATTTTACCTGCAAAGGCCAATTGTAATTCGAGTGTTTCTTATTATTATAGATATCCATCAGTAAAATGAATTGCCTTACAGGCGGCTTTAATTTATTGTTGTCATTTCTGAACAACTATTTTCAGTTTAGGTGTGTTTTGTCTACTCAGTTTGGACATATGAAAGTTCCTCACAAATAAAGGCGTCAGTGACAGAGAAACTGGGAATGAGGCCACTTCGAGGTATCTCAGTGTTTTTATTCACAAGTGAGGGGAGAAAGGAGTGGGAGATTGACAGATGGATCGTGCGGCCACTGCAGTGAAACGGACACCGAACTGGTCCGTTGTGGGGAAAAGAAAGCTAAGCAGAAAGTCAAGGCTCTTGATTTACCAGTCGGCGCATGCGCCCAATTTTTAGCCAACCATGCAAACAACTGTACTAGTCAGGCAAACCTCCTTTGAGATGCTGAGTAACTGTTCTCATCATGTGCAGCTGCCTGTTTTTTAGACATTTAAGGTGGGAAGAAATATGGGAATGTCCTAATTTAGAGGTTCATTTACATTTTCCCAAAAAAAATCAAAAAATCTTTAGCTTAGATTATTAGATGATATTAGTTACCTAAGCATGTACTAAAAAAAACAACAATGTCTTATAGGGTGTTTTTCACATAGATAGATAGATAGATAGATAGATAGATAGATAGATAGATAGATAGATAGATAGATAGATAGATAGATAGATAGATAGATAGATAGATAGATAGATAGATAGATAGATAGATAGATAGATAGATAGATAGATAGATAGATAGATAGATAGATAGATAGATAGATAGATAGATAGATAGATAGATAGATAGATAGATAGATGAACAGGAATATAGGGTCAAGCTCCTCCTCCTTTCCCACTTTGGACTTTGCTTATAATGACTTGATTCTAGGATTCATGCCATTATGACACAGTAATTTGTTTTGCAGTCATGGGGACAGTAGATGTTGTTCTTCAGGTCCAGTTTCATTTTTTGGGGCTGTTGTATTTCTGCTGCTCATGTGTCGCCTCTGTCTCTCCAATAGATCCCAAGAACACAGCTTGGAACAACCAGGACCAAAACCTCTTCCCTTCGTTGGCAACCTACTGCAGCTGTCTCTTAAGAGACAAGATATAACATTACTGGAGGTGAGGCAAAACTAGTTATCTGCTAATGATTTTTCGGATTTTTTCTTGTCTGTATTTAATATATTTTAGATGTATAGGTCACACGTTGATAGTCATTTTCTCTAGATTGTTTTGTTTGGCTTTTGTAAATCAGCGTTGTAAAACAGTAAAAACTACCAAAACAATTCAAAAGTATATAGAGTAATATTTTATAGAGCCACAGTCTATAAGTGAATAAACAGATGATAATTCCACATTTGTGTTAAATATCCAATTATGTGCGTACATTTCTTAAACAATAGCAATATGTTTGTGCGAAAGATTAAAATGATTGATGAAGTCTGGGGAAGAGCATATTTCCTCTTCATCTTTGTTTAATCAGTGTGTCCAGCTATAAACAGGCTCCTTTTACAATATTTATTTTTCACCAGATTTTTTTATTTTTATTTGTTTCTATTCTACCATGTTTATTTACATCGGCAAAATAATACAAGTCACAAGTGTTCCACAGGTACATACAGAGAGACATTGATAGTTCCCACCTCCTGCACAATTGACACTAAGCAGGATTAGTCCAGGGGTCAGGGGAGGGGGGCATGGGTGCATATTTTTGCAGCGAGGAAACAATGCCGGCACTTTATGGGTTTGAGATAAAAAGTCAGCGGAGTCTGAAATATGGGGGAGCAGTGGTGGGCTCACAAACACAGGCTGCAGCCGAGGCGTTTAATCACTGTTGAGAACTGCAGGGGTTGGACAATGAAACTGAAACACCTGGTTTTAGACCACAATAATTTATTAGTATGGTGTAGGGCCTCCTTTTGCGGCCAATACAGCGTCAATTCGTCTTGGGAATGACATATACAAGTCCTGCACAGTGGTCAGAGGGATTTTAAGCCATTCTTCTTGCAGGATAGTGGCCAGGTCACTACGTGATACTGGTGGAGGAAAACGTTTCCTGACTCGCTCCTCCAAAACACCCCAAAGTGGCTCAATAATATTTAGATCTGGTGACTGTGCAGGCCATGGGAGATGTTCAACTTCACTTCATGTTCATCAAACCAATCTTTCACCAGTCTTGCTGTGTGTATTGGTGCATTGTCATCCTGATACACGGCACCGCCTTCAGGATACAATGTTTGAACCATTGGATGCACATGGTCCTGAAGAATGGTTCGGTAGTCCTTGGCAGTGACGCGCCCATCTAGCACAAGTATTGGGCCAAGGAAATGCCATGATATGGCAGCCCAAACCATCACTGATCCACCCCCATGCTTCACTCTGGGCATGCAACAGTCTGGGTGGTATGCTTCTTTGGGGCTTCTCCACACCGTAACTCTCCCGGATGTGGGGAAAACAGTAAAGGTGGACTCATCAGAGAACAATACATGTTTCACATTGTCCACAGCCCAAGATTTGCGCTCCTTGCACCATTGAAACCGACGTTTGGCATTGGCATGAGTGACCAAAGGTTTGGCTATAGCAGCCCGGCCGTGTATGTAGACTAAGACTGCACTCGGGTAACACTACAAATAAAACAGTTCTAGAAAGCCCAGTGACCAGCAGATACTCTGTATTGGAACTGGGAGGCTGCATAATTCCACAAAATAGTTCTGGAGAATGGCCAAGTGGACAGGGTTCCCCAAAATGAGCTCTAGAATGTGGTGATAGGAAGTGGAATTGAGGACGTGAGAACAGAAGTCTGAGTAGTGCAACCCAGGGGAAGCTGAGTTTGATTGTGAAGCTTCAGCCTTGTTTCCAACATGGCCAGATCTATACGTCATGATTGTCCATTTCTGTGCACCCAGGAACAGGTAGGTAGGTGAAGTAGATTAAATAATGAAAAAACTGAAAACATAACTTTTTATGTTTGGTGGCATGGATGAAAATACATCTGGTATATCTGGAATGGAACTGGCTGAACGGAGAGGTTTTTGAGCTGGGTTGGTGATTAGTGGACAAAAAACAGGAGGTTGACTTGTATTAGGTTACAGCTGCGGTAGAAAGCAGGGAACCGCAGAAAACTAGGGAGGTTTGGTTGGGGAACAGTGCATAAATGATTACACAACAAAAGGTTAAAAAACAGACTAAACACCAAACAAGAGTGACTAGAAAAATACAAGAGTAAAAGTGACAAAAAAGCCCAGGAACATTTGTTAATAAGAAACTTATTTAACAAGAAAACCCAGTATAAAAAACATACAGAAAAAAAATAGGATCAAAGGACTCAAACAGGAACAGAAAACTGAAATAAAACATATAATGAACATGAAAACAGAACTAAAGCTTTAAGACATATCATGATTCTAAGATTGTTAACTATAAAACATAATGACTCCTACTTCAGTTTTCCCAGAATGAGAATAAAACAATAAAACTTTAAGAAAAAAAAAAACTGTCTGCAGACCTCAATGAAATGAAAGTAAGGTTGGTAGAAACAATGATTCAAAATTCCTCCACAGCAATGGGAGATATTGATAAATTAATACAGAAAACAACTACTGAGATTTATTGTTGCTAAATTGGTCTCTACAAGCCTTTGGATCATGGGGTGGACTTCATTTTTCACCCACAGCTGTTGTGGCTTAATTTCTGAGTTTCAGTTTCTGAGTTCATCCATAATGAAAGCGAGGAATCTGGTAAAACCGGGTAAGGACCAGATTGTGCCAGTTATGTACTCATATGTAAAAGTATTGAAACATGTCATTGTTTGTTTTTAGCATGACTGGATGATCCTTATGACTAAATTACATTTTGGCTTCTATGTTTACACTCACCGGCCACTTTCTTAGGTACACCTTGCTAGTACCGGGTTGGACCCCCTTTTGCCTTCAGAACTACCTTAATCCTTTGTGGCATAGATTCAACGAGGTACTGGAAACATTCCTCAGAGAGTTTGGTCCATATTGACATGATAGCATCACACAGATGCTGCAGATTTGTCTGCTGGACATCTATGATGCGAATCTTCCCAAAGGTGCTCTATTGGATTGTGATCTGGTGACTGTGGAGGCCATTTGAGTCCAGTGAACTCTTGTCATGTTCAAGAAACCAGTCTGAGATGATTCTTGCGTTATGACATGGCATGTTATCCTGCTGGAAGTAACCATCGGAAGATGGGTACACTGTGGTCGACATGGTCAGCAACAATACTCAGGTAGGCTGTGGCATTGATACGATGCTCGATTGGTACAACACAGGTTGTGTAGTGAGACATAGTAAAAATCAGCAGAGCTTGCCACCAATGGATGGGGTGATGTGTAGCCTGTAGCCTGGAACAAACTGAGCTAATGACATTACATGTAGTGTTGGCAACAGCTGATGGTGGTATGTATACAGTTGGTAAAATAACACTGGTGACCTCTCTGGGTAAATAACATGGATGAAACCTTACCACTGACATTTCAATATCCGGAGTGCCGAGATGATATTTCACAGTAACATGCCCTGGATTATACCATATGTTGTTCACAAGAACTGCTAATTGCTGCTTCGGTTTAAATCTCTTTCTGCTCATAATGCCTCCAATTAAACTCAACTGGAATTAAAGGACATAGTTCAGGTACAAGTTAAGCTTTTGAGATGTAAACTAGCTGCTCCTGATCATAAATGAAAAAAAAAAATTACTTGTTGGTATTTTAAAAAGATGAAATCGAAATGAATCTGAAAGTGCTTCTCTAACAAGCTGCCACATTAAGCAACGCAACTCTACAATGGTTGTGTGTGAAAATCCCAGTAGATAATCAGTTTCTAAAAAACATAGACCCTTCCATCTGGCACAAGCAAGTCAGTTATCACCTAGATTGCTAAAGGCAAGGCAAGGCAAATTTATTTATATAGCACATTTCAGTAGCAAGACAATTCAAAGTTCTGTTCATGAAAATAAGAAAAAGAGACATAATAGGATAAAAATGAATAATTAACATTACAAGATGACAATAAAAAATGAAACATTATTGATAAAATGATTGATAAGAAAATTTAAGGATTGTTGGACTGAAATAGCTTTTAATCTTGATTTAAAAGCAACTTAGGGTATCAGCACTTTTACAGTTTTCTGCTGAGACATTAGTCCTTTAATCCTGGAGATGTTCTTTAGGTGATAGAAGGCCGACCTTTTATGTGCCTCTTTGAGGGTTCAGGTCTGAGTCCATCACTACACCCAGGTTTCGAGCCTGTTTGGTGGTTTCTGGCTCTATTAACTGAAGCTGTGTGCTAACTTTTAAATGCTCTTCCTTTGGTCGAAAAATTATTACTTCAGTTTTGTTTTGATTCAGTTAAAGAAAAGTTTGGCCACATCCATGTATTGATTTCTTCTGAGCATTTACCCAGCGCTTGAATGGGTCCATAGTCACCTGGTGACATCGTAACGTATAGCTGTGTGTCGTCTGCATAGTTATGATAACTTACGTTGTTGTTTATTAAAATCTGAGTTAGGGGGAGCATGTAGATATTGAATAGGAGGGGCCCTAAGATGGACCCTTGGGGAACGCCACATGTGATTTTTGTGGTCTCTTATGTAAAGTTACCTACTGACACAAAAAAGTCCCTGTCCTTCAATTAGGATTTAAACCAATTGAGTGCGGTACCAGAAAGGCTGACCCAGTTTTCCAGGTGGTCTAATGAAATGGAGTGATCAACAGTGTTGAATGCTGCACTAAGGTCCAATAATACCAGCACTGTGGTTCTTCCACAGTCTGCATTTATACGGATGTCATTGAACACCTTGACAAGAGCAGTCTCTGTACTGTGGTGAGCAGGAAGCCTGACTGGAAGACATCGAAGTGGTTGGTTATTGTTAGGAAGTTGTTTAACTGCTGAAACACAGCTTTTTCAATAATCTTACTGATGAAGGGGAGGTTTGATATAGGCCTGTAGTTCTGTAGTAGCAGCTTGTCCAAGTTGCTCTTTTTCAACAGAGGTTTGATAATCGCTGTTTTTAGGGCCTGGGGGAAAACACCTGACAAAAGGGACGTGTTTATTATTTGTGTTAAATCAGATGTTATTACAGACAAAGCTTTCTTAAGGAAAGCTGTGGGTAAAACATCGAGACAGCAGGAAGAGGAGCTTAGTTGGTGTACGATTTCTTCTAGTTTTCATAGTTTATTTGGTGAAAATGGGAAATTTTGTAAGTTAAGAAGTTAGCAAATTCATTGCAGGCCCTGGTAGAGTGGAGTTCAGATGTTACAGTTACAGGAGGGTTTGTTAACCTGTCAACCATGTTACATAAGACACGAGCATTATTAATGCTTATGATCTCAGAGAAGAAAGATTCTCTCACATTTTTCAGTTGTAAGTTATATCTGTGGAGTCTCTCTTTATACTGTAGATGTTATAGTGAACCTGGAGTTTAGTCTTTCGCCACTTATTGGTGATCCTCCAACATGAGCTTGCTCTGAATGCAGTCTCCTGCAGTTAAGATGCTGTCTTATAATTACTCTATGAAAATTTTTCATCAAAGAAACCAAGCTGTTTCTTGAAGACCTTTTTGAGTTTCTATAAGAATTTGATGGATGCTTTTCTGTTCTATTTATTCCTTTGACATGACAGAACTCATAAGCTTTGCTGTCTCAAACATAATCTGCTCTATGGTCTACGGCAGCAGATTTGAATATAATGATTCAGAGTTGTATTACTGAATTCAACATAAATGAAAAATCACCTTTTAAATACAAAATCTAAAGAAGACACTCGCTGTTTTCTTATTTGAAGTGTTTTAATGTTTTATGTGTTCATCAATAGCTCTACAACTTGTTTGCAATGATTGGCAAACTGATGTACTTTGCCAGGAAGAAAATGAACAATATATTTGCTGCCAATAAAACACACCATTTGATGCTACTGAATCGTTTGAAAACGACCCTCAATCCTGATATGTGTAGAGGACTTGCAGATGTTTTCCTGGTTCGCCAATAACAGCACCAGGTTAGAAACCTTGATGTCTGTCAGAGAACCAATATTTTGTGTAATATAATGTCTTTTACAATCTTATTTCATTGAAATCGAAATTGTCCCAAAATCTTTAACAAACTTAAATCTGCTTAAAGGTGGAGTGAATACCACTGGCTATCTGAATGTATGATTCAGCTATTACATTCAGTAATAGCTGAATGTATGTACCTGACCTGAAATCTGTATGATTCAATTGAATTGACCTTGTGAAGTGCCTTGAGACGACATGTGTTGTGAAATGGCACTATACAAATAATTCAGTTCAATTCAATTGAACTGAATGGAATTGAATCTGTGCATCATGGATAGGCCAGCAAGTGAACAGAATTAGGGGAATTTCACAGAGCAGTGCACATTATTATTTTAATTACAGAATTTCAGGTACTGGTCTGTCGGGAGGTCACTTAGTGTCCATCCATCTAGGCAATAAAATTTTCAACATTCAATGTGAGTTCAAGCTCAAGTTTATCCATAAAGCACAGTTAAAGACTATTTCAATGTTGAGCAATGTTGAGAGTACAAAAAATACAACAAGGTACAAAAGGAAAAAAAACAAGAACAGCCTCCATCTCTCAAGGTGTATTAAGGGAAGATGTGTTTTTAACAGGACGTATTCCAGCCACAGACTTTATTGTGTTATATTTAATTTTAATGTGATAGACCAATACAAAGTACATCACTCATAACTGTGGGAGAAAAGGAAAATAATACATGGTTTCTAATGTTTTTTTTCACAAATTTAAAGTCTCAAAAAACTTTTATTTATCCCAATTATCAATAAATCTGATGCCCCACAATACCATCCAGGACATCCAATTACCTTCAGAAGTCAGCTAATTATTAAATAGAGTCCACTTTTGTTTTGTTTTTTCATTCCCGTATAAAAGTTCTGTGAAGGCCTCAGAGGTAGAGACGTTTAAAACAGGGTTAGCGTCTAAAACGACATCCCAAAATCTAACAGACCTCTGTTCAATCCATCTTCCAAAAATGATCATCGTACAGGACAACTGCAAAGACTTTTGCCTATTTTCTATTAATGATTCCAGCACTACACGACACCACTCTACCACGAGGTTGCGGTGTCCAGACCACCCTCCCATCCACAGGTCGCAAGATGATGGCCATAAATAACATCCATGATTTCAAACCACTGCCATTGCTTTGAGCTGCTCCGGCCATTACAGTCCTTAATATTTTTCTCTCTGGAGTTTCTTGAACTTTCCAGGCACTGTGGTGTCCTGAAAAATCCGTGGCTCGTCATTCTCTGCCCTACCTGGGCAAGCACTGTCTCATGCCACTGACATATGGGTGACTACACTCATGGCCAATTAGCAGTCTGTTCACATCACATTTCAGCCCTACTCAACCCCAATGGGACCTGCTGATTACCAGATACCAATAAAGTCGGTAACAAGCTGGAAAAGCCACTAATGGAAGCGGTCGCAAACTGGGCAGAGTGGAGTGGACCAGTCAAAGTAGTGCCCATGGAAAAGGGGCATTAGGTGTCCACCTAGTCAGAGAAACCAAGAGGGTCTTTGCATCTCTGAAGGAACTGTGGGACAGGTGGGAGACTAGGTCAACTGGATAACTATTAGTTATGCACTCTATAAATCTGGTCTTTATGGAAGAGCTGCATGAACAAAGCCATTGCTTAAAGAAAGCCATAATAAGTAGTGTTAGTAGTTTGCAACAAGCCATGTAGGGGACACAGCAAAGATGTGGAAGAAGGTCCTCTGGTCAGATAAGGCCAAAATTAAACTTTATGGCCCACATGAAAAAACCTATGAATCTAGGAAAAGTAACACCGAACACAATAAATAGCTCATCCTGGTGGTACAACAAGGCAGGGATAATTTTTGAAAATGAATGTGTGACAGACGCTTTCTATCTAGTCTGACTGACAGTCTGACTTTTGCAAAAAGGATTGAGTGTCAGTCTCTAGTTGTGTGAAGCAGGTGCTGAAACAGAACCTGAAAGACTACCAGCTGTACATCGAGTCACTGACTTTCAGCATTCATTCCTCCTGGATAAGCATCTAGTGACAGTACACAGTCGCTTGCATAGTGTCATTGATTTTGCAGCAATCCTTCATACTGAGCATGCAAGTAGTGACAGTGGAAAGGAAAACTCCCATTTAACAGGAAGAAACCTCCAGCAGAACCAGAACCAGGCTCAGTGTGGGCGGCCATCTGCTATGAACGACTTGGGGTTTGAGAGAACAGAGCAGAGACAAAAAAGGAACACAGAAACACTGATCCAGGATTATTTTCCCTCCACTTCACAATTATAACCAATTTTGTGTTGTTATATCACATAAAATAACAAAAACATACATTGAGATTTGGAACATGACAAAATGTGAAAAAGGTATGAATACTGTTCCTTTCCAAGGCCCTGGATAGTAAAATGCCTCTGCAGAAATGATGACATTTATTCCAAATATTATCCAATGCTGGGCTTGTGTGTTGTCTTTAAGATAACGTCTTAAAGACAATTTCTTTGTTTAGTTTAATAGTTGTCTGATCCTCACCTGTAGGAGGCTGGGATCACCAATACTCACTACCACAATGACAACTTATTGGTAACTTAAATGAACCTGTTTTCTGCTGGGACTGAAACAACATCAACAACACTGAGATGGGCGCTCATGTTTATGGTCAAGTATCCGAAAATACAAGGTGGGGAGCTAAATCTCTATAAAGGCAGCAAAATATGGAATATAATGTTGCTGCATGGATGACTGAAACAATTAACCTTATTGTTTTCTCTTTTGAATTTCCAGACCAGGTCCAGGAAGAGCTGAAACGCGTGATAGGAGATCGTCAGGTGCAGGTTGAGGACAGACAGAACCTGCCTTTCACTGACGCTGTCATCCATGAGACACAGAGACTAGGCAATGTTATCCCATTGCCTAGTCTCTGTGTCTCATTGCCATTTTTTCACAGAACAAACCAGAACATCACATTTCAGGGTTATTTCATCAAAAAGGTCAGATTTTATTTTCATAAAATGCACTGACGAGTAAAGAAAGAAAGAAAGAAAGCTGTATTGATCAAATATAGCTATCTGAGCGACTGTACAAATGCAACCTGCAAATATCCTGGTCAAAAGAGCAAAAGAGGCAGCTTGAAGATGTAGTTAAAAGGAGCTTTTAATAATTAAAAAATGATTGTTCACAGCATGTTCTGCAGAACTGTTATATTTATAATGCAATATATTTTCATGTTGGTGCCCAAAGATCTTTAATGCTTAAATCCATTCCATTGTTGATCTGACCCAGTAATATTTGGTGAGCCATGGCTCTGCTTCCAGTAGAGTTCATATTGTGTAATCCATTCAGATTCAATTAAATGCAGTCCAACAGAACTCAAATTAATGTCAGTTAATCTTATAATAATAGTTAGCAATGCGGCTCTCTAAAGGAAGCCCATCTGATTGCATCTAGTCACTGACTTTGATACAGTCCCAACTATTCAGGAAGTATGGCAACAGTAAAAAGGAATCACTCCCTTTTAACAGAAAGACACTTCTAGCAGAGGCAAAGTAAGCTCAGTCTGAGCGACGTCAAGCATTTGGACGTTGAAAGGACATAGGAGGCACTCAAAAAACACAGGACTGTTCCAGTGGTACTTTTCTGTGGTAAAAAAAAACAACAACAAAAAACTAAGCCCTAATGGCAGCAGTAGCTCTATTAGTGGCATTATTGTAAGATAAATACAGTTCAACAGATAAGCACAGAACCATCAGTGAAATCTATGGGACAATAACAAATAGCATAACAGTTGAGGCCATAGTTACCTCTGAATAGAAGGAGATAAGGTTAAACAGATTCACTGCGCCAAGCATTTTTGCTATGAACAACAAGAAGACATAGCTAATATGAAGTTAATGGAACCAAGAATTACAAATAATGTATAAATGGAGAGCAGGAGGAGGTGAATGGCAGATTAAGAAAAGGTAGCCACAATGTTCTACAGAAACCTAAAACCCAAACCCACTGCAATTTCAAACATTATACAGAACTTGAACATGTCACAAAGCATGAGCTCCAAAGCATTAAATCTTGACAGTAACTTTTCTCACACTTTATGATGGAAGATGCCAGACTGTCGGATTCTGTCAGCAGAATCACATCACTTAGGCCAGACAGACATATCAGTCCAAGAATGAATAGATAGCAAGTTGACCCTCATTATTAAAGTAAAAAGAAAGAGAAGAGGATCAGAAAAAGGTAGCAGTGGTAAAAGTGCTCTTGACCTCGCTCTTTCGTAGCCGCAGTAACACTGCATGATTTTCCCAGACATTTCCAACCACTGCTTAGTATTTGTCTAACGTTATCAGAGGGCTAAATCAGCAGGTTCAGTCTCTGACTGAAAACAAGGGACCACTCAGACCAGATTTGTTCACAACAAAGATTTTGTCTATAACTGTCAAAATCAGAGCATATGACCCAAATGACTACATAGATAGCTCAGGCTAACTACACGCTTTGTCAAAAAGTAACATGTAAAGCCTTATCTTAAAAATAGACAGCATGCTTGTTGTTAATTATGAAACTAAGTTTTGCAATTTCATTTTAGGCATTGCAGCATAATCATTATGGATTTGTTTCCCAGGGAACCACAGTGATTCCTATCTTGACATCTGTTCTGCAAGATGAGAATGAATGGGAGAAGCCAACCGTTTTTTATCCCGCCCACTTCCTAAACAAAGATGGAAAGTTCTTCAAGCGTTATGCCTTCCTGCCTTTTTTAGCAGGTTAGCATAGTCATGTTTTTATATGGACCTTGATTCTGCAGGAATTGGCTGATGAACTGTTTTTCATAGGTCGCAGGATGTGTCCTGGGGAGAGTCTGGCCAGTATGGAGCTCTTTATCTCCTTCGCCACCCTCCTGGAGCACTTTCGATTTGCTTCTCCACCTGGAGTTACAGAGGAGGAACTGGATCTATCTCCTCGCGTTGGTGGTACTCTCAGTCCTCAACCCCATAAACTGTGTGCTATTCCTCTGATGTGAGCAGGATGCCTTGGTGTGAAAATAATTTACGTTAAGCAGAGGTTTGCAGGATGTCAGCAACCTGTGTGCTTACACAAAGATACTAAATGCAATCCACTGAATCAGTCATTTAACCCTTGAGGCACGTGGAGGCCCAAGTTCAGACATTTTGCAATCTCTTTGGTTTGAACCTGAACAAACTGATTATTTTAAAGGCTAATTGTATGAAAAATGGAAATGATTTGTTTTTACTTTTGATTTTTAAAATTCCCAAATCCCCTTTATAGGTGAATAGAATAGACAAATACAGAGTATTTTCGGTTCAGTGCTTTCGGTTCAGGATGTAAATATACCGAACAAATAGAGCTTTGGTTTAACCCTGAACTCGAGAAGAATGCAGGGCCGTGCAGAGGCCAATAAAGGGACAGGTGCTCAAAGTAAAAAAGGGCACATTTAACATGATTCTAGAGCAGACTATCAGCAAGAATTTCACACAGCTTATAGAGTTCAATGTATTCCAAAAAAAGTAACCCATTTTTTTCTCCTTGTATTTAAACACAAATTAATATTCAGTCAATAGTACAGCATAACAGAAGTCATTAAAGAGAAAATGAGACATTGTGCCTCTGCAGGCTGTATTATAAGGACGATTGTTTTAAAGTTTGGTTTGTGTTTTTTTTTTACTGATCACACACTTCCAGGAGTGCTTTGATTGGTCAATACATACATTATCTATCCACAACTATAATCTATCAGGATTAATGTGAGGGAGCTAAAATTCACAGCTTAATACAGGCAGTTTTATTTTTCAGTGCAAATACTTAAAGCCAACTCCAGACTGCTGCTTTTTATTCTCATACTTTCTGGCTGTGTATTTACAAGGCAGTGTGCCAGTGTGTACCCGACATGAAACCTGACACGTAAAGTGCTTTGAGACGACATGTGTTGTGAATTGGCGCTATATAGATAAATAAAATGAACTGAATTGGTGTAATGACCAACAACTGGAATCTGGACCAAAAACGACATATGCTGGGCTTCCCTAATCTCACTGCACCAGAAACAGTTATTGTGTATCACAGGGGCAAAGGGTCAAATGTAACAAGATGACTAGGGGGCGTTGTCACGTCATTTGTCTTACAAAAAAAAAAAAAAATAAATTACATTGTTAATACATGTTTTGGTTAGGTGTCAGAGGAGGGCTTATGGAATAAAATATTTAAATGAATAATTTGACCAAAAGGTTGGTTTTAGGCAAGGAGCAATAGGGGCAAGTGTTCCAGCCCCCTCCGCACCCTCCCTCTGCAAATGCCTCCCTCAAACAGAATGCTTTACATTCAAATCTAAGCATGTAATGTTAAATGGTGACACTAAAACAATGCAGACTCCCAGCTACCAATAAACTCCATCATTTGGGAACATTAAGCGAGCTCTTCTCAGCAGCAGTAAGGTATAGCTCGCCCTACATGAAACTAAATTACTCACCTGAAACAAAATTAAGATGAACTTAAACATCACAGATACTGGAGAAAAATGAGTTAAAGTACAACTCAGCTGCCTGTATATTTCAACCAGCCCAAACCTGCTGCACAGCATATGACATCCCAGTCAGAGGAGTTTGTCTGACAAGAGGAAGGATTTCCCAACAGCTGCTCTACACTGGATTGTCTATATATGAAAACTCTGTTTATTCTCAAATATCGGCAACCACAACGTTGATTATTTTTCAAGTGGTTTTATTGTTAAATAATGCTCTATTTGAATATTGGACAGCCATTTTGTATTATGTTTGCTTCAGTTAAAAACACCTTCAATAAAGTTCTTAAGATGTATACATTGGCCCTTTTATTTTGCACCTGACAACATAAACTAGGGATGAGGTCCTGCTGGCTTTTAAAGATGACTGTTGCTTCGACACCGTTTCCTCCATCTTTTGTGTCATGGCTGGATGAGCCATTCCTACCGCTGTCAGGTGGGAAAAGATGTTCTTTCTAATTACTTTCTAGTCATACCTGCATCAGGAGATGACAAGCTGGAGGAGAGAAAAAGAGCATTTCTTCTTCATACTCTGGGAACAGAGGGCCAAAGACAGTTTAACAGTTGCTTTAAGACATTAAGCTACTACATGGAGACAAGTTGGGTAAGATGATACGGGACAAGTTGGTGGAACATGTTAGAAGTTGGCGTATGATAATGTATGCTTCAGTTAAACAGACATTCAGTAAAGTTTTTAAGATGAACACATCGATCTTTTCATTTTGTCCCAGAGAGCATAACAATAAGGTTGTCTTGTTTATAAGTGTTTCATTTTTTCAATTATATTTACAGATTCCGAGAAGTCTAAGGGAAAATAGAATTTATCTTTGAGATTATTTTTTCACGGCCAGCAAATACATGTTAAAAAAATACAACAATGATGGCCTGAGATCGGACAAATGAGTCACTTAAACAAATGCTGTCAACTTAGCTCTGTATAGTGGGTGGTCATATTAAAGAATGTCAATTTTATATGTTTTATATAACATTACATGCTTCAGGCAGCTTAAGATAGCCAACATAAAGAAGTTTATCTGACAGATCTCTGATGCAGGCAAATGGTCCATCAGGTTTCAGCAGAATCAAAAACCACAGGATGTGAAAAACCAACGATGAACAGCTGCTTCTGAAGAACTACTACATGTGACAAGCTCAAATGCCAATTCCTGTTAATAGATTTCGTAAGCTGATGTCATGAAATGCTTCATTTCCTGTTTAGCTTATCTTGGTTCAGTGACGCGGCTGTAGAGATGTCCACATTAGTCCTGATAGCAGAATAATACACAGTGTCTTCCTCCTCCTTGGCCTGTGGCACAAAAAACATAGGCTTCACATAATTCAGACCATTAAAAACATAGGTTATGTTATGCCAGTGTATTCAAACATAGGATTGGATGTCATTTCAAAGACTCTCTACATGTAACATTAGTAAAATTCAGTTTACTACATGTTCTGCTCAGTCATCCTAATGGTGCAACATGTTTAAGTGGTAAAGTTTAAATCATGTAAAATAAGAATCTTTACACTTTTCTCACTTTAGCTTCAAATTACCTGATCAAACTTACCGTATGCCAAAGGTTCATGTAAAATGAACTAAAAATGTGATTTAATATTAAAACAGCTGAATAGGTCACCTACCTTTTTCTTACGAGAGCCCTTTGACTTAGAATGGTCAATGGAAGCATAGGCCGCATTAAAATCCTGACATTAAAACAAAAAATACATCTTTACTTTGCTGTTACAGCAGAGAAAAATGGAAACAACAAGTGTAAAATGTTAAAATGCTTTTTTTGCAAGTTTGTTTTTTTCTACATGCATAATCAGGGTAAATGTATTTTATTTTGAATAAAAACTATAATTCATACATTTTCATCACTAAAAATGCATACCTAGTTATAAGTAATAATGCAAGTTATTTTTAAGAGCCTAATGTAGAAACATAGGAGCGAGAGAGAGCGAGCCACACAGACAGACAGACAGATGGGGACCCTGTCCCCAGCATGCTACGAGCCAAGCCGGTTCCAATTCACATCATAAGCGAACCGTACCAGTGTTCATTCGGAAGCGGACCGACACCACCTCAAAAAGTGGGTCTCAGGCGTGTTGCTCAGGCCGGTTATTTATACCAAGGGAAGAAACTGTGGTCCATTCAAAGCATACCATAAGTGGCAGGTTCTAAAATTGCATGCTTAGGTTTGAATGGAGGATAATTAAACTTTTACATTTTAGATGGGTGCTATCACAAACTTGTAGGGCTTCGAAAACTTCCTGCAGAATGGCTCACCGCAGAGTGCCGTGTGATGGATGCACCAGGATGCAGCCTCCAAGAGACATCAACAACATTTGAAATATCACAGAGTAACTTGTTCATAAAAATGATCTTCATATATTCTTGGTCTGTTTTTATGCTTAATATTTCATTCATATGTGCAGTTATGTAGATGCAAAACATCTGGGGTACCACAAAAGTTTATGAACTGTAATCTGTTTATTTGTCCAGCTAGTAATTTGTTCAACATGATAAAGGTACAGAAATCAACATTCAAGGCTTTCATAATTCTGATAGTGATGTAGGAAGCTGACAGGGTGATCTTGAAATGTCTCATAATGTCAGATCTCAAAATACACTTAAGATGGTTAACACATTAACATGAAGGCCTGGTAAATGAGGCATGGGGTTATCAACTTTGGTTAAATAAAAAAATTTAAATAAAAAATAATAAGAATTGATAAATATCCGTGAGGTCGTGAATCTGTAAACAACGCCAAAGATGCAGAGATCTCAGGTAGGAACTGTCGGGGATAAATGCACGTATTTTCTGTATACCTCTCAGATGGATGCAGATGGACGGCTGGCATCTGTCAGGTATGGTTAAGAGTCCATGAACATGATACCCCGAAGATGCAGAGATCTCTAATGTAGGAAATGTGGGGGATCCACTACCAGTCGGATGACTATGCGGATGTTCGGATATTTTTGTGGTCCGTATCACGGAATATCCCAAAAACAGAATCCCTAATGTATGCGTGTGGATCTTCCCGTATATTATCTGTATATGTTCCATATACAGACATATCTCCGCATCGGATAGTACCGTATCTTGATGCTTTTCGTGCAGTGATGCTCAACTTCAGTGTGACAATATTTCCAGATCTGGGAATGTTGTCACACTCAACATTCCCAGATCAAGACTGGGCCAACATTTCTCCTCAGACAAATATAAAGGTCTGCAACAAAAATCCTAAGGATTAAATCGTACATTTTACTGATTTTTGAGAATTCACATTATTGATTTTGTATTTATGTAGTATTTTCTTTTAGGCCACACTTTTTTAAATTAAGCTTATAGTGTTTTGTGGTCATTTTGAAAAATAAATAAATCAATCAATCAGACAGTACTTACACAGCGATGCCTTTGAGAGGTTGGATTTTGATCATCTGAAACAAAAGAATGAGTTTTTATACATGTCCAGCAGTAATATATTTTTTATCATATTGACATAATGTTATTGGTAATAGGAGACTTCTGGCTAACAGTTAAAACCCTGACATTTACATATAGCACAGGAAACCATGGAAACAAGTCTTTCACAATTTTAAGGTTTTAAATTTGTATTTGGTTGTCTGTAAGCACATTTAGTAAGTAGAGTGAGAATTCTAAGTTTATATTTACTATCATTACCAGCACTTCTGAGGTTATCATCTTGTACAACAGCCTTTGGCCAGTGGACACGACTTTGTCTTGTACCATAACAATGCTAAAGGTATGACCATACAAAGAGAGGGGTCTTTCACCATCACCCTGGTGGTCCAGAGTCTTCTCTGATGCCCTTTTAGCTGACCCATCAGATTTTATATATTCAGATTAGGTGAGGCTTTAGCAGGACCAAAGTGCAGACAAGAGTGAGGAAGCAGCATGGTAAGTTAATGAAAGAATTTAATAAGAACCAGTAAACTTAAAAAAGCAGAAAGGACGTGGAGTCTATGGACATGGAGCAAAGAAAAGTCAGGATATTATGCAGGGTAGTTTTCAGTGTAGATATCAGGAGGAACCAGTGGGGAACAAGGACAAAGAAGAAGTACATGTACTGAGGTAGAGTGGAGAATGGACCAATGAACACAGAGAGTTAATCAGAGGGGAATCAGGATCAGCTGGTGGAAGAGAGACTATAACAGGTGATAACAGAGGGAGAGTGAACAATTAACTTTGTTGAGCATTTAAGTGAAATGAAAAAGTAAACAATGAGACTGCCCAAAGAACGTCAGCGGTGAGGAACCTGATCTATAAGGAAATACAAACTAAAACATAGGAATCCAGGAAGGTAACAAAAACCTAAACACCAGAATTAATCTAATAAACCTGAAAGAACTCAAATAAAGCAAGAACATGGCAGTGTATAGAGAGTAAACAGAACACAAACTCAAAACCCCAAACACAGGCAGATTATGACAATATAGGATTCAGGTCTGGGGACTGAGATGGCCATGGAAGACCAAATGAGTACAAATGTTGTTATCTGGCAGAGGTCACCAGATTTTTTAAGAGTTCAAGATGCAAGACACTCAAGATGACGAGGACCTTTGGAAGAGAAACAGACCCACGGCATCACAGGTCCTCCACCATATGTAACAGCGGGCATTAAGTGCTTTTGCAAACATTTTGCACAAATTCCTACTTTGTTTTGCGCTATAACTGTCACATTTGCATTTATTAAAGGCTTTTCTAAGCATGTCTCTTTAAAAGACTGGTTAACATGTGGGTAGCATCTAATGGTTTATATGGAGACTCGTTGAACCCCAAATTGTCTATCAGAGAGCTCTGAGTATTTTTCACTTCCCCAACCATCCTTCTCACTGTATGTGATAACTAGATTTAATTAGGCCCCCCTCCAGCCAACAGTTCCACTTGTTTATAGATAGGGGCATGTTTAGCCCAGTTGACATGTTTCTTGACTCAGGAAGATCATCACACATCTCTGCTTTAATTGAATGGCACGTTTTAGTGTCTTTCCCATTTTGAAGAGAAATAGGCCTCTCTGTCAAGTCATGTTTATAGCAAAGGGAAACAAGAAGTCAAGGATTAAAATTTAGAAGCTTCTGATATTCTAATAACCTTTAAAAGAATAAAGCAGACATTTAAAACGTGCTTCACTTGCATTAATTTATACGAATTCTCAGGGACGACGGTAATTGTGGTACCAGTGATTTTGTGTAAAACAATTCTTAATGTAGGATATTTTTATAGACATTTATTAATGATTAGTACTGTACTTGTGTATGGTTCATCATCTGGCAGTCTGGTCCTCCTCCTCCTCTTTAAGAAAATGGCAGCAATGATGACCAGCATCAGCACCACCACTATCATCACTGCAATGGTGATGAGGATAGGTTGGTTTGGAGCTGGATCTGTGGTCAGAATATTAAACATGGCAAAACAAACTGATCATAAATTATGTAATCCACCCATAAAATAACATATAAGCCCTTCTTAAACACTAGAAGACTGCAGAACTTGTAAGGGAATGTAAATAGCACTTTTAGTCAATTCTAGGTTTGTGACGTGTTTTTCTTCACTAAATTAAAGTGTAACCTACCTTTAAAGAACGGTTTGTAGTGACCTTCTATCTTCATGCTCTTTCCCTCCAAAAAACGGCAGGTGTATCTTCTGTTGCCCTTATGGTGATTCTTCAGTGTCAGTAAGGAAACACAGTTCCCTTGGTCTTTTGCAGGCAGCACTGTTTCAGTTTCATCCACCCATCTGAGACTTTCCTTTGGACAGGAGCCGTCCACAGCATGTCTCCACAGAGTACATTCTAAAGAAACATCTCGATCCTTTGCTGGACCATTGTGTGGTCTAGATGTATAAACTGAAAGATAACAGATGAATGCTGACAAGAAAACCCAAAATTGTCATAAAAGGAAATATGTTCCCCTATTCTTTACAAACTTGCAGATCAGTTTTAAAGTCATTAACCCAGTAAACGCCTCTGCATCCTCACTGGTTTGCAGTCTGAATTTGTTATTACAAGGCTGCAGCTTGGAAGGTGGAACTTTAAAGACAGGTATGTGTTGGCTTCAGGAAAGCGTACGACTGTCTATGCTTGAAGGCCGTAGTTACCCTGGGGCTTGATTTTAATACTAAAAACTGAGATCTACAGCTTTATGTGTTCAGTTGCTCATCTCATGCCTAAACCCAGTGAGCTGGTCCATGATTGCACCTTTTGGTATCCCTAACTCAAAAAATGTTGAACTGCTAAATAAAAATCAAATCGAAACACTCACTAGTTAAAATATTTAAAAACACTTGTGTATCAAGGTTGTTGGGTTCCCCATGATGATGACAGGTGTAACATCCAGCGTCCTCAGGAGCGATGTTCGTGATGATTAGAGAACAGTTACTGTCCACATTCAGTCGGGCGGATTGTTGTGAACTCTTAACATTTCCACCCTCAACCACAGTTACGTTTACAGTATTTACATTTGAGTTGTAAATCCAGTTAACTTTGGAACATGAAGAAAAGGATGGCAGACTGTTACAAGGCAAGGTACCATTATCTCCAGGTAAATGATACACAGAAGTTCCTGCAGTCACACCTGAAAAAGAAAAACATACATTTAGAGATATTGAATCACATCGAACAGAGATGTAACACCATTTTGTTTAACCAGAACTTGCAACATTGTTTTTTTCTGGTTCACATTGCTGTTGGCACACAACTAGATAGAGCTGGTTAAGTACAGTAAGAGTAAAATATTTAATATCAGCCATGGGTATGAAGGTGAATGCTGTAAGCTTAACAGCATGTTAGACCTTTGTTTAGAAGTAAGAAAAGAAGTAGTCTTGGAGTTTCATTGCAGTTCATTTATTGATTTGTAAATTGCTTTAAAACATCCAAATATGGGGAGCAAAACAGATAACAATTAAACCAAAAAGATCTCAGAAAACAAAACAATTCAGTTAAAATGAAATGTGCTAAAGAACATGAAAAGCCTTTCTGACCAAATTTGTCTTCAATTTGCTTTTACAAAGGCCCGGTGAAGGCAGAGTCACCCCAGCGTTTAAGCTTAGTCCTTGGAACATCCAAAAGAAGCTGACTAGATGACCTGAAGGACCTGCCAAGCACACACCTAAAACACCTAAAAGTTCAGAGAAATAAGGAGGTGCAAGGCTGTTAAGAGATTTAAAATCAATTCTAAAACAAACAGGAGGCCAGTATAAAGAATATAAAACGGCTAATGTGTGCACGTCGGGAGGTGCTGTTTAAAAGACGAGTAGTTGCATTCTGGACAAGCTGAAGGCGATTTAGGTTCTACTGGGAGTCACCGACTGAATTACAGATGGAGCTGGATACTGGGTCAGCCCTCTCACGGATCTCTAATGAAGATTTCAGAGATAAATTCCCCAATCTGAAACTAAAACACACCTCAGTGAGAGTAGTAACATGCACAGGGGAACGAATAACTCCCTTGGGAAAACTGAAAGTGAAAGTGAAATGCAAACTTGAACTTTATGTTCTGCAAAAGGGAGGTGTGCCATTACTTGGGCGTGACTGGTTGAAACACATTCGCCTAAACTGGAAAGAAATAAAGTCAATGAGACTTGCATAAAGCCTGAGTGCAGATTCAAGCACAGATCATACTGGAGAACAATGCAAAACCCAGATTTCACAAGGCACGTCTAGTACCATATACTATGCACCACAAAGTAGGGACAGACCTCCACGCTTGGAAAAGGTGGAAAGGTCAGATTGGGCTAAACCAATAATATAAGCGAGCAAGAAGGCAAGTGATAGTGTACGAATCTTTGGTCATTTTAAGGTTTCAGTGAACCCAGTCATCCGGACAGGTCAGTACCCACTTGCCCAGATAGAAGACACATTCACAGCAGTGGCAGGTGGCAAAGACTTTTCAACAATTGATCTTGCCCAAGATTATCTTCAGATGGAGGTAGAAGAGATATCCAGTAAATATCTGGTGATACACCCTCATTAAGTCCAATATCAATAGACTGGTATTTGGTACTATCAGAGCCCCAGCAGTGTGACAACGTGCCATGGACCAGGTCCTGCAGGACATTCCAGGACCACAATGTTTCCTGGATGACATAATCATCACAGATGTTGATGAGGAGACTCGTTTGGCTAACCTAGCAGCAGTTCTGGCCAGGCTAGAAAAAATATGGACTGAGAGCAAATAAAATTAAATGTGAGTTCTATCATTATGTCATTGGGTATTGATTGACAGACAGACTCCACAAAACCAGAGACAAGTTGAAGTTAAAGCAATCCTGAAGGCGCCAGAACCTAAAACTGCGAGCCATTCTTATGGCTAATAAATTATTGTCACAGGTTTTTAGCAAACATTTCAACAGTTCGGCACCCTCTGAACTCACTGCTGCAACAAAATGCTAAGTGGAAATGGACAAAAGAGTGTGAAGAGGCATTTAATGGTGCTAATCTGCTTATTACATTAGAAGAGGTGCTGACACACTTTGACCCAAATCACCTTTACCTTGTCTGTGATGCCTCTCCATTTGGCATAGGTGCTGTGCTATCTCACAAAATGCCTGATGGACTGTGAACTCCCACAAATGCAAACCACTGAAGAAATTACTGATCCAGCAATTGTGTTTCACATTGCGCAAATGGAACCCCTCCCTGTCACAAGTGCTCAGGGGAAAAGAGAAACAAAAGACATAATCTTGTCCAAAGTATATGATTTAACTATAAATGGCTGGCCATACTCCTGTGACGCTCTGTTTTCTGTGTACTCCACCCGTAAAGACCAACCATCCATTTGCCAGGGATGTGTCATGTGGGGAACTCATATCATCCTGCCACCCAAACTACATACAAAGGTACTAGACTTACCACACGATGGACATCTGGGTGTGGTTAAGATGACAAGTCTTGCTAGGAGCTATGTTTGGTGACTAGCCATCGACTGTGAAATAGAGGACATGGCTAAATCCTGCACTGCTTGCCAGCAGACACTGTGGTAGCCTCAGTTAGTGCCTGTACACACGTGGGAATGGTCATTCACTTCATGACAATGTATCCATATACACTATGCTGGACCATTTATGGACCAAATGGTTCTAATTGTGGTTGATGCCCACTCAAAGTGGCCAGAAATATTTTCTGTTAAGCAAGCAACAGCTGTCAACACAATCAACACTCTTTGGTCACTGTTTGCAAATACATAACGCAGGTCTGCAACAATAGCTCGTATGTTACAATGGTCATGAGTTTACTGGAGAGCAGTTCTAGTATTTTCTTAAGAGCAATGGTGTACAACATATCACTTCAGCTCCTCATCATCCTGCAACAAACAGACATGCTGAACAGTCCATCCAGTCCTTCAAGAGGTCAATGAAAGCAGGCGGACAGAGGGAAAGCCTCTGCAACAGATCTACAATTTCTTATTGGCTTACGAGAACACCGCTCATGCAACAACTGGACACACACCTGCATTGCTCTTCATGGGATGAAATCACATATGAGATCACATATGGATCTGATGAAACCAGACATTTGCAGGGATGTCTAAGACAAACAGTCTTCCTAGGTGGAAACAAGGAACAAAACCAGAATCTTTGAAATTAGACATAAAGTTCTCTGACATATAACATAAATGTTGGAGAACACTTAGCCTGGCGTAGACATGTTGATCAGATTCTAGATGCAGAAGCCCACATGATTCCAGAGCAACCAGAGAGCACTACTAAATCTAAAGATTTAGAAGAGTTTACCTATGCTATATCACCTGAGGTTCAGGGTTCACGCGAAACCACCAACGCTCACACAGCTGAACTTTCCTCATAGAGCACTATGGACTCTGATCAAACTGGCAGAGGTTACCCTGAGAGAAATCACGGAGCACCTGAGTGACTGGTCTTATAGATTTCCTTTTCATTTAATAAGGAAACAGTTGAAATGTTAAGGAGTAAACAACCTGTCTCCATGTTGCAGATCACTGAGTAGGTGTCATATTCCTGTTGGAGTAAATTTATTGGGTTACAGAATTTAGCTGAATATATCTTGGTGTTGAATATTAATTGTGGTTTATCAAAGCTGGAGGGGAAAAAATTATGTGTTTAGCAGTAGCAATAAATTGTTCAGTGGTACTACTTTGTGTTTGAAGTGGAAGAACACCAAGTGTGGTGTATGTGCTCTTAAATCTGCCTGTGTTCTAGATGCCCAATAAAGATGGAAACGTTCCACTGAAGGTTTTATGGTGTCTAAATAGTTAAGTTATAAGGAGGAACATAACAGGCAGCATTTTGGGAAATTGGTGAAACAAAGAGTGAAAGAGACAATACAAACAGTTTGGAAACAGTGTAAGAATACCTTGTCTGGCTAAGTGTTAGCCATTCTGGAAAATGCTTAACTTTGCATTTTCTTAACTGAATGGCTGAGTTTGATCATCTAGAATAATTTGACAGAGGAAACCTGAAAGGGACTGAATTCTACATTGAACTGAGATTCTCTACAACAGTTTGACATTTATGAAACATTTACTCGATTTCTGAAAAATAAAATTTGGTATATTGGGTATGAAATAGACAAGCATAAAAAATAAAATACCTGATTTAGTCAAACTGGGACTAATATATTCTTCACAGATTACGGTAAGTTACCTAAAACCCTTTTCAAATATTCTTCAACTGTTTAGCCGTGTTTTTGCTGAGCAGATGATCTTTAAATCTCTTAAACCTGACTTATATGCCTGCCAAACTTAATTACTTCAAATCCAATCATCTCTATACTTGGAAATTAACTAATAACCCAACCGTAAACTTTTTCTTACCTTTAGAGTGAAGAATAAAGACTAGAATTAACTCCAGTTCCCTCATTTTCTGTCGTCGTATGAGCCGTTAAATGTTGTGCACATTTTCTCTGCTACATATCTTAAAATGTCGATCATTTCCTAATTTTTCAGGAAACACCCACCACTTCCCACAACTTGAATGACATCACACTGGTTGAAAACAGAAATATGAAAAAAAGATTTTGATCATTCTTGTTGTTACACTTCAGTGACAGTTTTTTTTTTAAACGTAGTATTTCATCTTATTTTTATTCTCTTTTGATTTCACAATTTTTTTCAATTTTTCACTTTTTGTTATGTAAAGACTTAAGACATGTAACATTTAGCTCTGTAGTACAAACAAAAGATATTCGCTTTTGTCAATTACATCAAACTCAGCTGTCAGATATTGACAATAACACTAAATGTGCAAATGTACCATCCTACTTCTGCTGGACCTGATCTCATCCTTTGATACGGTTGACCAGTAGATGATGGTTGTTAGGCTGAGGGTCGGTTTATCAGTCTCTGCGTTAAAATTGATTTCTTCACATCTTTTAGACTGATCCTTTGTTGTAGCTCCTTTTTCTTCAAGTCCACATCATTATGAAGTACCCCAAGGTTATTTCTGTTGCACATGCTCCCTCTCTTTGGTGTTTTAAGCATTTTTTAATATATTTCTCATACTGCTATGCAGTTAAGGTTTAATTATACTTCTTTTTTAACTCTCTTGATGTTTCTTTTAATCGTTAAATAACCAGAAAAGGACTCATTGGAATCAAAGGTCTCTTTGGAGAGAGTATTCTGGCCAAAACAGGCAGCAGCACAAAAACACACTTTTAAAACATTTAACTTGTAACGATCAATGATTCAGACCTTGTCAACATGAAGCCAGGTTTGGGACAATCTGCAAAACTTCTGGGACAGATAGAGGGGCCCTGTCTACACAAAGTGGCTGCGAAACGACTTCCTGCTTCAATAGTGGAAAAGTTTAAAGCCACCTCCCCATGGCGGCTCCTTGTGGACAGCACTAACAGCTTAACTGGCTACAAACTGGCTGGTTTGCTTCTCCTTTCCTTTAACTCTCATATTCTAGTCAGCCAACAACAATGCCGGCGTTGTGGTTGTATTTCGGCAAATACTCAATAATTATGGATTTTACACCACCATCTGTTGCTCCTGTACTGCAGCTTTGAGCACAAACTATGGACAGAAAACTACTTTCGCTACAGGTGCTTAATTCCTTGGCGCAATCAAACAAGGAGGGCCCCCAGGAGAAGGTACAGTTACTGGTCTTCCTTCTACAACACTTTACTGCTGTGGCAGCGTTACCGCGCCACTCACAGGCATGGCATATGTATTACAACACCAAGTGCGGCTCCTACAGCTTCAGGTGATTTCATCTTTTCGTTGTCCGATGAGCTTAACCCCTCCCTTCTACTTCCCTATTTCTAAGGGGATTGCTCAATCCAGCTCTCCATCCTCCTTCCCTAAACCTGAAAGGTCTTACTAACCAGGTACTGGAAAATCTGTTTAAGCTGGTGTTGGAAAATGACACGCCTAACCTCTAACAGCCTGCATCCAAAAGTCTCTTCAGTCTTCTTCAACTGGTGGTCTGAACGACCGAGTAGCCCACAGCAGTCATCCACTCCTCGACAGCCACTTCTGTTAACGGCTGCTCATTCCCTATTTTACAACTTGCAATTGGTATTTGGGTTAGGTTGATTTTAGTAGCTCGGCACGAGCCCCAAGGGCATTGTTTTAACAAGTTTGTCTTAAGGCAACCTATAAAAACCTCCTAAAATCATTTGGAACAAGGCAACAAGACTTTTTACCACCAACGAAAACCCAAAAATAAGGTGACTCAAATAATTGACTGTCCACAATAAATCTAGAATTTTATATGCTTTCTTCAATTAGTAATGCTTTTTCAGGGATCAGTAACAGCTTAAACATCAGCAAAACTTTATAATTGGAATAATAGAAATAAATCAATCAACCTAACCTATCTTTCCTTAATGCTGAGACTGGTAAGGCTGAAGAGGCTTTGGAGACGGAGGCTCACCATGGATCCAAATGGAATGATTTCTTTAGTAGGCAACTAGTGATTGTCTTCTTGGGTTAAAGGGCAAATCTTCAGTTCGCTTCCTCTAAGTGGACATGCGCTGATGCTTGAGGTTTGGATGGTCATAACCCTAGCCCTTACCCTAACCCTCTGGAAAAAATAAAAAAAAATTTAAAAAATTTAAAAACAGAAACTTTGTTGGCATATGTTTCAAAAGTCGATAGCTTCCAGAGGCTGAATAGTTGAAGCAAACCTTTGAGGTATAATTGAGGTTGGTTCAGGACTTCCAGAAGCCTGAAACTTAGAGCCATCAGTTGTTCACTGACCAAGTTCACTTCAGTTGTCTTGGTAAAAATACAACAGATGAAATTCAGATTCTCAATTTAAAGTTGCAGCTCTTCTCAGGGCACACGGGTTGATCCTCTTTATAATGCAGAATTTGTCAGCGGGACTGCGTCTCCGGTCTTCTGATTCATCTTTAGCTTCTTTCTCCATCCGATCTTGTTCGCTGGTCTTCTGCGAGGAAACAACTCCGTTTCTTTCTTTGGCACAGTTTTTATAGTGCAGATAGCCTCACTTCTCATCCCCTGTTGCCAGGCAAGCTTTCCAATCATTGAGTTACATGGTCACCGTGACTTTTTGGTGCTGTCTCCCAGCCACCGTAGACAAGAGTCATAAACAGCCTGCAGCTGGCTCCCTGTGTTATGACTTTTGCCTGTTTTTCAACCTTCACGACTCCCGCTCCCATCCTGGTGCCATGACTTTTGCCTGTTTTTCGAACTTCAGACTGATGAAAAACAGCGTGCACCTGGCTTCTTGTTTCTCGCTCCCATGCTTGTTATGACTTTAGCTTGCTCGTTGACCTTCCATCCTTGCTCAGTTCCTGTGAAGCTGGCTCTCCTTGTCATGCCTTGCCATTTTGGGGTTGTGTTTATGTGTTTGTTTTTGTTTTCCTTTAGATCAGGGTTTTATTATTTAGTCCAGTTTCCTTTTGCTCTGTTTCTCTTGTTGATTTTCCCTTTAGCAGCCCGGCCTTGTTAGTGTAATCAGTCACCTTTCCTCAGTTCCCCTGCAACCCGGTTCCACACCTGTTTCATGTTTCATCTGATTACCTGTGACCCATTTTCATTGGTTCTCACTCCTTTCTCCGTCAGTATATATGTTTGGTTATTTTCAATGTTCCTCGCTCGGTCCTCCTGTTTACTTCCCTGTTGATTCCTGTTCCATGTCCTTGTTTGAACCTTTTGGAAGATTCTTGTAAGTTAATAACAATCTATTTTTGTTATTAAACCCTTAAGATTCTCAAATCCACTATGCTGCTGCAAAGTGTTTTTCTGCACTCCGGTTCCATTCAACCTCACATTATGACACTCCTCTGCCCCTTCCCTCCTTATCTGCTCAGCCTCAAACTTTCTTACAGTATTTCTCTGCTTTTTTATCTCAAACCAGTTACAGCTAAAAAAAAACCATCACTTCATTTTCACAATTGATTAACATTACCCCTCTTCATTGCATGTAATAATTGTAGAAAAACAGAAAATCATCTTACATTTTTCCTTGATTATACTTGGTTTTCTGAAAAAGATAAGACAGTCACAGTTAATGTGTGACTCCATACAGGCCTCTTCAGTCCTCAGTTCCAGAGTGTGAAGATATTATGGAAGTAAAATAGTCTCATTAGAATCAGACATTTTTTAGACATTGAATTTATGACACTGAATTTTTATCCTGTGCAATTATGTAATTTTTTTTTTGTACTTAAAATTTGCCAGCAAAAATTCACCTGCAAGAATTCGCCTGAAATAATTCGCCTGAAAAAATTCACCTGCAGAAATTCACCTGCAGAAATTCACCTGCAGAAATTCGCCCTGCAAAAATTCAACCGCAGAAATTCACCTGCAGAAATTCGCCTGCAAAAATTCACCAGCAGAAATTCGCCTGCAAAAATTCGCCTGCAAAAATTCAACCGCAGAAATTCACCCCTGCAGAAATTTACCTGCAAAAATTCGCCTGCAAAAATTCACCTGCAGAAATTCGCCTGCAAAAATTCGCCTGCAGAAATTCGCCTGCAGAAATTCGCCTGCAAAAATTCGCCTGCAGAAATTCGCCTGCAAAAATTCGCCTGCAGAAATTCGCCTGCAAAAATTCAACCGCAGAAATTCACCTGCAAAAATTCACCTGCAAAAATTTACCTGCAAAAATTCACCTGCAAAAATTCACCTGCAGAAATTCGCTTGCAGAAATTCGCCTGCAGAAATTCGCCTGCAAAAATTCAACCGCAGAAATTCACCTACAAAATTTCACCTGCAAAATTTCACCTGCAAAAATTCACCTGCAAAAACTCACCTGCAGAAATTCACCTGCAAAAATTCGCCTACAAATGTGTTGCCACTTCTTCTGGTCACTTGAAAACAAGAGCATCTGTGGACAGGTTGGGGCACTAGCTGTCATCAGGTCAGTCAAACATTTCATTCAGTTCCATTAGATGAAAAAAAAAACCCGAATCTCAAATGGGTGTTAAAGCAATCAGCACTCGATAGAGTCGAGCGTGTTTTAGCCAATCAGATTACGCTTATTTGATCACGTGACACACCATTGCCTTGGGAAGAGGCGAGGCTCTTAACAGTTTGCTGGATAGTGGCTTAATGAAGATCAGTGATGAGATTTTTCTTCCAAAAATATATTATTACAAAACGGCAGGTAATTAACACCCATTTAAAATTCGGTATTTTTTTTCATCTAATGGAACTGAATGAAATGTTTGACTGACCTGATGACAGCTAGTGCCCCAACCCTGTCCGCAGATGCTCTTGTTTTGAAGTGACCGGAAGAAGCGACAACACATTTGCAGGTGAATTTTTGCAGGCGAATTTCTGCAGGTGAACGGTTGAATTTTTGCAGGCGAATTTCTGCAGGTGAATTTCTGGAGGCGAATTTCTGCTGGTGAATTTTTCAGGCGAATTTTTGCAGGTGAATTTCTGCTGGTGAATTTTTGCAGGTGAATTTCTGCGGTTGAATTTTTGCAGGCGAATTTCTGCAGGTGAATTTCTGCAGGTGAATTTCTGGAGGCGAATTTCTGCTGGTGAATTTTTCAGGCGAATTTTTGCAGGTGAATTTCTGCTGGTGAATTTTTGCAGGCGAATTTTTGCAGGTGAATTTCTGGAGGTGAATTTCTGTTGGTGAATTTTTGCAGGTGAATTTCTGCAGGTGAATTTCTGCTGGTGAATTTTTGCAGGCGAATTTTTGCAGGTGAATTTCTGCTGGTGAATTTTTGCAGGCGAATTTTTGCAGGTGAATTTCTGGAGGTGAATTTCTGCAGGTGAATTTCTGCTGGTGAATTTTTGCAGGTGAATTTTTGCAGGCGAATTTCTGCTGGCGAATTTCTGCAGGCGAATTTCTGCAGGCGAATTCTGCAGGTGAATTTCTGCAGGCGAATTTCTGCAGGTGAATTTTTGCAGGCGAATTTTTGCAGGTGAATTTCTGCAGTTGAATTTTTGCAGGCGAATTTCAAGTGCAAAAAAAAATTCACATACATAATTGCACAGGATAAAAATTCAGTGTTATAAATTCAATGTCTAAAAAATGTCTGATTCTAATGAGACTATTTTACTTCCATAAGATATATTCATTTTTCTGTTTCATGACATCTTATCCAAATAATATGACCATTATTTATTTGATACTCTAAATATTAGGCTCTCATTTCATCATATGTGATTGTTGTTAAACTCAATCATAGTGTTACACTTCTGCAAAAGAAAGAAGAATTAAAACATACACCAAATGGACCCCCCAGACTTCATAGCTTTAAAATGTTAACATTTACTGCTGTATATCTCATTGATTTAATTATGAGGGTTTAATTAATTTCTGCATGGATACATGGAAGGATCTCACCTCATTTTGACAATCTTTACC
The DNA here is from genome assembly GCA_036173005.1 of Crenichthys baileyi. Taxonomy (NCBI): domain Eukaryota; kingdom Metazoa; phylum Chordata; class Actinopteri; order Cyprinodontiformes; family Goodeidae; genus Crenichthys; species Crenichthys baileyi. The sequence goes on from JAHHUM010002400.1 coordinate 296,683, forward strand.
GCCAATATTTTCTGTGCGGATACCGTCTTTGGCTCCATTGCACATGGCCTCAGTGTTTATAAATCTTCAGTCTACGGGCAGATAACATGGCCATCCAACCCAAGCACATAATATACCATGATGACTAAGACCTTTCCGGTTTGTAACTAAGTTGCTTGTCTTACATGAGTGCTTAGACTATGTTAAAATTAGATGCTGAAGATTTTCCCAGTTCAAAGGACACACATTTAAATGCAGGCTTTACATTGCAAGTATTTCTATATTTTCAGAGCAAATTCAACAATTGATTTTCTGTGAATAAATGTTACAGGGAAGCTGTCACAGTTATAACTCATCTCCATTATGGGTAGGAAATAGGAAACAAACAAAACTGTATATTACTACAGACAGACTGTGTAATGATTAAAACAGCAATCACAAACAGCTGCAACCAATACTGTTATCATAATTTCATAATGTGCTTCTTTAATCAGAGGGGACAAAAAACCCAGGATGGTGCTCATTTAATGTTTAAACCCCAAATAAAAAGATCTCATGAATCCCAACATCTATCCCTACTGGGCATGGTTAGCACTTGATAAATACTTAAAGAAATGTAAATAAACCATACAACTCTGGCTTTTCGTCCTACATGTAAACACATACTGGTAGTGAGCTTCGATCTTCACTCTGTTTCCCTCAACAATCTGGCAGGTGTATCTTCTGTTGTAGCCACGTACTTACACATACTTCAAGGTCAGAGAGGAAACACAGCCAATCTGTACTCCAAACATCTTCACCAAGCAGCTGACTTCCTGTCTCATTTACCCAGAGGATGCTCTTCACTGAACAAGGAGGGGCTGTGTAAGTATCTCCACAGAGAACACTGTAAACTGACATCTGTGTCAATGGAAACATATAATATTACAATGAGAATATTACAATGAGAATGTCCACAAAGATCTCTTTTCTACAAAAATCAGACTACTGTGCTTCTTTTATTAAAATATTGCGTGTACAGTTTACTTCTGAGCAGGGGAAGCTTAAAAAAAATCTACCGTAAAATGGTACTTTTCAAGAAATTATAAATTTTTGTGGCCTGCAAGTCGTTTCAACTTGACAAGTCTGTCCCACTTGGCAAAACATTTGGACACCACTGCTGTGTTTGATACAGAGTGAGATGAAGCAAATGGTTAAGCTAAGAGGTCTGTTTGAAGTCCAGAGAGGACTCCATTTGTTGCGTTGCCAAGTGTAGAATTGAGGACAGAGAGGGTTGTTGTAAATCCCACTAAAATTAAATTTCCTTTTCATTTCCTGTTGTAGACATCTGTTTAATAATATTCTTTATTCTGGCTTGTCGATAAAGCTGTAGAGACCGCAGGGATCGATGTCTGCCTCTGTCTTCATGTTGGTCCGAACAGCAGAATAAGTCACCAGCTCTTCCTCCTCTTTGAGCTGCATGATGAAGAGACAGAGACAGTAACACATTAAAATCATGTGCTGAACCTTCATCAAGTTCTTTGGTTAATGAGGTTTCTTTATTAATTGCATACTAATATGCATAATCCTTATTATTTTGCTGTTGAATCAAATAATGTTCACTATTGAAAGATGGGACCAGACTGTTGGCGTCCCACAAGTGTACAGCAAGAGAAACATGATCTGACATTTATAGTAATCACTTACCATTTTCTTATGAAGGGCGTTTGGATTATGATGCTTAATAGTGGCGTAGGTCTGATTAGCATGTGCCTCATCCTGTAGAAAAACATGTATAGAATAATTCATATTTAACAATATCTGCTGCATGCTTAAATCTTCATGACATGTGGGTGCAATTTTATTAATTCAAATAATTCAAGATAAGGTTATCATAGTGGGGGATGTTAACATTCATGTTGACACTGAAAGTGATAGCTTAAATATAGCCTTTAATGCTATCTTAGACTCAATTGGCTTTGCTCAAAACATTAACAAACCTACCCACCTTTGTCTTCATTCTCTGGACCTTGTGCTGACATATGGCATTGAGTGGAAAGACATAACAATATTTTCTCATAACCCTGTCCTGTCTGACCATTTTTTAATAACCTTTGAGTGTAATTTAACCGAGTACTCCACCCCTAAAAGAAAATGTCATTATAGTAGATTATCTTACAATGCTGTAACAAAGTTTAAATAATCTGTTCCACTTTTGATTTCCTCATTATCACTGAAAAACACAGTGGAGGGCAATAATTTTGTTTCTTCCCCTTCACAAATTGATTCTCTTGTTCATAGAGTTACTTCATCATTGCGTGGTGCATTAGACAATGCAGCCCCCTTGAAAAAGAAGGTAATTATTCATAGGAGGCAGGCTCCCTGGTTTAATTCAGAGCTGCGTACTTTAAATCACAATGTTAGAAAATTGGAGAGAAAATGGCGCTCTACACACCTTGAGGATTCCTACTTAATCTGAAAAATAGCCTACTGTTGTATAAAAAGACACTTCGCCAAGCCAGAACAGCTTATTTCTCATCATTAATAGAAGAGAACAAGAATAATCCTAGGTTTCTCTTTAGTACAGTTGCTAAACTTACACAGAGTCATAGCTCTGTTGAGCCACCCATTCCCTTAGCTCTTAGCAGTCATGACTTTATGGGATTCTTCCTAAATAAAATTGATTCTATTAAAAAGAAAGTCTTTGACATACTCCCGAAGATGATTACTTCATCCTCAACAAGTGAGACAACATTGGAAATAACTGCAGAACCTGATCTGTGTTTGGACTGTTTTGATCTTGTGGAGCTTCCTGAGTTATCAGAAATATTAGCTTCATCTAAACCTTGAACTTGTATGTTAGACCCAATCCCAACCAAATTATTTAAGGAAGTGTTCCCTCTGATTACCAGCCCCATTTTAGATAAGATTAATCTATCTTTAGTAAATGGATATGTACCACAAGCTTTTAAGGTAGCTGTAATTAAACCTTTACTTAAGAAACCTTCGCTTGATCGAGATGACTTAATAAATTACAGACCCATATCCAATCTTCCATTCTTATCTAAAATTCTTTAGAAAATAGTTGCTAATCAAATGTGTGAGCATTTACACAGCAAAGACCTGTTTGAAGAGTTTCAGTCAGGCTTCAGAGCTCATCATAGCACTGAAACAGCTCTGCTAAAAGTCACTAATGATATTCTTATGGCCTCAGATAATGGACTTGTGTCTGTACTGGTTCTGTTAGATCTCAGTGCTCAATTGATTGAGCTATGTGCTCTCTTTCAGACTCTAACCTTGAAAACTGGCTCTGGATCTGTTCTTTCTTTCTAGGTGAAACGACTAAAGGAGCTACATCCTCTGCTTTGTTCTCTCTAACCCCCAGTCGGTCATGGCAGAAGGCCGCTCACACTGAGCCTGGTTCTGCTGGAGGTTTCTTCCTGTTAAAAGGTAGTTTTTCCTCTCCACTGTCGCTACATGCATGCTCAGTATGAAGGATTGCTGCAAAGTCAACGCCAGTGACTGTCCACTGTCTCTACATGATGATCCAGGAGAGGTGACTGCGACAATTAAGTCTCTGACTCGATGCAATCTGCTGGGTTTTGTTGAGAATTAAAATCATTTACTTTCATACTATTAGTTCGCTTGTGTAACCATAAAACTGAAATAACATGTATTGTGAGCCTGAGAGGGAGAAGTCGGAGGTCACAGCAGGCTTCAGGTTGGAGAAAGGGTTAATCCCAGGTAAGGATGTTTGCCAGCAGCTGTAAGCAGTAAATGGGGGCTGTTCGGCATGATATGGGCAGTAAAGTACTCCCATAGGGGTTAGCTAATTTATAGTGGGGACACAGGAATGTAACTAATTCCTTAAAAGGAAGTTTCAAACCGACAGCTTTTAAGTAAGTGTATAAAATGCTTTAACACTTGTGGTAAGACAGACCACTCGGTAAATACGGCCTCGCTTTGCTGACCGAGTCTCTCCCAAAGGGCCCTTTAGTATAATCTTTCTTTTTTTGTATCATTCTTTTTGTATTCAATATGCATTGGAAATCACTGGACTTATTCTTTACCAAATTAAACTTGTGTTAATCTTAATTTCCTGCTTTTCATCTGTTCTTTCTCACGACATCCGGACTGGGGTGAGGTTGAGGGCCAAGGATATCAGTGATAGAATTATTTTACCTGAACAATTTCCTTAGATAGAAAAAAAAATTTTCCAATTTGAATAAATAACTCAATCTGACTTCACTGTTCAATGGTTAGGATTAATTGGAATGTATGTACCTGACTTTGTGAAGTGCCTTGAGACAACATGTGTTGTGAATTGGTGCTATATAAATAAACTGAATTGAATTTAATTTAATTTAATTTAATTTAAAGAGTGGCAAATTACAAGAAATGTCGTCTCAAGGCCCTTTACAAGACAAACAGTATGAATCATATCTTTTTTTTTTTTTTTACGTGTCCTGTCTGGCAGAGTAGCACTCAGAATTTCCAAGAAGCCCAACAGATTTACTTTCATAAGTGGAGCATTATGGCTAAACAGTCCCAACCCCCCAATGAATTCCATCTCAACCCCATGAGCCCCATGAGGATCAATCATATCAATTGTATAGAATCAAAATCAGTCAAAATCCAATTCAAATTAGTCCAGTTCAATTCAATCATATGGTTGGATTCAGATCTAATTACAGTGCCTTGAAAAAATATTCATCCCCCTGGCTTTTTTTTAACCTTTTTTGTTACATTTCAACCTGTAATATAGAAATTTAACAAAGTCCAATAAAACTGCTTTCAACTTAAACATTTTATATTTTCAGATATAATTAAGTGACGTGGGCATCGCCAATCCTTTGAACTTGAAACATCCTTGTATAAAACAAGGATGCGTCATTTGCTTAACAAGCTCTATGTCGAAGTGTAGAAGTTGTTACATCCTGTTGCTTCTTTATGTATAAAGAGGATAAGTAGCAGACTTAGCTACTATCATTCAAGACAGCTGCCAATCTTCTCAGGAGTGGACATACCAGCAAGTTAAAGAAAGAAATATTAACAATTGGTCTTGTTTTGCAGCCACAGGACCTGGAACTTTAGATTCATAGAGTTAGTCATGAACTCCTCTATATATCAAATTATGTTAAGGTCAAATCTGAGGCCAGCTGTCTGACAGCGGTCAATGGTCATCAACACGACAATACTTTCAAACGCAGCAGCAAATCAACAACAGAACGACTGAAATGAACAATGTCAGAGATAAAGTTAAAAAAACTTACATATTGATGGATCTGACGAGTTGGATTTTCAACATCTGGAACAACAGGTATACATTTTAAGAACTGGTCAATAAATATTTCAGAACTCTAAACACCATATTCATGTTTACAATAGACATTAATGAACAATGCTGTTCATTATAAACTTGATTTGGCTTAAATTAAGTTATAATTTCAAAACATTGGAGTTAACCATTTATTTCCTTCTCCACTACATTCAAAAGGTGATCTAAGGATTTTGATTACCTCTACACATTACGTTTTAATATAAATAATTTGGGACCAAGAACAGAACTTGCAGGTACCACATAAGTGATCTTCAGTAAGTCAGATTCAGCCTCTTTTAGTCAGCCATAAGTTTCTTTTCCCTCAGATACCATATAGTTAAATGTTCCCACATTAAACTCTTTGTGGTCCAGTGCTGAATAGACATTTTCAACCAGGTGCATTATTGCTATTAAGGAGGATGTCAGTTTTAAACCAAAATTAATTATCAATTCAATGATTAAGTTCTTCCAAGTCTATTAAGAAAAATGCTTTTGCAAATTTCTGAAAACCCAGGAAGCAGGGAAGGTGGCAAATAGATAAATGCTTGTTACTACTTTTATATATAAAGATGAGATAAGAGCCACTGAAACCAGTCAACACAACAAGACCCATAGTAAGAGGAGTGGCACTCTGTGACGCCTCCATATCTCCTCTCCATTCATTGGTCAGCAGATATAACAGTCTGAGTTAAACCTAAATATAATGAAAACAAATTTCATCCAACCACCACTTATTCTCCACTGGTGATTTCAAAATATCTTGCCATTAGGAAACATTTGGTTTTAAACTTTTGATTTCAAGTCAACCAAGTTAATCTGACATGTTAACATCTGACCAAAGTCACTAGAAAGTTAAATGTAAAGCTGTCCAGCCTTGGTTTAAACAAGGTTCCTATTTAAAGCCATCTGTCCTCTTCTTGCAGGAAATTATGTTTTTAATTAAGGTTGTCTTTTTATTTAATCTTAACCTACCATTTGCTTCACTATGTTGAACGTTCTTTAAATAAATACTTAACCTGTGTTGTATTCCTGATCCTTTGTGACTCTGGTTCTTCTCGTGAATTTGATGAGAACAACAACAATGATGACCAGCAGCACCATCCCTCCAATCACTGGTCCAACAATGATTAAACTGTTGTTATGGACTGGATCTGTAGGAGAGTATATGTGGTCAAAACAATGAATATATTACACAAAACATTTATTTGGTAAATGTATCAAGTCTCTTTTGAAAAAGAGATTTTAATCTCAATAAGAGAATGGATCAATAAAATTAAAAAACATTCTATATAACATAAACATCCACAGTTGTTGCATCTCGTTGGACCTCTTTTTTTTATTATTAATAGCTATAAGTAAATTAAAATTTATTTTATTAATAATAATTTTTTTAAGTACATTTAGTTCAATATAATCGGAGCGGTTTGTTAAAAATGCAGACTATTGAAAGTACAAATTCTAAAACCTTTTATGTACACTTCCATCAGATGATTGGTAAACAGCACCATACCTGTAAAGACAGAAGGATAGTGAGCTTCTATCTTCACTCTGTTTTCCTCAACGAACTGGCAAGTGTATCTTCTGTTGCTGCTGCTCTGAAGCTTCACAGTGAGATAAGAATCACAGCCGATGTGTCTTTCAAACCTGTACCCAACATCTTCACCAAGCAACTTACTTCCTGCTTCATCCACCCAGAGGAGGCTGTTCTCTGGACAGGCACCCAGTTCATTGTATCTCCACAGAGTACACTGCAATGTAACATTTCCATAATGTGCCGGATCGGCGTTTGGTGAAGAAGTCAAGACTGGAAGGAAAAAAGCAAACAAAACAACAAAAAAATATATTATCAGAGAGAAAAATCTTATTTGTAGAAACTAACTTTATAATTGTTCTATGGGTATATTACAGATGTAAGATGGTTTTAATTAAAAGGGTGTAGTGTCTAACTTTTCTCTTTTCATGAAATTATTTCCATCATGGGATAAGAAGTGGGGGTGTAGAAGGGGCATACTGTAAAAGACACAATAAGGAAGTTGTCTACAAGCAGAGACAGAGCAGGGTGTACTTCTTTAAGAAGCCTAGATCTGCTGTTTGCATCAAGATGCTGCAGATATTTTATGTGTTAAGTCTGGTGTGGAGAGTGCAATCTCCTCTGCCATCATCTGTGGGGGCAGCGGCATCATTGCCACTGGCCTGAAGAAGCTCAACAAGCTGATATTGAAGGATGGTTCTGTTCTGGAGACTGCTCTAGAATCTCTGGATTGTGTGAAAAAGGATTCTTCATAAAATGAAGAATATTACGATGGCTTCAGTCAGAGGCTTCTTCAGATCTGCTACTACACAGACCGTTACAGGAGATCCTTCCTGCCCCCAGCCATCAGCATCTACAAGTCTCTGAAGAGTTTTGGATCAATAACAACATCTCATTTCCTTTTGGGATTAACAAAGTATTTTTGATTTGAGTTGAAAGCAGATATATACATTTTAAATCTTGTCTCCAGGTGGACACTGTGGGGTTCCTTCAAAGTAAGGGTCAGCCGGAGAGATTCAGACTTCTGAGAAAAAGACTGTAAAACTTCCTGATTAAAGAAACAGCTCCTCCATAAGTGTTCTTGACATAACGATTTGTGCCCATTCATTTAACATACTCACTGGTCAAAATACTGAGATACACAAATTCATCCAATGGACCTCCGGCTCCAGGCCGACATGTGTAATGTCCAGCATCCTCATCAGTGATGTTCCTGATGACCAGAGAGCACTTATTGTCCACACTCAGCCTGGTAGACTGCGGTGAGTCATCTTTCACTTTTCCATCTTGAACCTTGTCTTCAGCCTCTCTGCCTCCACCTCTGTTGTACATCCAGGAAACAATGGAGCACATGTAAGAAGGTGACTCACTAGCACAAGGCAAAACAACATCCTCTCCAGCTCTGTGATAGAGATACTGGTATCCTCCACTGCTTCCTGCAGACAGAAGATAAAAAAAACCCTGAACAGTTTTGCATTAAGCACACAATTCACAAATAGAAATCAAGGATACCAACTGTAAAATTTGTGAGACCAGAAAACAGATCTATCATTATAATTCACTTTTTGAAGGTGTTTTGGTTCTCTATGAGGACGGAAATAATAATGAAGCCATCTCTTTTCTACCAGCGCCTACACGTAGCCTAACTGTATTTCTACAGCTAAAACAATGATCACAGAGGTCTTTAAATGAACCATCTGAAACAACAGAAATGTTTACCTTCGAACTGAAGTACCAAAAACAGAGTTAATGCTAGCAAGGCCATCTCCTGTCCACTTCAAGCTGTGAGACACTCTTCTGCTCCAGATATGAAGATATTTTTGCTATTTCCTCTTTGTGGAAGACTTTATGGCGAAATAGAACTTCACAGCAACACCCCCACCCGTAATTCATCCCGCCATTTATTTCTAATCACATTTTCTTCCAGACTTTCATAAAAGTCTAATTTCTGTTGTTTCAAACGGAATAAAACAGAAACAAATCTAAAGTTGTGATCTTGTTTTAGATGAATAATCTAACAACACTAAGCATTTTTTTTAAATGTTGTAAGTTCCCCATTCTGCAGCAGTCTAAGAGAGGAAGTGCAATATTTCGTAGTGTTTAATGACACATGAGCCAAGTTTCATTAGCAGCTCTGAGACACAGCCCACAGTGCTCTATGTTCAGTTTTAAAGGCCCTTTGCATCAGTGAACTGAAAACTATCAGACAACCAAACATGCATGCAAAGAAGATCAATCAGTTTAGTTCAGTTTATTCGTATAACGCTAATTCACAACAAATATCATCCTATTCATATCCATCTACATAGAATCCAGTCAGTCTGAATCCAATCCAGTTCATTCAAACCATTCAGTCATGCAGTCACATTAAGATTCTATTACAAACAGTCCAAATCAATCCTAATTCTGGTTCAAACAATACTGCCAGATTCAGTTAGTTATGTAATACCAACTGTGAAAAGGTTTTCTAAGGCTAACCAAATACCAGCAATTCCTCCTTGAGAGAAAGCACATGGCAACAGTAGAAAGGAACAGCTCCCTTTTAACCCTAGCACAGGGGGTCCAAACGTTTTGACATATGGACCAAAGTCATTAAGCCAAAATTAGTCACAGGCCAAAAAAACATAATAAAAAAATCTAACATCACAAAAAACATAATAGTGAATTTTTTACCGGCTCAACAATAAACTATGTATGCAATACCTCTTTAAAAAGTAGTCAGATTTTTTCTAGTAAAGGGATGTGTAAATCATTGTAAAGGGGTTACTGAAATAAAAATACTTTGTGGTGCCTTAGATGTTCTCTTGTAACAAGACTGTAATTAGTCGTTAATGATATTGCCCTAATAAAAAATAAAATGTCTTCACCTTCATCAAACACCTCTGCAATCAGGCAAAATTTCTATTATTCATTATTTAGAGTCGTGGGGGCCGCACAAAATCAGTCCAGGGGCCATTTTTTGACAGCACTTTAGAGACCCCTGCTTTAGCAGGACCAGGCTTAATGAGAGCGGCCCCCGGCAGACACAAGAGCACATGCTCAGGAGCGGTTTTTATGGAAACGGAAACCAGTAGCAGCAATAGCTCTGGTAATGGCTTTGATCAGGAAAGAGACACAGTTAAACAGAGAAGCCTTGGCCCAAGAGTTGTTTTAAGTTTTTTTTGTCATATAATGGTCAGTTTTGGTAGGACCAACGTGCAGACAAGAGTGTGGGAGTCCAAATGTCTTTTATTAATGCAAAAATGGGTTAACTTACAGGTTGAGGCAGGGCATGAAAACACATGTAGGTGAATGAACATGGAGTAGTCGCCAGGAGGAACCAGTGGTGAGGAATGAAACCAGGGGGTATAATTACAGAGGTAGGGTGGAAAATGGACCAATGAACAAAGGGGGCTCATCAGTAGAAATATGTAGCAGCTGGTGACAGGGGATACACGGCAACATAAGGAGGGAGGCTAATTAACACATATGAGCAGGGAGTCCAGGGAAGTAACAAAAACATCTAAGCACAAGAATAAATCATGAACCTAAACTACAATGAATGAACTAAAATAGCAACTAAAGAACATAAGTAGGGAAGTGCAGAGAAAACAGACAAGGACCTCAAACTCAAAATCTAACAGGAGAATAAGGAAACCAAAACTCCTAACACATCAGATCATGAAAGTTTTTTCTTTCTCTAAATAACCAAAAAGTCAGCAGTATATGGTATTATTGTTTAAAATGTGCATGATTATTGCAGAACTTGAAGAGCTCAGTCTTTCCTAAAGTAAAACTTGTTTTGGTTAAAGAACCACTGGGTTCATCTGACAAATATCGCCTCAGTAAACAAACTGACTAAAAAATGTCAAGTAAATATAAAAAAGACCCTCCACTCCAAGTTTCTGTAAAAGGTCAGAAATTGGAGTTGGGGTTAAATTGGGATTTGTCATAGCAAATGTATGCAGCTTTATCCTGCTGTGGAGGATGCAGAATTCAACGATATTCCTGGTAGATATTTTACCTCCAGTTGACACTTTAGTAACACCCATTCCAGAACTTTGTTAAGAGACAAAGAAGAAAGCACAGATATCCAACATATTTGTAGCTCCAACTCCTGATAGATGGACCTCCTGGGCTACTGAGCTTTTCCAACATGTACTCTTCATGACATTATATGAAAGTTAGCGATGGAAAAGCCAGTTTTGCAGATTTGGTCACTTTATGAATCCCATTAATGTAAGTGGGCAACTCTTCTATCCTTGCAGGCAATGTAAAAAACATGAAGATTGTAATCGATGCAGATCTACACTAGGGGTCCAGATTAGGTGTTTTTTACATAAAGTTTCACACACCAGAGCACAGAACCAGTAATGAGGTTTCACAAGTCATGGGAATGTTTAGAAAAGTGTTCAAATGTTCCTAACAAAGACCTGAAAACCAACTGATGGGAAAACATACATTGCATATGAAGAGCTGTAATAAGACTTAAAAAACAGTTTTCAAATGTGTTAACCACAGGCTAATCAGCATATTTGTTGTTAATCACTTATGTATATGATACTGTATATTAATCTGCTGTAGGCCTAATAGACATGGTGTGTTGAAAGCAAATGTCTGCTTTCCCACAATTCACGGGGAAGACTGCCCAATCACTTTGACAAAAAGGTCAGATTCAGTAAATTTGGCTGACTAAATCTAGATATTACCAGTCTGAGGCAAGTACCCTTCATTTAGCTTTGGTTTGTCGGAGAACTGGCGTCAAGGCTACTGATGCTAAGAAACTGACAAAACTATAGAAATAAAAAAACGTAGAATCTGTCACTGTATGAAGCTGGCCAGACCTAAAGAGTTGCTTGAAGAGAATGGTGAAAGAGCTACCTAAAAATGTGAAAGACCCCTCCCATCCAGGAAATACTGGACAAATCCAGAAGCAATATCAGTCTCACTGAACAATACAGGAGGTTGTTACTGACAGCTGCTGTTGGACTTTCTAATTTAATCTAACCTCATCTCTTTAAACTCACATTCTTATTATATGTTCTTAACATGCAGCAGTATGACACAATTTATGATTTTTATTGTTAAAGTGTATGGGTATCTGCCTTTTTAAATCATGATTATTGTTTACACACAATTTTTTACTTTGTCTTTTCTGTTTTGTTTTTAGGTGACTGACCATGGCTCTGACATTTTAATTCATCTTCTGAACGTGTCGAGAGGCGCCCTCTAGCGGCTGGGTGTAGTATAACGTTCCAAGAACAACTGAAGTAATGCTTCAGGACGTGTCAAAAAGAGGACAGAAACAGAACTACATTTTCTTGGGGTGCCTGTTTATACAGATTACATTATTTAATTTACTTATAACTTGTTTTCACCCCACTATAATGCAAAGAAAAACTTGTTGCATTTCCTTAATAATAAAAAAGAACCATGTAAACATTTAAGCACAAACCCACTTCTCCACTTCCTTTTATGAGGTTTAATAATGCAAAGTAATGATGTCATCCTTTTGTCATTTCATTCTGTCTGGTTTATTATGATTTGCTGACACAGTTGTAGAAACTGCTGGGTCTCGATTTTCGGCCTTACAGCAGAGTTAGTGACCACATCCTCCTGATCTTTAACCTGCATCACACAAACCACACAATTCAGGCCATTAATATAAGTTCTTAGATTAGTATCAGAGCAGTGTAAGAAAAACAACAAACCAAAAACACAGCAATGTTTGCAGACTTTAAATATTTTTATTGTTAGACATTATTACTTGATATATGTAATATGCAGTTCGTACAGCACATAGTGGTGTACAATAGTGTTTCCACCCGTTAGAGGTTTCTTCAGTTTGTGCTTTTTTGACACACTTAAACGTTGAAGATCATGAAACAAATTTTAATATAGGATAAAAATCATTGGAGTAAACAAAATGGTTTTCAAATGATGATTTGGTACCTTAAGGGAAAAATGTATCCACACCAAACTGGCCCTTTGGGAAAAAGGAACTGCCCTCTAAACCTAATAACGCGTTTTGCCAACCCTAGCAACAACAGCTGACATCAAGGGTTTGCAGTAACTGGCAATGAGTTGTTAACATCACCACTAATTTTGGCCCAATCCTGTTTTAGGAAGCCCAAGGTAGTCTTCAGCTCGTCTGCATTGTTGGTTCTGGTGTGTCTCATCTTCTTGACAAAACCCCTCAAATTATTTAGGGGTATAGATTAGGGCAGTTTGCTGGCCAGTCAAGCACAGTAGCACTATGGTCCATCGAACCAGCTTTTGGTACCTGTGCAATGTGGGCTGGTACCAAATTCTGCTGGAAAATGAAACCAGCATCTCCATAAAGCTTGCCAGCATAAGGAGGCATGAAGTGCTCTAAAATTTCCTGGTAGATGGCTGCCTTCACTGTGGACATCTGTTTGTCCACTCTTCCTCCAGACCCTCCACTCCAAGTTTCTGTAAAAGGTCAGAAATTGGAGTTGGGGTTAAATTGGGATTTGTCATAGCAAATGTATGCAGCTTTATGCTGCTGTGGAGGATGCAGAATTCAACGATATTCCTTGTAGATATTTTACCTCCAGTTGACACTTCAGTAACACCCATTCCAGAACTTTGTTAAGAGACAGAGAAGAAAGCACAGATATCCAACATATTTGTAGCTCCAACTCCTGATAGATGGACCTCCTGGGCTACTGCACTTTTCCAACATGTACTCTTCATGACATTATATGAAAGTTAGCGATGGAAAAGCCAGTTCTGCATATTTGGTCACTTTATGAATCCCATTAATGTAAGTGGGCACTGTGGACATCTGTTTGTCCACTCTTCCTCCAGATTGTGGGACTTTGATTTCCAAATGAAATGCAAAATTTATTATCTTTGCAAAAGAGGATTTTGGTCTACTAAGCAATAGTCATGTCTTATTCCTAACCCAGGTAAGACATTTCTTAATTTGTCTCTGGTTCAGAAGTGGCTTAACTTAATCGATATGACAAACAGGCTCTAGGTGACAGGTCAGACAAAGGGCGGTTCAAGAATCCTTCATGAGGACAAATATATCGAGGCACGTGACGTCGCCCGGTACGGCGGAGCCGGGGTCCAACCCTGGAGCCAGGCCTGGGGTCGGGACTCGCCGGAGAGCGCCTGGTGGCCGGGTTGCTCCTTGCGGGACCCGGCTGGGCCAAGCCCAAATGAGAGACGCGAGGCCAACCCCCAGTGGGCCCACCACCTGCAGGGGGAACTGTGAGGGACTGGTGCAAAGAGGATTGGACGGCGGACGAAGGTGGAGACCTCAGCTGGCCGATCCCCGGATGCTTAGGCTGGCTCTAGGGACATGGAATGTCACCTCGCTGGGGGGGAAGGAGACCGGGGCTTGTGCAGGAGGTCTCACCTCCACGCACAGCGTGGGCTCTGGAACCCATCTCCTTGAGAGGGGCTGGACTCTCTTCTACTCTGGAGTGGCCCACGGGGAGAGGTGGCGGGCTGGTGTGGGTTTGCTTGTTGTCCCCCAGCTCAGCCGTCTCGTGTTGGGGTTTACCCCAGTGGATGAGAGGGTCGCATCCCTGCGCCTTCGGGTTGGGGATAGGTCTCTGACTGTCGTTTCTGCCTACGGGCCGAGCGGTAGTGCGGAGTACCCGGCCTTCTTGGTGTCCCTGTCGAGGGTGCTGGGTGCCTCTCCCGGGGACTTCATTATTCTGCTGGGGGACTTAAACGCCCACGTGGGAAACAACAGTGACACCTGGAGAGGCATGATCGGGAGGAATGGCCTCCCCGATCTGAATCCGAGTGGTGCTTTGTTAATGGACTTCTGTGGTAGTCACGGATTGTCCATAATGAACACCATGTTCAAACATAAGGGTGTCCATCAGTGCACTTGGCTCCAGGACACCCTAGGCAGGAGGTCGATGATCGACTTTGTTGTCATATCATCAGACCTTCGGCCGCATGTTTTGGACACTCGGGTGAAGAGAGGGGGTGAGCTGTCCACTGATCACCACCTGGTGGTGAGTTGGATCCGCTGGAGGAGGAGAAAGCCGGACAAACTTGGCAGGCCCAAGCGCATAGAGAGGGTCTGCTGGGAACGTCTGGCGGAGCCCTTGGCCAGGTATGTATTCAACTCCCACCTCCGGGAGAGCTTTGACCAGATTCCGGGGGATGTTGGAGACATAGAGTCCGAGTGGACCATGTTCTCCGCATGTATTGTTGATGCTGCTGCCCGTAGCTGCGGCCGTAAGGTCTGCGGTGCCTGTCGCGGCGGCAATCCCAGAACCCGGTGGTGGACACCGACAGTAAGGGATGCTGTCAAGCTGAAGAAGGAGTCCTATCTGCTGTGGTTGGCTTGTGGGACTCCTGAGGCGGCTGACGGGTACCGTGAGGCCAAGCGTGCAGCGGCAGAGGCAGAAACCCGGGCCTGGGAGGAGTTCGGTGAGGCCATGGAGAAGGACTACCGGTTGGCCTCGAAGCGATTCTGGCAAACCGTCCGGCGCCTCAGGAGGGGGAAGCAGTGCTTCGCCAACACTGTTTATAGTGGGGGTGGGGAGCTGCTGACCTCGACTGGGGACGGTGGAAGGAGTACTTGAGGATCTCCTCAATCCTGCCATCACGCATTCCCTGGTGCAAACAGAGGCTGGGGACTCAGGGTTGGACTCTTTCATCACCCAGGCTGAAATCACCGAGGTGGTTAAAAAGCTCTGCGGTGGCAAGGCTTCGGGGTTGGATGAGATCCGCCCTGAGTACCTCAAATCTCTGCATGTTGTGGGGCTGTCATGGTTGACACGCCTCTTCAACATTCCGTGGCAGTCGGGGACAGTGCCTCTGGACTGGCGGACCGGGGTGGTGGTCCCCCTTCATAAGAAGGGGGACCGGAGGGTGTGTTGCAACTACAGGGGGATCATACTCCTCAGCCTCCCTGGTAAGGCCTATACCAGGGTATTGGAGAGGAGAGTCCGGCCGATGGTCGAACCTCGGCTTCAGGAGGAGCAGTGTGGTTTTGGTCCCGGCCGTGGAACACTGGACCAGATCTATACCCTCTCCAGGGTACTCGAGGGTTCATGGGAGTTTACCCAACCGGTCCACATGTGTTTTGTGGACCTGGAGAAGGCATTCGACTGTGTCAACTCGTGATGCCCTGTGGGGGGTGCTCCAGGAGTATGGAATTGGGGGCCCTTTATTAGGGGCCATCTGGTCCCTGTACGAGCGGAGCAGGAGTTTGGTCCGCATTGCCGGCACTAAGTTGGACCTGTTCCCGGTGCACGTTGGACTCCGGCAGGGCTGCCCTTTGTCAACGGTACTGTTCATAACTTTTATGGACAGGATTTCTAGACGCAGCCAAGGGCCGGAGGGTGTCTGGTTTGGGGACCAGTTGATTTCGTGTCTTCTTTTTGCAGATGACGTGGTCCTGCTGGCCCCCTCCAGCCAAGACCTACAGCATGCACTGGGGCGGTTTGCAGCCGAGTGTAAAGCGGCTGGGATGAAGATCAGCTCCTCCAAGTCAGAGGCCATGGTACTCGACCGGAAAAGGGTGGTTTGTCCTCTTCAGGTTAGAGGAGAGTTCGTGCCTCAAGTGGAGGAGTTCAAGTATCTCGGGGTCTTGTTCACGAGTGAGGGAAGAATGGAGTGGGAGATCGACAGACAGATCGGTGCGGCTGCCGCAGTAATGGGGGCACTGTGCCGGTCCGTTGTGGTGAAGAGAGAGCTGAGCCGAAAAGCGAAGCTCTCGATTTACCGGTCGGTCTACGTTCCTACCCTCACCTATGGCCATGAGCTTTGGGTCACGACCGAAAGAACGAGATCCCAGATACAAGCGGCTGAAATGAGCTTCCTCCGTAGGGTGGCCGGGCACTCCCTTAGAGATAGGGTGAGGAGCTCGGCCATCCGGGAGGGGCTCGGAGTAGAGCCGCTGCTCCTCCACATCGAGAGGAGCCAGTTGAGGTGGCTCGGGCATCTATACCGGATGCCTCCTGGACGCCTTCCTCGGGAGGTGTTCCAGGCACGTCCCACCAGGAGGAGGCCCAGGGGACAGCCCAGGACATGCTGGGGGGACTATGTCTCTCGGCTGGCCTGGGGAGAGGGACGTCTGGGTGTCTCTGCGGAAGACGACTAGTACGACATCCATCCATCCCTCACTGAGAGCAAATAAAGCTGATTGTGATTCAAAGCCAGAGCACCACCAAGAGCTGCTGGGAATGATGGAGCCAAGATCCTGTGGGAGTTTCAGATCCAGACTGATAAACAGGTGATGACTAAATAGCTGAACATTGTTGGAGTGGACAAAATCCCAAGGGCTCATCAAGGAAATAGATTTACTGTATGTATGTTTTTAAGATCCACTCAGTAACCACCAAAAAAAAGATTGTAATTTAGCAAGTTATCAGGTCAACTAAAGCCCATATAATTATGTTACTATACATACCACAGGTCCATCACCATCAACTCAAGCTATAATGTAGGATTTATTATATTGTGGTTAAAAAAGGAATGAAGCTCTGGTTCACCTTGAGGAAGACCTGCAGTTCCTGGGACTGTGTGCGCTCCAGGATCTCAGGCTGCAAGTGTTTGAAAACGCCTTGGGCTCCCCCCGGAGGACCTGGAGGAGGTGTCTGGAGAGAAGGACGTCTGGGTGTCTCTGCTCAGTCTGCTGCCCCCGCGACCCGGTCCCGGATAAGCGGAAGACAACGAGTACGAGTACGAGTCCTAGATACGCCTGTGTGTGGTGTCTCTTAAGCTCTGACTTCAACCGCAGTCCACGCCTTGTAAATCTCATTCACAATAATCTCATAGTAGAGAATATCTTTGTTGCTTGTTTTTCTACAGTACTTTTTTGTCCACTCAACTTCTTATAAATATGCTTTGATAGTGTAAGTCAGAAATAGGAGTCAGTAATTTTATGATAAACTGAATTTGGGGTTAAACAGAAATAAATGCTTTAGATATTTCCCTCTGTTTCCCTCTGTTTATACTCTGTTTTTTTTTACTTACTGATTTGCTGAAATAAATAAACCTTTGGATGGAATTGTTATTTACCGAGATCCATCTGTTTCTATGCGTAATGATTTCATGCAAAGAGTCACATCGTGTTCTTTGATGAATCATTTCTAAAATAAAACAGCTGAACCACAGTGAATCTCCTGCTCCTATCTTGTGAGGGTCCTTAGGGTAAAAATGGTCAATAGTGGCATATGTCAGATGGGACTGTAACTCCTTCTGATGAAAAAGAAAAGTACACATTTAGTTAGCGTTTGTGGCAGAGAACAACTGACAGGTTGTACAGTAAGATACTACACGGCAGCTTTAAGTTAAATCAGATATTTAAAACTGTTATGTGGCAGTTTGTGAGCTTTGCAAGAAACAAACTGGGATGAGATACTTATTACATTAAAAAGAACCAAACGAGAGTTAAAGACGTGATGACAAATGAAAGAAAACAAAATAAAAGGTGAGGCTTTTTTCTTTAGGATTGAAAAAACTCTGAAAACAAACAAACAAATTTAACAGGAAAACATAATGGATGCATCCTAGTTGCAGCCAGGTGGCGCTGATCAAATGAGTTGATTAACTGCAAGCGGGAAAAGCTTTGTAAACCAGGAAGCTTTACCAGTTTACTGCTTCAGAGTATTCAGATGTGTGCTTTCACAATGTCAAGGCGGAAAGGCACTGGCCATTTTTTAATCATACTGAACCTTAAAAACCCAAGGCGTTTATACATTTTACCATGATAGTCCACAATTTCCATTGGAGGATGTGTCTGTCATTAGCAAAACCTGTAGACTAAGATACTAGAAAATATTTAAGAGATATTTACATTTTGATGAACATCATGTTTTGTATTTTTGACATCTGGAAGAGAATTTGAAGAACAACAACAATTTAGTTAGTGGTACTTATAATTTAATATAGGCCACTCCTTTAACTGTTACAGACAACAAATTAACAAATTACAGAGAGGTAACAACTGAACCAAGGCTTCTGTAAAGTCTTTCGTAAGGGTTAGGCAGCATAAAAGTGATTTAAAATTTACTGCAAGCAAAAGCTTGCCAGAGTTTGCATAAATAATGGCAGTTTATAAATTATATAAGTAAAGAATTATTCAACCATTTTTTTAATGTTTTTTGCACCACGAGTGGCCTTTTTTTCAAATTTTTTCAACAGTAAGCTGGCAGAAAAGGATTAGAGAGAGGGGGAAGACATGCAGCAATGGTCGCCTGGAGCAGGAGTTGAACCTGCAACGGGCTGCAACGAGGGCTGAAGCCTCTGAATATGGGTCGCATATTTTACCCCTGCACCACTGCAGCGTCGTAAATATGCAATATTTTAAAATAAAATTTGGTATTAATAGTCAGGTCATCAATAACAGAATTTCTTTTGTCACAAATAGGTGAGTTGATATATTTATTATCAAGTGTTTTTAATGTGGGTACTGCAGTTCATTGTAATAAGGTATAAAAAAGTCTTAGTAGACAGCCAGTCTGTATGACACACAACTGTATGATATTACCAGGACTGAAGTCCATGTGAGCTAATTGTACAGTGCCTTGCGAAAGTATTCGGCCCCCTTGAACTTTTCAACCTTTTGCCACATTTCAGGCTTCAAACATAAAGTTATAAAATTCTAATTTTTTGTGAAGAATCAACAAGTGGGACACAATCGTGATGTGGAATGAAATTTATTGGATGTGTCAAACTTGTTTAACAAATAAAAAACTGAAAAGTGGAGCGTGCAATATTATTCGGCCCCCTTGCTTTAATACTTTGTAGCGCCACCCTTTGCTGCAATTACATTTGTCGCTTGGGGTATGTCTCTATCAGTTTTGCACATCGAGAGACTGAAATTCTTGCCCATTCTTCCTTGCAAAACAGCTGGAGCTCAGTGAGGTTGGATGAGAGCGTTCGTGAACAGCAGTCTTCAGCTCTTTCCACAGATTCTCGATTGGATTCAGGTCTGGACTTTGACTTGGCCATTCCAACACCTGGATACGTTTATTTGTGAACCATTCCATTGTAGATTTGGCTTTATGTTTTGGATCATTGTCTTGTTGGAAGATAAATCTCCGTCCCAGTCTCAGGTCTCTTGCAGACTCCAACAGGTTTTCTTCCAGAATGGTCCTGTATTTGGCCCCATCCATCTTCCCATCAATTTTGACCATCTTCCCTGTCCCTCCTGACGAAAAGCAGGCCCAAACCATGATGCTGCCACCACCACGATTGACAGTGGGGATGGTGCGTTCAGGGTGATGAGCTGTGTTGCTTTTACACCAAACATATCGTTTTGCATCGTGGCCAAACAGTTCGATTTTGGTTTCATCTGACCAGAGCACCTTCTTCCACATGTTTGGTGTGTCTCCCAGGTGGCTTGTGGCAAACTTTAAACGAGACTTTTTATGGATATCTTTGAGAAATGGCTTTCTTCTTGCCACTCTTCCATGAAGGCCAGATTTGTGCAGTGTACGACTGATTGTTGTCCTATGGACAGACTCTCCCACCTCAGCTGTAGATCTCTGCAGTTCATCCAGAGTGATCATGGGCCTCTTGGCTGCATCTCTGATCAGTCTTTTCCTTGTTCGAGATGAAAGTTTGGAGGGACGGCCGGGTCTTGGTAGATTTGCAGTGGTCTGATACTCCTTCCATTTCAATATGATTGCTTGCACAGTGCTCCTTGGGATGTTTAAAGCTTGGGAAATCTTTTTGTGTCCTAATCCGGCTTTAAACTTCTCCACAACAGTATCTCGGACCTGCCTGGTGTGTTTCTTGGTCTTCATGATGCTCTCTGCGCTTTGAACAGAACCCTGAGACTATCACAGAGCAGGAACATTTATATGGAGACTTGAATACACACAGGTGGATTCTATTTATCATCATCAGTCATTTGGGACAACATTGGATCATTCAGAGATCCTCACTGAACTTCTGGAGTGAGTTTGCTGCACTGAAAGTAAAGGGGACGAATAATGTTGCACACCCCACTTTTCAGTTTTTTATTTGTTAAAAAAGTTTGACACATCCAATAAATTTCATTCCACTTCACTATTGTGTCCCACTTGTTGTTGATTTTATAGCTTTATGTTTGAAGCCAGAAATGTGGCAAAAGGTTGAAAAGTTCAAGGGGGCCAAATACTTACGCAAGGCACTGTAGATGGCAGCCATGTTTTTCAAGTCAGATATAGCTTTAGAAACAAAGGAAGTTTTGCAAGTTTTGGTCAACGTGTTGTCAGAACATTCTAGTACTTTTCTTAACGGGGTTAACCCTGCAAACAGCACATGAATATTGTCCTGAAGAAAGTACAGTTGTAAAAAGTTATGTAGAAGAAAAAAAACAGATATTGTAGAGTCCAGAACATCTTGGTGAGTGAATTCAGTGGGACGCATCACATGACTAATGTTATGTTTTTTACTACACTTTAAAGCTAATGAGCTTTCAAGCATAAACATGATGTTATTGACTTTAATGTAGCATCATATTGAGACTTGCATAAGCAAATACTTATGCTTAATTAGCTTCAATCTGTATAGTGATCAACAGAAAAACCTAATCAGAATAGTAAATACTTGTAAAGAATTTTTCCTTTTGTTTTTTTTTTTTTTTCCAGGTTTTGAAAAATAATGTTTACGTCAGTTAAAGCAATGGATATGATAAGGGAATGATAACAGGAACATAGTCACTATGTGACACATTTTGATCTCCTATAGATGTCTACCATTATAGTAGACGACATGCCACTACTAAATGTGCATCTCCAACCTAAAATTATTTCTGCTGAACCTGAACATGAAAAAAATAAATGCTAATACATCTCAGAGAGACTTTTTCTCAGACATCTCAGTTACATCCATTACCAAGAGAAATACTCGAGAGTTTGCTTTCTATATTATTATAACTAGGTTGTTTTATTGATTTCTCAATGAATCATATAGACATCTTGTGGCCAATGAATAAGACATAATGACAACACAACAAAGTAATGTGACAATGTGCAAAATAAAATGAAACTATATTTAAACATAACCTGAAATTTGAGTTCTTGTGGTCCTCTGACTCCTTCTTGCTCTGCATTTGATGAGAACAGCAGCGGAGACAACCAGCAACAGCACCGCCACTGCAACCACTGGTCCGATGATGTTAATAAGAGTACATTTTGAGGGGGATCTGTGGTCACACGATAAATAATGATTAAATGCAGCTGTTAAAGAAATAATCATCAACAAAGTGTTTTTTCTAGAGTATGAACTTTTACCTTTTATTTTATCCTTGTTTATGCAGAGCAGGCAAGTAGCGACTTCTATCACTGGGCTGTTTCCTTCAAACAACTGACAGGTGTATCTCCTGGTTCTGTCCTGGTTCTGATGCTTCACAGTCAGAGAGGAAACACATTTCCTCTGTCCTTCGGTCTTGTGACTGACATCTTCACCAACCAGCTGAGTTCCTGTATCATCCACCCAGACAATGCTGTTCTTTCGACAACTGTTCTCCAAGAACATCCACAGAGCATATTGTAACATTATATTTCCATCTTTTGTTGGATCACCAGCCAGATGTAATGAAGAGACTGAAAGAAAACTGATGTCTCAGTTTAACCAGTATAAACAAACCCTACCATGAAGCAGACATTTCTGAGTCTCTTTTCACTTTCTGATTATTCTGTTTGAGTATCATAAACAGTGTTAATAAAAACAAAAGACAAGTTTGATCAGGATGTCTGGGACCTTGTCAAAGAAATCAACAAATGCTTGTCTTATTCCTCAAAAAGTCACGTTGGTTTTAAATTATGTCTAAACTCTGACACTGAAAGGGTTCTTCTTATTGGCCGCCCTGAAATGTTCTGCTCTGTGAGAGATGAGGGCTCATTTTCTCTGATTTTTTAATGCATTTTAACTCAAAGACATTTACTGGATAAAATAATCAGATGCACAAGGCCATCCATGTTGGTTTCTGTCCTTTCTGCCCCAGGATGACAAGTGTACTATCTGGTATCTTCAGGAATAAGGGTCTTGATGATCAGAGAGCAGCTACTGTCCACACCCAGACTCAGAGCATTAGCTGAGCTCTGCTTAATTTATTTCTGTTTTGGACCTTGGAGTCAGTACTACTGCCAACAATGTGTGTTATAAAGCCAACCAACACTGGAGCATGAGTGAACAGATGGACTAATACAAGGCAAAACAACATCATCTCCAAGTTTATGACAGAAAAGAGGCTCTTCTCCACTGATACCGTTTAGAAGAGAAAGACAAAATCCAAGAAGTTGCATGCTTACATCAGCTGCAAACAGCAATGAACAAATAGAAATAGATCGGTCCAGAATCAATGGCGTGCTAATCGGTATTAGAATAACAAATTTAATTTCAGAAGTTCTTCAATCATCCGTTTTATGAATCTTGTGCTGTTCCACAGGAATATAATCTTCAGTTCATAATATACACTACTGGTCAAAAGCTTTAGGTATGGTTTTCTTTATGTTTATGACTATTTGCATTGTACACAGATTCCCAATGAAGGCATCAAAACTGTGAATGAATACATATGGAATTATGTAGAGACAAAAAATTGTAAAAGAACATAAAATATGTTTTATATTTTACAATACTAAAATAAAAAAAGTAGCCGCCCTTTGCTGTGATGACTGAAATATTAACCTCTGGCCGTCTCTTAGTGAACCTCTTGGACGTTTGTACAAGACTCTTTGGAAAACTATTTCATGTAACCACCTCATAAAGCTCAGGGAGAGAATGCTAAGAGAGCAAAGCAGTAATCAGAGCAAAGAGTGGCTACTTTAAGAATCTAAAACATAAATATGTTTAGAATTGTTTCACATATTTTGTATACCAGATAATTCCATGTGTGTGCATTCATAGTTTTGTTGCCTTTGGTCCGAATCCACAGTGTAAATAGTCATGAAAAGAAAGAGACCCATTAAGTGAGAAAGTTTATTTAAAACCTTTGACCGGTATAGTACATTAACTCAAGTATCTAAAAACACTGGTAAAGTTAACAGATTTGGCTCTAATAATGCTCTCGAAGGTAATTAATCAACATTCAACACTTTAGACAAGCTAAATATTTACCTTCAAACCCCAACACAAAAAGTAGAAATAACTCCAGTACCACCATTTTATGTCACTGGACGTTGTGAAAGTTGTCTCAGCTACAAAGATGAAGTTATTTCCTTCTTGCAGTTGGTTGTTGCTTTATTCATTATGCCAAATGCAAGAAGGAAACTACTTTGCCTTCACTTTGTAGCCAAGACATATCCTGAAGTTTACTAATTTTAACAGGATACAGACCATATTTGTAAAGAACAAACTTCTATTAATATACATTGAACATAAACAGTCATGTCTTGTTTTACATCACTAACCTAGCATAATTGAAAATCTGAAAATATAAATTCATGTCATTTTCTGTTGTCTAAAACAAGAGGAAGTGCAATGTGTAGGAATGCCCTGAATTACTCAATGCCTCGAGCTGAGTAATCACCAACATTATGCTGACAATATTACAAAAAAATTTTAACACTGCACCCTCTGCAAATCATATGGGTGAAGTCAGTAAAATCTCACATAAAAAGATATATAACACAAAAGTATTAAAATGTACCTTGAGCTTTTACTGATGACAAGGAACTAACAGAATTGGTTTGTATTTCAATTTTTTTAAGATGTCTGTTTTTTATTCCCAAACAGAAATCCATGGATTATAAAGGAAGTTCTTCTGAGAGAACGGGTTGCTGCCTACAGATCTGGAAACAAGTAGGAAGTACCAGGTAGCTGTTTTCCATCGAGCTTCATCGTTAATGCAGTTCTTCTCAGCTGGCTGGTTACAAACTACATATCTTTAGACTTAGCATCTGTGCCTGTGGATAAAGGTCTTCCTCAGTAATATTTCCATGAATGGCCCTCACATCATCCCTGAGCCTCACTTTCATAGCAGAACTGCCACAAGGATGTGTGTTTGGCCATCCCCTCTTCTCTCTACATACACTCCCCGGCCACTCTATTAGGTACACCTGTCTAACTGCTCATTAACGCAAATTTCTAATCAGCCAATCACATGGCTGCAACTCAATGCATTTAGGCATGTAGACATGGTCAAGACGATCTGCTGCAGTTCAAACCGAGCAACAGAATGGGGAAGAAAGGGGATTTAAGTGACTTTGAACGTGGCATGGTTGTTAGAACCAGACAGGCTGGTCTGAGTATTTCAGAAACTGCTGATCTAGTGGGATTTTCACGCACTACCATCTCTAGAGTTTACAGAGAAAAAGAGAAAATATCCAGTGAGTGGCAGTTCTGTGGGCGCAAATGCTTTGTTGATGCCAGAGGTCAGAGGAGAATGGACAGACTGGTGAAAAAAGGACTAACAGAGACTAAAACTTAAATATGCAAGTAAGACATTGGCCCTTTTGTGCTCATTGCTTATCCATTAAGGGTGTAATGGGGGCTAGTGCCCATCTCCAGTGGTCAGGGATGAGAGGCGGTGTATTCTCTGGACACTTAAGGACAAATTATTTATCTGCAACAATATGTTTGAACTTTAGTGAATATATCTGGCAGTTTTCTCATCAAGCTTAACAAATAACCAACCCTCGCCACTTTACCTGTGTTTTTCATACAGTGATTGACACAGTGACTAAGAGTCACAGTGCTTTCATAACTTTTATCATTCATACAAGCATGGACAGTAAATCAGTGAAGTTATATCAGTTTAGTTACTGAAAGACTTTAATCCCTCCACTTGTTTACAATCATTAGACCATGATCACTGTATTCCCAATATCAAACTTGTGTTGCAATAACAACCTCCGCTCTGATAAAATGTAAACTTGCACTTGTTTAAAATGTGATTTCACCAGTGATACATTAGAACTGATCACTAGACATGCACACAATATGTAAAAAATAGGACTTTTCTAGTCAAGTTTTACTTTTATAAATGGTTGTTTAATCCTGTGATGATGGGTTTCTTGGGGACCATGAAGATGGTGGAGCAATCAAAGCAGGAGGGTACCACACAGCTCCAGAAACTTGTTAAAGATCAGAATCAGAATTACAGTCAGCTTTATTGCCAAGTTTGTACAAAAAACAAGGAATTCGACTCCGGCACACTTTGCTCTCAGTATGCATGGTGTTGTTCTGGAACTCTGACTGTCAGGTGCTCATTAGAGAAACAGCCTGGGAGAAGAAACTGTCTCTGGGGCAGCTGGTTTTAGCAGACAGTGCTCTGTAGCGCCAACCTGAAGGTAAAAGGCTAAACAGTTTGTGTGCAGGGTGTGGATAAAGATATGGATGAAGATGGGGGTTAGTTGGTCAGCACAGGTTTTTGAGGCAGACACCATTCGGACCCAGAGCTTTCTTCCCAATCAGAAGGTAGAAGAACCTATTAACATCTTCCTCTTTGATCTGTAGTGCAGGTAGGAGAGAGAAGGAGATTGTAGCTTTATTGATGGGAGATGCAGGTCTTCCTTTGTCTGGGAGTGAGGTGTAGATGGCTGGTAATCAAACCTACAGAAGAAATTATTGAGAAATTATCCTCAGCCAGGCGGGGCGCCATCACAGCATGGGGGGGTTAGAGCGCTGGTAACAGTTTTCAAGCTCCTCCACACTAAAGTTGTCTTATAAGCTGAGAAGCTGTTTATTTTCTCAAAGTAGGGTATTTTCGCTAGTTTGATCTCCTTTCGAAGTTAGTTTCTTACCTTTTACAGGGCCTGGTTGAATTTCAGATTAACCTCTGTTGCTGTCTGTGATGGTACAATCAGTCCTAGGCCCAGTTTCAGAAAGCAGGGTTAACAAGCTCTGAGTAGGAAGCAGATACTCTGAGTAGACCTACTCAGCTGTGCGATACTCAGGGTTTTCGCTTTTAGAACAGGTGGTAACACAAAATTTCAGCACATGTGCATGCAAATAACAAGCCCTCATCAATGGAAGGCAGGTTACAGGATTCACCATGGCAACGGGAGGAAATAAGAAGCCTCAAAGTGCGTATTTCTCGCCAATGAAATTAGAAATATTAATGATGGCATATGGAGAATATCAGCATGTATGTAAGAGGAAAAGCAAAACTGCTGCTGCTGCAAAAATAGTGAGGGTTAGTGTGGCAGAGACCAAGTCAATGAGTGTGAGAATTAAAGTTAAATCTTCGACATTTCAACAAAGTCTGTGTGCAATAAATGTATGTCTAGGTGCCTTTGCAGGTGCTGCCAACTCCTGTTTGAAATATAATAAAATATAATATATATCACATATGTTATACAAAAGCTGCCGATCAAAAATATGTTCAACCAGAACATTAATCACCAGACATTTAATCGCAGTCTGATCACCTTTCTCCCCAGATTTCTGGGGAGTATCTCCAGGCTCCTCCATAAAAGATCACTGCATTTCTGACACTTTCCTTGTTCCAGGTCTCAACTAAAAAGTAGACCAAACCCAGGGTTACTTCAATAAGCCCTGCTACCGAGAAGGGTATGTTAATGGAAAAGGTTGCAGGGGTAACTTGACACATGGTAACAGCTACCTGGCTTTTTGAAACCAAAAACCCAGGGTATGCACTTACTTACCCCAGAACAAACTTAGTTTTCATTAACCCCACTTTCTAAAAAGGGGAGCAGTTGTACAAGGAATTTGGGTTTGCTTTGAATGCACACGGTCAGGTTTACTGATTATAGTCCACCGACCTCAGGCTCAGAGGGAGACAGGACCATCCTCTGGGGGTCCCCTTCAGCTTTCAGTCTTGCATCCTGCAGTCAACAAGCCCGGATTACATGACCTAAAGCCAGTGACACCCTAAAAACCTTTGCACAGGGGGGGCGATGGAGGCCATTAAAGATCTTGGGTGGCACATAAAAATAAAAACACATGACTGACTGAAAAATGCTGTAAAGTTGTAACATTAGTATATAGGAGGAACTACAAAAACACCTATTATATTTGTCTTTTGTTTTTACCACTTTATATTTCAGACTGAAAAACAATGAAAGTTTCACAGCTTACAAGTGTTTTCAATAGTTTTATTCTTTAAACCCTTTCTCAGTATTGTTTTCTTTTTCCAAAATGATTCCAACTGTATACACTAAAAATAATATTTATTATGTAAACTATTTACTACACACTGGTTATCAATTTCAAATTTTAAGTCCATCTGTTTTCAATTCAAATGTACAGTATATCTTGCACACTTTTAAAAGTACTGCTACATGAACAAAGGTATAAAAACAGTCAGCTAAAGGAAAAGAAGTGCATTTGCCTCAGGGAAGAACTCAGATTCAGTCAGTAAACCGACCAACTGCCTGAAGCATGGAGGGCTTGTCCATGTAGCGCTCTACAAGTCATAACTGAGATCATCAAAGTGGACTCTGAAGGTAATAAGAAGCCAGTACAGTTACATAGCAGTGAAACATGTGAAAGCTTGAAGGATGGAGTAACATGTTTTGCGGAAAGGTTCTGAAGAATTTGCTGTAAAACTCGGGACAATTGAAAGAAAATCCAGAAAATTCAAATCTGAATTCGTTCAGAAAATAAAACATCAGATGCGCCATAGTCAGGTGTGCGGCTCAGTGCCTTTAACCATAAACTGGCTAACAGCACCTGAGTTTGGTTTTCCTTTGATGGCAGAAAGTTTTATTTTACAGAATGATGGTGAATTTATTGTATTATCAAGTATAAATTATCTTTGAATATTTCCAGTTCTGTTTACACGTGTGTTTTAATGAACCACTTACTAAATATTCATGTTGCACCTTTTAAGTTTTAGTACCTGCAGCCAACAAATTTTACAAATATAACAAAGCTCTATCATAACGATTATAATCACCTAAATTCAACAGAAAAAAAAATTGCACAAACTATAAATGAATGCTGGCTGACGGTATCGCTGAAGCTCAAACCCAACGGTCCACTTCCTGTAAACAGGTTTATTAACAGCCGGGGGTGTGATGAGACGTCTTATTTCCCTATTTGGTTAATTGTGACTTAGTGATGTAGCTTTAGAGACCGCTGGGATCGATGTCTGCCTCTCTCTTCGTTTTAGTCCTAACAGCAGAATAAGTCACAGTGTCTTCATCCTGTTTAACCTGCAGCACACAAACCACAAAGTGTTTCAGTTCCATTAGAAAGAGTTTCCACTTCTAGGTAGGTCAGTCGGTCTGTCTTGGTGTTTAACAATTAGGGCGAAATTGTACTATGGCAGATTTAATTATGTCAAGTAAAAAGATGAATTCCCCTCAATCTTCTATCTGTAGCTTAGATGAAATTAGTGTCATTTATTGGTGCCACACAAACAAAAGACAAAAAAATGTAAATACGGGACCGTTATAAAACCGCAAAGCTTATTGGGTCTCTTACCTTTATCTTCTGAGAGGTTTTGTGATTAAAATGGTCAACAGTGGCATAGGTCAGGTTACTCTGCACACCAACCTGAGAACAAATGGACATTATCTTCTGTTACAGTAGAGATAATATGCAGCTTTGAAACCACAACAGCTCTTATGTCTTATTCTAGGCTTCTGGATTTGTCTTACTACTTCTATTATTTTAGTTACCCAGAAATGTCTCATTGAGGTGCATTATGTCCTCTGCCAAGGAGTCCACAGAGCAACATGCTGGATAACTGGCTGCCATGCCTACAGTTCATACTGAGCAGCCTCTGTGATATGGCCCCAGTTAGGAGCTGTTGTAACTCTGAAATAAGTAGCAACAGCTTTGCTTCTTTCAGAGGCAATCTCAATGCCAAACTAACACAGTTGTGGCATGGACAACAGAGGAGAATAAACCAGCAACAAGTGAACAGAACAGAGAATATATGGGGCATGGTACAGGTGAAGCATGGAGACTGATCAGCAAAGTGCAGGTGGACCAAATGAAGCTGTTTGCAAGCTGACTGTGGAAGGGAATGGAAAGAAGAACATGAATGGGCTGAACAGAGAAGCCATAAAACAATCTAACCAAAGAAAGTTCTTACAGAACATAAGCTAAAATTCACTCTGAAACACAACATAATCATAATTAGAGAAAAACCCAGAACAAAAACTAAAACATCACATCATGACACAAAGATGATGCAGAAGTATAAAAACTGCATTTATGTTCAAATGTCGCTGTCTTCCAACCATTCTTAAAACATATGGAGAGTAAATTCTTTTGCAGTCAGTTAACTCTATAGGAAATGTATTTGAGTGTATCAATACTCACATAGTCAAGACTTTCATGGGTTGAACCTTGATTTTCTGAATCAAAAGAAAATAAATCATGATCATTTCTGCTACTAGTGTACTACACTGTAGCAACTATGGAAACAGTTCTTCCTTATTATGAGAAAAGTCAGAATAAGGAAGAAGTTATTCACATGAGTTAGATGTTCAAAACAGAAATGACCTAAAAAAAGAATATGAATGTATGACTTTGAGTTAATTTGTTTTAGGTTTTGGAGAAATTAACTTTGTTATAATTATCTTAATCTTCTAACAAATAAACGACTAACTAAATAAACGATCGAAGGCTAAATCAACAAGTCCTTTAAGAAATGTATTTGGTGACAGTCATGTGACACTCTGACTTCTTTCAATGCGTTTGTCTTGCGCAGTGATTCACTAGTTTAGAGCTTTGTTAGCTTTTACTCTATAAATGAAACAGAAAACTTGTTGATTTTTTTCTGGGCAGTTTCTGCTTGTTGTCATGGTGAGAAATGGACCCGCGATCCTCCAGGAGACAATGAAATCTTTGAGGAGCAGTAAGTACGAAGCTCACATATACCCCTTTTTGTTCTTGCTGTGATTCAGCTAACAGGACGTTGCTGCGCTTAGATTCGGTTTTGTTTCCAGCCAACACTGTCTGCTCTGCACGTTCTGTGGTTTGCCTACATTATCACAATTAAACTCCATTTAATGGTCGCAGCTGATTATCTGCTTGGACACAACCCAGACCTCTGTGATAAAAGGATCATCCATAGCTTCAGTGATGGATGCAACACCTGCTTTCTAGAAAGTGCACAATCTTAAGAAGATCTCATACACCAGGTCATCTGCTCATGCTGAGAGGTGTTTTCTGACCCCTCCATCCTCTAAAACTTTTTTTTTTCGGTTAAAGTTGTTCAAATAATGAATTTTGATTTGCTGCAGCATGTGCAGATTTTGGTGACGGTTAATGTTTTAGGAGAGATTTTATCCAGCATAGCTACAGGTGACAGCAGAGGTGAGTTTCAAGTGCTTTTTTTACTTATTCTGTTTGTGTTGGTTATGTGTGAGCTGTAAAACATCATGATCGCTGGTGGCTGTCCAATGTTAAGATGTGTTTTACTCAGTAGTTCTACGCTAACATCAGGCCGCTGTGCTGCTATACAGTGTTACATGGTTCATTAGATAATCGGATCAAACTCCAGTCACTTCTACACTGGTCAGCTATTAAAATACTATAAAATGTAAAATCAAGTTGTTATCAGACAACTTTAACGCAGTTTTAATAAAGAGCACATATAGGTTTACTGTGGGACTTTTCTTCTGAATTATCTTTAAATACTCAATAACAAGGTTAAACTGACCAGTCCAATCCCATGGACAGCAGCAACCCAGACGTCAAGTTCAAACACACTGAAAGGGGGTCGATGTCCACCGTGGGCAATAAGCCTCTAGACTTTTGCATGACTTATTTGTGACTATTGCAACATATTTCGAAATTCCAGAGGGAGAAGCCCCCCCACATCTGCCCACCTTGCTGGGTTAACAAACCAGGAAGAGAACACATCCTTAACTGCTGTCTAAGATAACTTTCAACAACCACTGTGAGGATTTCTCCTGTACCACTGAAAAGCTAAATGTAGAGCTGTTCATCATAACATGCTGGCATGTTGGTCTGCATTACTTTTTATTTTACTATTTGTTGAAAGTTATTTTCATGTTTTCACACTAATGAAGACTTGTGTGTCTATAAATAGTTAAAGTTGCCTCTGTGTATCAAACTTCTATTGAAAGATCCAGTACCTGTTCTGGTTCTGAAAGATATCTGGTACCTGTTGTGGTTCTATGATTCTCTTTAAATCTGGTTTTCCTGAGTTGAATAAAAACAGCAACAAGAACAAGCAGAATCAGCAGAACCCTGATCACTGCTCCAAGGATGATGATGATGGTGTTATTGACAGGAACATCTGTCGAAATATTACAAAATTACAAAACATCCAATGTACATGTTAAAAAAGCATTATGCATACTAAAACTTAAACAGATATTAGCTGATTTCAACAAATTTAAATAGTATGGATGTAATCACACACTTTTATTCAACCTTTGCCCTAATAAGATGACATCATACCTTCAAGTACAGATGGGTAGTGAGCTTCTATCTTCACTGTGTTTCCCTCAACAAACTGGCAGCTGTATCTTTTGTTGCTGCTGTTCTGAAGCTTCACATCGAGATAAGAATCACATCCAGTCTGTCCTCTAAACTTGAACCCAACACCTTCACCAGTCAGCCCAGTTCCTGTCTCATCCACCCAGAGGAGGCTGTTCTCTGGACAAGGACCCAATGATCTGTATCTAACCAGAGAACAGTGTAAGGTGACATCTCCACCTTTTGTTGGATCAGCCTCTGGTGGAGATGGAGAGACTGGAAGAAAACGAAACAACAATGTTTCAGAATGAAAAATGTAGAAACTATTTTTTTATAAAATGACAAAACAAACAAAGAATTTATATGGTTATGAATAGTCGTCGTTCTGTGGAAACATTCAGACTAACAACTGGCAATAAGTATGAAGATGGACCACTCCAAGAAGAATTAAGGAACCTTTAGTACTACAGAATAAATAATAACATAATAAGAGTACTAAAAGGATTTGTTTAATCTCTATAACAGTCCTGGCTGCACTCAGATGCTAACAATACATCATGATCTAAACAGTCAACTCCATACAGGGATGTCAGAGTTAAAAAGGACTGATATCAGCAGGTACACAGAGTCAATCAGTTTAGATTACTTACTGCTCATCATATTTAAAAACACATCTGTGTTAAAGCTGCCTCCATCCCAAAGCTGACAGCTGTAACGTCCAGCATCCTCAGCAGTGATGTTGTTGATGATCAGAGAACAGCTGTTGTCCACACTCAGCCTGGAAGCTCGAGATGAACTCTGAACAACGTTTCCTTTCTCAACTTCATGTTGACTGACCATGCCTTCTGCTCTAGTATACAGCCAGTTAACAGAGGAACGTGAGTAATATGATGAAGGTCTTTTACAGGGCAAAACAGCATCATCTCCTGCTCTGTGGTAGATATGGACTGGCTTCCCTTTGATACCTGCAGAAAAAGAAACATTCAGAGAAATATGTTACACTATTAGCCATCAATAAGCTTTTTTCTTTCAGCACATTCAAAAAGGAAGACAAAGACTTAGGAAAGAACATAAAACCAGTACAGGTCAGTTTGGGTCTGCAGCTGTGGATCTAAAGGTCTTACTTACTTTACATAGAACAAAAATGCATAAATTCTCACTTTATTCATGCTTAATGATTCAAATGTAAGCAAAGGAAAAGCTACAAAGCTATATTTTGTCAGTTATCACACACTGGTCTCACACACACATTCATGTCAATATTTACATGAATCTTAGTAGCAAAGTATGAAAAAACGTAATTTAATTTTTGTAGTCGCAAGCTTTGTCATCCTTACTTCCTTATGGGTTGTTTCAGTGTTTTTAAGCTACATCAGACAATAAAAAGGTTTTACACCTTGTTTGTACAGCATAAAAACATGTTGTAAAATGGGAGTTTTACTCTCTTTCCTCCCTGTGCACCACCGGGTCCGTTTCTCTCCAGTTCCGAGACCCAACCAGTAAAACCAGCAAAGTATTTACCTTGTGAAATAATGAGAAATGGTTAATTCTAATATCAAGATTTAATGCCTTAAAAATGATCAGTGTACAGAGTATACAATTGAACAGAGTGACATTCACCTTCGGTACCAGGACCCCCTCAGCCCATCTTAGGGATGAACCGAGAGGAGCAAAGAATGGAGCGTGAGTCCTGCTTTTATCCATGCCTGTTCTAAACCCTCCTAAAGGGCGTCATCCTCTAGTATCAGTTTGTCTTTAACTATGTGTTGCATCTTATGTGATCAGAGGTTATGGTGTGTAGCTGTAGCAGTGAGCGGTGCAGCAGATAAGCAACAAGGGCAGAGATATTTAATTAGGGCAGCAAAGAGATGATTAGAAAAGGCCACAGAATCATACATCCATAACAAACAAATCAAGCACTTTTTGTTTCAGGTGGATGTGGTCTAGAAGAAGACGTAATATCAGCTTAGCAGAACTGTTATATAGAAAGTAAATCACAAAACATTTTGCAATTTCTGCTTCTTATCATCTAATTTAAAAGCTATCATACCTTTAAACACAGCTGTGTAGTGAGCTTCTACCTTCACGCTGTTCTCTACAAACCGGCAGGTGTATGTTCTGTTGGTGCCACTATGATGCTGCACAGTTAGAGAGGAAGTACATCTCCTTGGTCTTCTTAACATGTACCCAACACCTTCACCAGTCAGCCCAGTTCCTGTCTCATCCACCCAGAGGAGGCTGTTCTCTGGACACGGACCCAACCAACTGTATCTCTCCAGAGAACAGTTTAATGTGACATCTCCATCCTTTGTTGGATCAGCCTCTGGTGGAGATGGAGAGACTGAAAGACAAATGAAAACTGTTGTCTCTGTCTGAAAGATGCAGAAGTAACTTTCTCTAAAACGTAAAAAGACAACTTTATCTCAGGCTGCGAACAGTAGAGAACAAAAATTTAAGAAACAGTAACAAAAACCTCTGATGAAACTTTCGATGCTGTCTACATCAATGTTATCGTTAACAAAATAATGAAAACTAGAGGTAAAACAAACTGTTTTAACTGAAATAAAAATTAAAACCAGACTTTTTTAAAAAAAGAAAAACTGAAACTGTAATGAGTTCTCACAAAATTAACTGAATTTATAGAGATAATGTGCTTAGTTTTTCGTTTTGGGTGTTTTCAAGCATTGTGAAGTCTAGTTTCCAGTTGTTCCTGTGTTTTGTTCTCATTATGCCGCATCCCCCAGCAAAGGGCAGGTATGTCAGTCAAGTCATCTGTGCGGCGCCGTCCACGCCGAGCGTATGTCAGCAAACTTGAGATAAAGCGCCTGAGCCCAAATTGGGATTATTTGAATATGACTGCGACCTGTCCCCTGTTTTAGGCGACCTGTCCCAGAACTGTTTCCCGATTTAGCGTTTTGTGAATGAGACTAAGAAAGGTGTGTAGACTGTATCCATGGTACCAAGGGTAGAAAGCGCGAAGGGGGCATGTTGACCCACAACAACAGGCTGCTGTTTACATTACAGACAGAGTAGAAGAGCTGAGCTGCCTTGGACTGGGTTGATCCTTGCCGTGATAAAGGTTTGGTTCGCGGTAGGAAACGTTACTAGTGTCAACATTCCTCTGTACCCAGGTGTTTATTTTTTTAGTAAAGGTGGGGACCCAAATCCCAGATAAACTGTAGATCATTTTGAGAAGTGATTTTGTCCCACGGCGGTTGCCCGTACATCTGGTGTGCATGCAGCGTCTCTCGGTGACTCACTGTCCATGCAAGTTGTTGCCTGCAGTTCTTATACAAAAGAGCCGTTTGAATAAAATTTTTTCCTTTTCTTTTACAATGCTACATAAAGCAAGCATTTACAAAAACCAAACATTTATAAATGAAAGAACAGCAAAGATGAAGTCAAGATCACAGCGAGTAGCTGCAGCTGAGTGAGGGAGAAAGAGAGAAAAAAACAGAATGATAAAACAACTCCCTGTTTTGGGAAAGTTGGAGCTACAGTGTCAACAAGGATTCCTCCAAAGATGTTTTAGTATTGATTGGTGACCTTTAAGTATATTTTTTTCTGAGTTAGTTATGAGTTGTTTTGCTTATTTTTATAGTGATTTGTGAACTCAGGCTGAGGCGTGTTTTCCACTCAGTTTGGACATATGAAAGTTACTGAAAGGAGTCAGTCACTGGGAAACTGAATGAGGCAAGAACCCCATGAATGAAGAATGATGAGGGGGGAGAGATAATCACCTTGTTAAATGTTATTTCTTCTGTTGTATGAGCCTGTAGCTCCAAATAAAAAATATATTTTTGTAAATATAACAATTTTTGTATTTCATCAACTGAGGAAAATAGTAGAAAATGACCCGACTGACTGACTGAATTAAAGAAACATTAATATTTAAAAGATTATATTAGGATTATCTTAGTTTCTCATCTAAAAATAACCAACTACTAAAGGGCATCTGAAACAGATGCCAGTTTTGGCTCCATTCATGTAAATGATAAATCATCTTTAAACTCCAGAGTTAATTGGGGAGTACCACAGAGTTCAGTACTTAGGCCAATTTCTTTACTTTATATAAATATATATATATATATATATATATATATATAATATGCTTCCAATAGGTCAAATTATCAGGCAGCATAGGATAAATTTTCACTGTTACGCTGATGATACTCAGCTTTTCTTATCCATGAATCCTGATGAGCCCCCAAACCCGTTAGAAAAACTACAAGCATGTCTTGAAGACATAAAAAACTTAAGATGACTTTTCATTTTTTTGCTTCTAAATTCAGACAAAACAGAAGTTGTCGTTTTGGACCGGAGTCTTTAAAAAAGAAACTGCTAAGTCAATCACTTTAAATGTATGGCTTAAATTGACCTCCGGTAATAAAGTAAAACCTTGGTGTTACTTTTGACCGGGCATGTCATTTAAACCCCTTTAAAAAAGGGGTTTTCTGGGATTTTCCTTCTTTCATCTCCGGAACATTCCCCAAATTAAAATATCCTTCCAGGGTGCCGTGAAAACTAGCCCATGATTTTTTTTACT
The DNA here is from genome assembly GCA_036173005.1 of Crenichthys baileyi. Lineage (NCBI taxonomy): Eukaryota > Metazoa > Chordata > Actinopteri > Cyprinodontiformes > Goodeidae > Crenichthys > Crenichthys baileyi. The sequence goes on from JAHHUM010002400.1 coordinate 333,319, forward strand.
TCAAGGCTGGACTTTTGTAATTTTTTACTATGGGGGCCCCAAAAAATGCAGTTAAAAGCCTTCAGCTGTTTCAAAATGCCAGCAGAGTTCTGATAAAAATTAAAAAGGAAGATCATATTTTCCATTTAGTTTTCCCTTCACGGGGCTCCCTTTAAATCCAGAATAGTTTTTAAAAAATTCTCTCCTACTATAAGCCCTTAATGATCTAGCTCCACATCATCAGAGATTGATTGTTCATTTTTTTCCTAACAGGCATTCGTTCTCAGACTGCGGTTTACGGGTGGTTCCCTAGGTCTTAGAAGTAGAAGGGGGAGGCAGATCCTTTAGTATCGGCTCCTCTCCTTTAAACCCAGCTCCCAGTTTTAGTCCGTGAGGCAAAACACTCTGTCTACTTTTAAAGCAGTTTAAAATTTTTCCTTTTTAAAGCTTATAGAGGTGGCGGGGTTTATCCTGACTACTTCCTTATTTTTACCTCCCCCTTCCTCCCTCCCTTTTTGGTGGGAAAAGGGGGAGCGGTTTTTAGCTTAACCGCTCGTTATGGTTGAGGTACAAACACACCCCCCTTTCTGCTACTGTATGCCCCCTTCTCTTTTCCAAAGGGGTTTAATCAACTGAAAAGGGGGAAGGTACCCAAATCTTTTGTGGTTTTTATAAAACAATGACCCAGTGGGCTCTAATGGATAAATTTATTATTTTATTTTTTTTACTTAGTCCCCCTAACGGGCCCTGCCGGGGTGGCCGGGCTCGGCAGTCTTGGGTTTGTCGGGCCCCTCCCCGGGGGGCCCCCCGTCCCATTCCGGACCCTTTGTGGGTGCCTTGAGACGACATTTTTGTAAAAAAAGCGCTATAGAAAAATAACTGAATTGAAACTATCTCTGTGTTAGCGCATAGGCTTGGCTGCTGGAGGACTAAGACCACTTTCACCTTTTTCCTAATTCTCCCCTACTCTCCAATTTGTATTATTTGCTTTATTTTAGCTTTTTTAAATTTGTTTTCTCTTTTTCTCTTCCTAGAAAACTACACCCCGGGCCGACTCTGGTCTACCGTAACCCTTTAGGAGAGGGGAATCGTCCGGCTTCGCGGCAACAACTTAAGCTCACCCTTACCCATGATCCCATGGGCCCTGTCTTTTAGTTTTTAACACTTCTCTCTCTTAGACTGGCGATTTACTGAGTTCTACTATAATAACTCTATTTGCTCTCTTTCAGACTTAAAACCCTTTAAAACTGGTTGAGTTTATCTTATTTCTTTCTAGGTGAAACGGTAAAGGGCTCATCCTCGCTTTTTTCTCTCTAACCCCAGTCGGTCGTGGCAGATGGCCCCCCTCACACTGAGCCTGGTTCTGGTTCTGTGGAGGTTTTTTCCTGTTAAAAGGGATTTTTCCTTCCATGTATAACATGCATGCCCGAGAGGGATTTCTGCAAATCAACGCCAGGGGACGTCCAATGTCTCTTCATGCTCATCCGGAGGAGGGAATGCTGCAAATCACTGAGGTGCAATCTGTGGGTTTTTCCTTTGATGACAAACTTTTTTTT
>JAHHUM010002401.1:0-33959 GCA_036173005.1 Crenichthys baileyi
TCCGGGAAACCCCTACGGTCGCCCGCCTGAACTCTGTTCTTGTTTTTTGTTTCATGTTCAAGTCTTGTTTTGTGGATCATGCCAAGCCTGTCCTGCCTGTCCATTTATTGTTTTGTTCCTGCCTCTTCTGAGAGTGAGTTTTTGTTTTTTATTAAATCGTTTTTCACTTACCATCACGCTGCCTGATCGTCTGCATTCTGGGTTCCTCCGTTGCACAGAGCTTAACAGTATTACTCTTTGTCACTGATCCCGACTTCTTTATGCCTATTATCCTTTCACTGTTTAGGGTATAAACTCAATAAAGAGTGAACTTAATTGAGTGACAAGAGGAGCCACGGTCTCACCAAGACTATGCAGATAAATGGTTGAGGTCAATGCAGGAAGCTTACAGTATTGTGAAAGAAAAGCAGGCAAAAGAGAACAAAAAGCATTACAACAGGAATGCCTGGAGTTCAGAGCTTCAACCTTTAGACCATGTACTTGTCCAAAATCTATCTGAAAGAGGAGGGCCTGGAAAAATACGTGCATACTGGGAAAACAAAATACACATCGTAAAAGAAAGGAGAGGACAAAACTGTCCAGTTTATGTGTGACACCACTGGATGGAGAAGGGAGGGAAAGAGTTCTTCATAGGAATGTCCTACTACCCTGTCCTTATTTTACTGATGGATTGAACACTGGGGATCCAAAGGAAAAATGTGTCCAGAACAAACCAGCAGACAGACAAGCACGACAAACTAGGGACACTGTACATGAGGATTCTGACGGTTATAGTGAGGATGAGTATTCTGTCTATGTTGCTCATCAAGGAGGGGTTACCCGCCTCAACCCTCAGGACCCAGTTTTTCAGCCCAGATCAAGCCGACCGGTGAAGAAAACACAAACTTGGGGACTTGGACAGAAACAAAATCAGTTTCAGGATGAAAGTGGTTCCGCTGAGGTCGATAATCAAGTATATGAGGGATATAAGGGATATGAGGGAGGAGACATACAGGACCAAGCTGTAGACCAAGGCCCAGACATGGATACTGAAGGTCAGACATCCGATCTCGAAATGCCTGAGGAGGATGTGAATGTGTCTTCAGAGAGCGATCAGGAGGTGGAACGAGAGCAGTGCTCCTCAAGGACACATCAACCAAAACCCATCTTCACGTATGATGAGTTAGGGAAACCTAGTTTCACATTTTTGCAGAAATAGGGAAGAGGTTTCGTATGGCAGTTAATGTTAATTGTAAATGTTTCATTATTCATTTGGTGCAAATATTCAGTTATGTGTAATAGTCATTTTGCAGAGATGTATGTCTAGTGACTAAAGCTACACTTAAAAGTCAGTGATGTATTTACAGAAGGAAGTGTGCGTTCTATAAGGTAAAGTCAAAATAGTCAGTAAGAAGTTGTACTACAGGGGTTGGACAATGAAACTGAAACACCTGGTTTTAGACCACAATAATTTATTAGTATGGTGTAGGGCCTCCTTTTGCGGCCAATACAGCGTCAATTCGTCTTGGGAATGACATATACAAGTCCTGCACAGTGGTCAGAGGGATTTTAAGCCATTCTTCTTGCAGGATAGCGGCCAGGTCACTACGTGATACTGGTGGAGGAAAACCGTTTCCTGACTCCATCCTCCAAAACACCCCAAAGTGTCTCAATAATATTTAGATCTGGTGACTGTGCAGGCCATGGAGATGTTCACTTCACTTTCATGTTCATCAAACCAATCTTTCACCAGTCTTGCTGTGTGTATTGGTGCATTGTCATCCTGATACACGGCACCACCTTCAGGATACAATGTTTGAACCATTGGATGCACATGGTCCTCAAGAATGGTTCGGTAGTCCTTGGCAGTGACACGCCCATCTAGCACAAGTATTGGGCCAAGGGAATGCCATGATATGGCAGCCCAAACCATCACTGATCCACCCCCATGCTTCACTCTGGGCATGCAACAGTCTGGGTGGTACGCTTCTTTGGGCTTCTCCACAACGTAACTCTCCCGGATGTGGGAAAACAGTAAAGGTGGACTCATCAGAGAACAATACATGTTTCACATAGTCCACAGCCCAAGATTTGCGCTCCTTGCACCATTGAAACTGATGTTTGGCATTGGCATGAGTGACCAAAGGTTTGGCTATAGCAGCCCGGCTGTGTATATTGACCCTGTGGAGCTCCCGACGGACAGTTCTGGTGGAAACAGGAGAGTTGAGGTGTACATTTAATTCTGCCGTGATTTGGGCAGCCGTGGTTTTCTGTTTTTTGGATACAATCCGGGTTAGTACCCGAACATCCCTTTCAGACAGCTTCCTCTTGCGTCCACAGTTAATCCTGTTGGATGTGGTTCGTCCTTCTTGGTGGTATGCTGACATTACCCTGGATACCGTGGCTCTTGATTCATCACAAAGACTTGCTGTCTTGGTCACAGATGCGCCAGAAGACGGGCACCAACAATTTGTCCTCTTTTGAACTCTGGGATGTCACCCATAACGTTGTGTGCATTTCAATATTTTGAGCAAAACTGTGCTCTTACCCTGCTAATTGAACCTTCACACTCTGCTCTTACTGGTGCAATGTGCAATCAATGAAGACTGGCTACCAGGCTGGTCCAATTTAGCCATGAAACCTCCCACACTAAAATGACAGGTGTTTCAGTTTCATTGTCCAACCCCTGTACATTTCAGGGTATGTTAAATGTGGATACATTTAATAAGGTGGACTGGCAGTTTTAGCCATAAGTAACTTTATTTAGGTTAAAACACTGAAGCAGGAATATTAGTAAAATTAACTTTTTCTGTATACATGCATTTGTAGTCATTTGATGTGTAGTATTGGTTATTATTCTTGAAGAGCACCATCTAACTGAATACTACCAGAATGAGTGTGCTAGAAGTTATTGGTAAAGATATATTTCTTTAAGTTCCAAAGTATAAAATGTTCTGCAAACATTTTATTATTTTAGTGGGGGAGGGTGTAGCGCCCTGAAAATATGTTCAGAACCTGATAATGTCTAATTCATGGTATATTGATGTCACTAATTTAATTTAGTAGTGGTCTAAACAGTTTGTTTAGTTTATGTTTAAATATGCACTGAAGTTACCTTATTTTATTTCATATATTTTTTGTTATATTACTATTTCTTTAAGAGCGACATGACATTGAAAGTTCATGACCTTTTGATTCTAAAAAAAAAAATATGGTGAAGACCGAAAATTTCACACGCTGTACGCTCGAACCGTGGATTTTGTTCTAATAAAGTTGCACAAAAATGAAGATCTGTGTGGAATCTCCTTACGTTGTTTTAAGGGTGCAACACTGATCATGATAATGACATGAATATGCCTCCCATATTTCTATTAGGAAGACTGTCACCACATACACTATGTGAAGAACTTTAAATACTTCCATTCTGGATGTCACATTAAAAAAATTTGAAAATTTCCTAGAAGCCAACCATCAAGCACAGAGGTTTGTTCCCAACACAACTATTACTATGAAATTAATAACAATTATTTTTATAGAATAAAGGAACCATGGGTTGAGGAGGCCAACGTGCCATTTTATTTGTGACACATTCACGCATCACAAATAGGTTGCACATACAGTACAGACCAAAGGTTTGGAAAACACCTTCTCATTCAAAGAGTTGTGTTTATTTTCATGACTATGAATATTGTAGCTTCACACTGAAGGCATCAAAACTATGAATTAACACATGTGGAATTATATACTGAACAAAAAAGTGTGAAACAAATGAAAACATGTCTTATATTCTAGGTTCCTCAAAGTACCCACCTTTTGCTTTGATTACTGCTACACACACTCTTGGCATTCTGTTGATGAGCTTCAAGAGGTAGTCACCTGAAATGGTTTTCCAACAGTCTTGAAGGAGTTCCCAGAGATGCTTAGCACTTGTTGGCCCTTTTGCCTTCACTCTGCGGTCCAGCTCACCCCAAACCATCTCGATTGGGTTCAGGTCCAGTGACTGTGGAGGCCAGGTCATCTGGCGCAGCACCCTATCACTCTGCTTCTTGGTCAAATAGTCCTTACACAGCCTGGAGGCGTGTTTGGGGTCATTGTCCTGTTGAAAAATAAATGATGGTCCAACCAAATGCAAACCGGATGGAATAGCATGCCGCTGCAAGATGCTGTGGTAGCCATGCTGGTTCAGTATGCCTTCAATTTTGAATAAATCCCCAACAGTGTCACCAGCAAAGCACCCCCACACCATCACACCTCCTCCTCCATGCTTGACGGTGGGAACCAGGCATGTAGAGTCCATCCGTTCACCTCTTCTGCGCCGCACAAAGACACGGTGGTTGGAACCAAAGATCTCAAACTTGGACTTATCAGACCAAAGCGCATATTTCCACTGGTCTAATGTCCATTCCTTGTGTTCTTTAGCCCAAACAAGTCTCTTCTGCTTGTTGCCTGTCCTCAGCAGTGGTTTCCTAGCAGCTATTATACCATGAAGGCCTGATTCACACAGTCTCCTCTTAACAGTTGTTCTAGAGATGTGTCTGCTGCTAGAACTCTGTGTGGCATTGACCTGTTCTCTAATCTGAGCTGCTGTTAACCTGCGATTTCTGAGGCTGGTGACTCAGATGAACTTATCGTCCGCAGCAGAGGTGACTCTTGGTCTTCCTCTCCTGGGGCGGTCCTCATGTGAGCCAGTTTCTTTGTAGCGCTTGATGGTTTTTGCGACTGCACTTGGGGACACTTTCAGTGTTTTCCCAATTGTTCGGACTGACCCACCTTCATTTCTTAAAGTAATGATGGCCACTCATTTTTCTTTACTTAGCTGCTTTTTTCTTGCCATAATACAAATTCTAACAGTCTATTCAGTAGGACTATCAGCTGTGTACTGTATCCACCTCCTGCACAACACAACTGATGGTCCCAACCCCATTTATAAGGCTTGAAATCCCACTTATTAAACCTGACAGGGCACACCTGTGAAGTAAAAACCATTTCAGGTGACTACCTCTTGAAGCTCATCAACAGAATGCCAAGAGTGTGCGAAGCAGTAATCATAGCAAAAGGTGGCTACTTTGAAGAACCTAGAATATAAGACATATTTTCAGTTGTTTCACACTTTTTTGTTCAGTGTATAATTCCACGTGTGTTAATTCATGTTTTGATGCCTTCCGTGTGAAGCTACAATATTCATAGTCATGAAAATAAAGACAACTTTTTGAATGAGAAGGTGTGTCCAAACGTTTGGTCTGTACTGTATATTGAATGAAAATGTTTTCAATTCACTTACAGATGGGGTCCTTATATCAGTATGAGTCCAGTCCATAGCTCTGATAACATTCAGAAATCAGCTCCTCGCTGCAAATGAGAACTACAGTTTAGGGAAACCTAAGTAATACACACGTGGACAAAATTGTTGGTACCCCTCAGTTAATGAAAAAAAAACCCCACAATGGTCACAGAAATAACTTGGTAATAACAAAGGTAATAATGAATAAAAATTTTATGAAAATGAACAAATGAAAGTCAGAGATTGCTTTTCAAACATGCTTCAATGGAGTTATTTTAAAAAATAGACTCATGAAACAGGCCATTGTGGGTTTTTCTTTCATTAACCGAGGGGTACCAAAAATTTTGTCCACGTGTGTATGTGAGCAACATACGGATGAGGGCGTCCTATATGGCTGGCAGGGCCCAGCTTAGGGGTGACTGTTAAATATCCGACCTGTCAGTTAGCTCCCTCTAAAAAGTTCCAGTAAAGGACCACAGCATGGTGAGATCTCGAACTGACACCGGCAACGCAGAGTTCCTCCTGGTTTCCCTCTGTAACACTGAGGCCAGCTCAGTGCAGAACTCCAAAATAATTGCCCTCGGCAATCTAAACCGGCTGATGAGCCATGCATCATCATGTGCCAGCAGGTCTGTACGATCTCTGAAAAAAACGCTCCCTCCGACTTCTTTCATCGGGGATGTCCTTCAGTTGTGCTGAAGCTGCCAATTGTGCACAACTTTGCGCAGCTATTTATGGACATGTGTGATTGTCTACAACTTGTCCACCGTAGGTGTCAAACCGGACTTGATTGGAATTAATCTGCTCATCAGACACGGCTTTCTTTTTCAGTGAGAATGAAAGTGCCCATTAGATGATTCACATGCATTTTATGCTCCAAAGCGCACAGACCGACGCACATTTACATCTACAGGTTTTACAGTTTCCATCTGACTGAGGTTGTTTTCTGTCATTTTCTGAGGTGTGTTACGTTATTGTATGAGGCTTAAATCATAAAAGGTCAAACTCATGAAAAAACATCAGGTTTGATGCTCCTTTAATTCAATGAACTGAAATAATTTCAGTGGATTTAGGTGAGTTTTGGTTTTCAGTAGCTTATTATTGTTGATTGAAAAGGTTTGCTTAGCTACTGCACATTTTTACTGTAGGTCAAAAATTTGTATGGATTTCCTCACACTTTTACACAATGTTAATTTTAGTACATGCCGAGTTGTGCATAAAACATAGGTTTTTGTGCATAACTACACTTTGTACATGGGGCCCCAGGTTCTTACATAACAACAGGATTCAGTCACACAAACTCTGAAGGCTCTCACCCACCAGGTCCAGACATTAAACTCTTGGCCTCTATTTTTGCTGTCCCACGTTTGAGTTCCTGCTATAAGGCTATCTAAATATTTATTAATTGTCATTTTACCGTGTCCATGAGAGTAGGGCTTAAAGAGAAAAAAAAAATATCTTTGAAGGCATCTTCTTCCACACAACAAACTTGCCCACTTGTATTTTACATGGAAACATAAAAAATGGCATTCTAAAGCTCAAGATAAAATCTGGTTGAGATGCAGAATGTGAATATTAGTAACTTTTTTTGCAGTCTTAAGATTTTGCACTGGAGTGTATTGGAAATGAATGGTGAATTTTACTTCCAGTTGGTTCAGTCCAATTCAATTCAATTCAATTCAATTCAGTTTATTTATATAGCGCCAATTCACAACACATGTCGTCTCAAGGCACTTCACAAAAGTCAGGTACATACATTCCAATTAATCTTAATCATTGAACAGTGCAGCCAGATTCTGTTATTTATTCAAATTGGATAAAAAGTTTTTCTATCTAAGGAAAGGAAACCCAGCAGATTGCATCCAGTCAGTGACTTGCAGCATTCACTCCTCCCGGATGAACATGTAGAGACAGTGGACAGTCACTGGCGTTGACTTTGCAGCAATCCCTCATACTGAGCATGCATGTAGCGACAGTGGAGAGGAAAAACTCCCTTTTAACAGGAAGAAACCTCCAGCAGAACCAGGCTCAGTGTGAGCGGCCATCTGCCACGACCGACTGGGGGTTAGAGAGAACAGAGCAGAGACACAAAGAGAACAAAGAAGCACTGATCCAGGAGTACTTTCTATGGGAAGGAAAAGTAAATGTTAATGGATGTAGCTCCTTTAGTCGTTTCACCTAGAAAGAAGGAACAGATAAACTCTGAGCCAGTTTTCAAGTTTAGAGTCTGAAGAGAGCACATAGAGTTAGTCACAGTAAAAGCTCAGTCAGTAGCTATGTCTAGGAAAGAGAAAGGGTTAAACACTGAAAGACAGGGCCATGTGGATCATCGGCAGAGGGTGAGCACCAAGCTGTTGCCAGCAGAAGCTTGGAGGATTCCCCTCTCCAGAAAGGTGTTACAGGTAGACACAGAGTCAGGCCAGGTGTAGCTTCTAGGAAGAGAAAAGAAGAGAAAAGAGAGAGAACAAAGTTCAAAGCTGAGATAACAGCAAATAATACAAAATTGAAGAGTAGCGTGAGAAAGTAGTGAAGAGGGTGAAAGTGGTCATTATGTCCTCCAGCAGCCTAAGCCTATAGCAGCATAACTACAGAGATAGCTCAGGATAACCTAAGCCACTCTAACTATAAGCTTTATCAAAAAGGAAAGTTTTAAACCTAGCCTTAAAAGTAGACAGTTTGTCCATCTAGAGCCCACTGATGGCCATTGTTATACTAAAAACCACAACGATTGGGATACCTCGCTCTGTCAGATTGACCCCTTACTCCATCCAACAGGGAGGGAGCCTTCCTCCCTCCCTGATAAACTAAGCCACTCTAACTATAAGCTTTATCAAAAAGGAAAGTTTTAAGCCTAGCCTTAAAAGTAGACAGGGTGTCCGCCTCACGGACTAAAACTGGGAGCTGGTTCCACAGGAGAGGACCCTGATAACTAAAGGATCTGCCTCCCATTCTACTTCTACAGACTCTAGGAACCACCAGTAAACCTGCAGTCTGAGAACGAAGTGCTCTGTTAGGAACGTATGGAACAATCAGATCTCTGATGTATGATGGAGCTAAATCATTAAGGGCTTTATATGTGAGGAGGAGAATTTTAAATTCTATTCTGGATTTAACAGGGAGCCAATGAAGGGAAGCTAAAGTAGGGGAAATATGATCTCTCTTTTTAATTTTCATCAGAACTCTTGCTGCAGCATTTTGAATCAGCTGAAGGCTTTTAACTGCATTTTGTGGACATCCTGATAGTAAAGAATTACAATAGGCTAGCCTTGAAGTAACAAATGCATGGACTAGTTTTTCAGCGTCACTCCTGGACAGGATATTTATAATTTTGGCAATGTTCCGGAGATGAAAAAGGAAATCCTAGAAACCTGTTTAATATGGGTTTTAAAATTACATGTCCTGGTCAAAATAACACCAAGGTTTTTTACTTTATTATCGGAGGTCAATTTAATGCCATCCAGGTTAAGTGATTGACTAAGCAGTTTCTTTTTAAAGACTCCGGTCCAAAGACGACAACTTCTGTCTTGTCTGAATTTAGAAGCAGAAAATTTAAAGTCATCCAAGTTTTTATGTCTTCAAGACATGCTTGTAGTTTATCTAACTGGTTGGGCTCATCAGGATTTATGGATAAGTAAAGCTGAGTATCATCAGCGTAACAGTGAAAATTTATTCTATGCTGCCTGATAATTTTACCTATTGGAAGCATATATATAGTAAAGAGAACTGGCCCAAGTACTGAACCCTGTGGTACTCCACAATTAACCCTGGAGTTTAAAGATGATTTATCATTTACATGAACAAACTGGAATCTGTCAGACAAATAAGATTTAAACCAGCCTAGCGCTGTTCCCCTGATCCCTACAGCATATTCCAGCCTTTCTAAGAGAATATTATGATCAACTGTTTTAAATGCAGCACTGAGATCTAACAGAACCAGTACAGACACAAGTCCATTATCTGAGGCCATAAGAATATCATTAGTGACTTTCAGCAGAGCTGTTTCAGTGCTATGATGAGCTCTGAAACCTGACTGAAACTCTTCAAACAGGTCATTGCTGTGTAAATGCTCACACATTTGATTAGCAACTATTTTCTCAAGAATTTTAGATAAGAATGGAAGATTGGATATCGGTCTGTAATTTATTAAGTCATCTCGATCAAGCGAAGGTTTCTTAAGCAAAGGTTTAATTACAGCTACCTTAAAAGCTTGTGGTACATACCCATTTACTAAAGATAAATTAATCATATCTAAAATGGGGCTTATAATCAGAGGGAACACTTCCTTAAATAATTTGGTTGGGATTGGGTCTAACATACAAGTTGAAGGTTTAGATGAAGCTAATATTTCTGATAACTCTGGAAGCTCCACAGGATCAAAACAGTCCAAACACAGATCAGGTTCTACAGTTACTTCCAATGTTGTCTCACTTGTTGAGGATGAAGTAATCATCTTCGGGAGTATTTATCCTGTATTCCACAGTCTGTGTTGAAAGTAAAAGTGTCTTTAATGTAACATCAGTTTATTGGTGAGACATTATACATTCCTGTAACATAAAGGAGATATATCAGTGCTGCATCTCTCGCTGACTTCAAATCAGACTGAACACAATAAAAAAAGCTTTGCATATCACAGTACTCAGTTGAAAAGTGCAAACATATTTAAAAGCTCAGAATGTAAGTCTCTGCAGGCAATTCAGACTTAATGAACCTACAGCAGTGACGGCACTCTGTATTTCTACTCCTGTGGACATTTGATCAGTTAGTCTGTCTACTTCTTTCACTTTGAGCCCTAGTCACTATTCAAAGCAGCATCATACCATTGAACTTTTTCTGGACTAAACCGTGTAAAGTACAAATAGTCTGGAGGGTCCATACAAGATTTTCTAGAATTACAATTCCTTCTAGAATGATTTTGCCAGTGAGCAGAAGTCCATATTTTACAAATCAAAGCTCATCTCTGTCTTGATGTTTTTGGTGTTAAGGGAAGGGAAACGCATAAGTAGGGAACATCTAAACTGCTGACAGGTGTCTAACATGCAGCCTCAGTAAGATGGGGGAGTTACAGGAAAGGTTGATGGTGTAGAGCTGAAGTACACAAAAACGTTGTGTCTCCAGGGAGTTGGGGTGTCAGGGAATGTTCAGCAGTGAGATCCTCATTATACTGTATCTTCTTCTGACTTGTCTATGAGGAAAACTGCAGAGTAGATGTATTTTGGTTTTATTGTTCCATGCACAGAAAGCTTAAGGGAATAAGGTGATGACTACCGGAAAAACCTTCTAAAATTATCCAAAGGTCCTCCCCGCTTCCAGGTCAGTCACCATACCACCCTGATGTGTCAGTTCATTAGACTCTGACTCTGCTTCCGAGTCTAAATCTCTCTTTTTTCTTCAGCTTCCTTCCAATAGATATGTTTTGTGCTTCCTGTTAAGGTTGGTCACCTCATTATTAATTCTTGCTTCTCAGCTGCATTTGCCTTACCTGCATCTGTTTAGTCAGCATCTCCCTCAGAGTATATGAGGCATTTTGGGTTTGATGTCAGCAAACTTCCTGTTGGCAGTGCTGGAGAACTGCCATACCAGTGGTTATTGGCCAAGCAGGCAGAGGACATGTGTAACATGTAGTGCTGCTACAGTGTGGAAGTTTGATATTAGTAACATGGAACCATTACAATTTTTAGTACCTGCTAGCTTAAGATTCCAAGTGGTTTTAAAGGTCCCTGCAATTGTTGCCTGCTTTATCCAATGAAAGCTCTTTCTTTAGGAATAAGAAAGATGCAGATTAGGACTTGAGATAAAGACAATGTTATAAAACCTACCCTTGTTTTTGTTATACTAGATTTACATTGTGTTAAAATGGTGGAAACTTTATAATGTTTTTCTGCTGTCTGCACGCAAGTCTCTAAGCATTTAACTGTTTAAACAAAAATGTCAAGCTAGGCTTAAATCATGAAATAATTGATATGTATGGCTAACTGTAACGAGGTCAGTTTTCAATGCTATTACAGCCTTAAGAACTTAAATCAGAGATGTTGCATTAGACAGTTTTATCAATTATTTATTCATTTCACTGTATTTTTATGAACACAACAATCAAAGTGAGAGAAACAAAGAAAAAAACGTTCTCAAACAGCTGTTTACAGGTAACCAGTGTTGGGACCATAGCCATGGGTTACAAAATGAAAGGCCAGTGTGAACTTTTCTGGAACTTTCAAAATAAATCGCATTAACCTACTTCCAGCACAGCCAGAAACGGAATAACAGCTTCCCGTGACGTCACAGTCCGAATAAAAACCCCGCTTTTGCAGCAAACTGACCTCTTCCACGCAGGTCCCCAGCGGAACTGGATGGAGGGACGCAGTGCGTTAATTTCTCTTTGTTGGCAAACAGACATAACTCTTCAAACTGGATCCAACTGGATCCAAGACCCTGTCTCTACAACACTGAGTGGAGCAGTTTTCCCCGGTCTGAAGGATGGACAACGGGACCGCATCACCGTAGCTACAGCAGTGACGTGCAGTTTGGCCGGCCGACAGAGCGAGGCGCCCCACCCCCACAGCTATAGAGATTAGCTGCAACCCTTTGTTCACTGTGGATGCTTTCTTCAACTTCGTTGCCCCGGACAACTTTTCCTCACCAGAGACACCCCATTTCTAAGATTCGTTAGTATAAAGGGGACATATGCTTTAAATCCTTCTTTTCCCCCCCTAAATCATTCGGTTGTGGTCTCCATAAAGTGGGGCTGCAATGATTTGGTCTGATTTTTTTGTTATTGCAGCTCCACAGGCCCCTTTTTTAACCCCTGTTTTGAGGTGCATCTGAGAGCAACTCGTTTTGGTGCGATCTCTTTGAATGCTACTAAGACTCTTCACACCCCGCCCCCCTCGAGGTCAAGGAGCGCTGCACTTTACCCCATTCGGCCCATTTTGTAGTTTTATAACAAACATCTTGCGCTGCAGAAACAAAACAAAAACAGCAAAAACAATGCAAAACAGTTTCTTTAATAATACAATTGAAAACAAGTAGTGCGGCTATGTCCTCAAAGAGCTAAAGACAGCACAAAGAATTAACATAAGCAGAAGGCACATTGCTACCGCTATCAAAACAATGGCCAAGACATCATATCAACACAATAAATTCATGTCTAAAATAAAGTTTGTTGTCATTTTAGTGTTATTTGGACCTTACAGCTTTGCTGTGTAGATTTCCATTAAAAATAAAAATTTAATCAGGCACTTTTGAAGTGGTTCTGATGCTGGGGGACGGTGTAATGAATTGTGTGGGTTAAAACACCCAACAACCAAACATTTAGACTTATCCTCTTTCAGCATATGCACACATGAGCTTCGACTACAAAATTGCAGAGAGAAATTAAAATGGCGGATAAGCAAAATTGATCAGCCGGAGGTCCATGACCTTATTTAGCTGTTCCGCAGCAACTACTGTGATGCAACAGTTAGAAAAACATAACAGATGATACAGAAAACTGAACAGACTGAAAAATATGACCCAAACTGTCAGGGTCTGGGACACTGTTTCCTTTCTACGTGCTGCTTCCTTTGTTCCCTTTTAGATGGCGCCAGAGCATGGGTATTGGAGGAGTGACAGGCGTTCCCTATCAAGCTTCATCTCCTGAGTAGTATAGGAGGAGCCTGCTGTCAGTACTTCGACGCCTGAGTGTTAACCAACAGTGGTAAAACACTAGTCCTCTGAAAGAACTTGAAAACTTATTTAAGAACATTCTTATCTTTTTTTGTGCTGCTCTGCCTCAGGTTGCTCGTATGCACTGGATTCTCCTCCAGTTTCACCAGCAGATTCCAAGCCTCCTTCTCTGAATCTGACATCCTCTCGGACAAGACTCCAGCTGACAGCATTCTGGCTCCTCTTACTCCAGGACTAGTCACGAACCCTGCTCACCCTCCACTGTGCTCACCACGACCTCTATCCTGCGCTACTCAGCTACCCCCCACTTACCTCCAGCAAGTTAGTTGGCAGTTCTGGATCAAGATCTCATCCATCAAACTCCCAGACCCACATCGTTTCCCCCTGGCGGTTATCCTCTCATCATCTGTAAGCATAATATTCAGCAATATCGTCACAAAGTTTCTCAGACTTATTCTAACCTTCCTGTCCTCCTCCCCGCACAGTTAATGTGTTCCTGGTTCCAGACTCCATTAAACAAACCCTCACAATAAACCTGTTAAACCTTCTTCTGCCTCCTGAGTCTGTTCAGCATGTGGGTCAAAGCAGCAGGTAAAACTATGACAGAACACTCAGGCCAGTCTGACCCAGCAGAGCCACTCAGGAGGGTCATTTCAGATTTCGGACATCAGATCCAATCACATGACTCCACTCTGCGCGCTTTAATGGATCAACAAAGAAACACAAACCAACAACATGAACAGATGGCATCTCTCCTACAGCATGCTCTCACCTTCCAACCCTCCTCTACTCCAGATGGCACTGCAGCTTCAGTGGTCTCACAGCAGCTCTCTCACTCCAGTGACGTCACTTCCCCACACCCGGAGAAGTTTGCGGGTGAGGTTGGTAGTTGTGGAGGTTTCCTCCTTCAGTGTTCCCTTGTTTTCAATCATTCACCTCAATCATTTCCCCATGATGACGTCACAATTTCATTTATTCTTGGTCTGCTTACTGGCCAAGCGTTAAGATGGGCAGAAGCCCGCTTCACTGATTATAACCAGTTTGGATGTACTTATGATGATTGCATGCAAGAATTCAAGCTGATTTTTTTAACAGATGAGGATCACACGAGCGTAGCTCGTCGTCTGTGGTCTCTCAGACAGAAGAATAGATCAGTTTCTGAGTTTTCGATCAGATTTTGCACATTAGCAGCCACCTCAGGTTGGGATTCCTGTGCCCTTAAGGCTGCATTTTTTCAATCCTTTGACCAATCTTTAAAAGATGAGCTAGCTCTCAGAGATGAGCCTAAGACTTTAAATGAACTTATCTCTCTTGCCTTGAGAATAGATAACAGAATGAGGTAAAGAAAAACAGCTAGACTAGAGAGACCTGCTGTGAGACCTCACTTCCCTGTCCATAACCCAAACCCTTCTCAGCCATTTTCCAACCCATTTACTCCTGAGCCAGAACCCATGCAGATCGGATGCACTCGCCTTACCCCCGAGGAATGAAAACATCGTAGGGAGGCCAACCAATGCATTTACTGCGGATCTGCAGATCACTATTTCGCCTCCTGTCCAGTCCGGCCAAAAGGGAGAGGAGAGCTGACGTCACCTCAAATCCTCTCATTTCACCATGCCAGCTACAATTTTGTTTAAAAATGACCAACTCAGCATTTCAGCTCTGATCGACTCCAGTTGTGAGTAGAATTTAATCAGGACCTTGTCTCCCAAGCCCAGATTGAAACAGAGCCTCTTTCTACTGCTTTCCTTGTCTCAGCCATTGATGGGAGGGTTCTTCAGCGATTCAGCCACCAAACTAAACCAATTGAACCAATTTCTTTGTGTTTAGTTTCTTACTCTTTTCTTGGGTTCTGTTCTCTGTGTATTTCAGTTTATTCTCTTAGATCATTGTTAGTCTTTTTCCCCCATGGTGTGTAGTTTCTTTTTTTGCTAATATTCACTCATTTTGAATTGATTCCTACAACACATTCCAAAAAAGCTGGGAAGGGTGCTTGCTTACCACTGTGTTACATCACCTTTCCTTTAAAGTACACTCAATAAGTGTTAATGGTATATGCAATATATATATAAATGTGAGCCTCTTAGCCAGCAGGCAACAACCAAGGATAGTTCCCCATAGCAATGCCTCAGCAGAAGCACACTGCCAGGACTTTAGGCCAGACAGGTGACGGTATGTAGGAAGCATAGTCCTAGATCCCAAGCTATCCGCATTACTAACAGATTTTCTTCACTCAGCGACATACCCACTGAGAAGTTGATTTTGACTATGGTCACTGATGTCTCCAATGCCTGACTATGGGGCTGCCAATTACTAAACCTCTAACGGGGCCAGGTTAGGTACCCTCAAATCCTACCTGAAACTGGTGGCTAAGGAAAAGTGTAAATACAAGAAGATTACTGTTCAAGCAGGTGGTATTGACATCACCGATATTTGTGTGAGGACACTCAAAACAATATCAGACTTTGTATTTTTCTCTGCTCCCCTCTCCAATTTGACCAGCGATGAAATGCTTAGCTTAAAACTGTCATTCAACTGATGGTTGTCTAGATGGTGTACTAAAATCAATATGGGCTATGTTGATAAATGGCAAACATTTGGGGGGAAACCTGGTCAGACAGCATCCATCCCACATTGAATGAAGCAGCTCTTCTCTGTAGAAATCTGGCAGAATTTATTAGTTCCCCAAAATGCTGACAAGCCATGGTCAAGACCAGAATGCAAAATCGTAGTTTAACACAACTCTCTGCAGCTTCTGTACAGTTAACTACCCATTACCCTACTGAGACAGTGTTTTGGCCTCGGCCAAAGGAGTAAATCATGACTCGTAAAACTCATAAAAATACATACTACTCAGACTAAACAGAAAAATTAAATAATCAATTTTGGTTTATTGAACATAAGATCTCTCTTCAAAGACTGTTAGGTAATGAATTGATTTCTGATAATCAGATTGATTTATTTTGTTTTGCAGAAACCTGGCAGCAGTTGGAGGATTATGTTAGTATAAATGAGTCAGTTGATTTCAATTATTTAAAATTTCACATTCCTTGAAATACTTGGTGAGAATGATGAGTAGCAAACATATTTCAGTCAGATTCATTGATAAATCCCAGGCCATTAAATAGTTTAAATTCTTTTGAATATCTAACCCTTAGTTTTTCCCATTCAAATTACAAAGCACTAAAACCACTTTTGTTTAATTCTTTTTTTAATGCTATCCTAGATTCAATTCACTTTGCTCAAAAGATCCACAAACCTACCCACTCTTGTCTTCATACTCTTGTGTTGAGATATGACATTAAGAACAAATAACAGCATATCCTCATAACCCTCTCCTGTCTGACCATCTTATGGATAACCTATGAGTTTAAGCTAACTATGTATCTTTGCCCTTGACAGAAAATGTAATTAGAGATCTTTATCAGACAATGCTGTAACAACTTTTAAATAATCTGTTCCATTTCTAATTTCCTCATTATCACAGAAAAACATCAGAGGGCAGCAATTTATTATCTACCTTTTTACAAACTGAAGTTTAGGTTCGGGCTGCATGGTGGCGCAGTTGGTAGCACTGTTGCCTTGCAGCAAGACGGTCCAGGGTTCGATTCCCAGCCACGGGTCTTTCTGCATGGAGTTTGCATGTTCTCCCCGTGCATGCGTGGGTTCTCACCGGGTACTCTGGCTTCCTCCCACAGTCCAAAGACATGCCTTAAATGGTCACTCTAAATTGCCCTTACGAATGAGTGTGTCCATGGTTGTTTGTGTGTTGCCCTGCGATAGACTGGCGACCTGTCCAGGGTGTACCCTGCCTCTAGCCCATTGACTGCTGGACCCACTGGCGACCCACCCCGCGACCCACTGTGTAATAAGCGGTAGAAAATGACTGACTGTTTAGGTTCATAGTGTTACATCCTCATTCTGTGCTGCATTAGACAATGTGGTCCCCTTAAAAAAAGAAAGTAATTTTCCACAGAAGTCTGGATCACTGATTTGTTTTACAGCTGCAAGTACAATGTTAGAGAGCAAATGTTGTCCTGCGCATTTAGAGTCCTACTGGAAAAATAGTGTACATTTGTATAAAAAGACCATTTCTCAAGGTAAGACAGCGTATTTATCATTATTGGGAATAATAATAATAGGTTTCTTTTTAGTAGAGTTGCCAGGTTTACACAGAATCATAGCTTTGTTGAGCCATCCTTTCCATCGGCTCCGAGCAGTGATGATTTCATGGGATTCGATATAAATAAAATTGATTATATTAAAAATAAAATGTATGGCATCCTCACAATCAGGATTACTTGGTCTTCAGTAAGTGAGGCAGCATTAGACATACCTGTACAACCTGATCTGTGTTTTGATTCAGTTAAGCTTAATGGGATATCAAAAAATATTAGCTTCATTTAAATCTTCAGCACGTACTGTATGTAGACCCAGTCCCAATCAAATCATATAAAGAAATCTTCCCTTTATTTGAGAGTTGAGATTTTAGAATTTATTCTTAATAAACCACATACCACAGGCTTTTAAATGGGGCATATCATGCAAAATCCACTTTTGTAGCTCTTAAACACATTTTTGTGTACTGGGAGTCTCTGAAAGTCTAGACAATTTGAATTTAGTCACTCCAGATCCTGGGATGATATATTTAGATGCTTTTTGGGTCATATTTGGCCAGTCTGTTCAGATATTTACATTTTCTATTACGTTTCATTCTCTATTACACCACAGTATTTTCTGTGGTACCTCTAAAGATGGGCATGGCCTCCTGGCTAACCAGTTCAGTGAATCAGCCATTTTGTTTTCTTGCAGCATTCTTTAGCTCAAGTTAAAGGATGCCGAAGCAGCCAGTGGAAAAATCTAGGTGTTCAGTTGTCGGGTTTTTTAACCCACACCAGTCATTACACCGTCCCCCAGGATCAGAACCTCTTCGGAGTGCGTGGTTAAATTTTATTATTCATGAAAACGTGCCGACATCAGTGGGGAAAGTCCTTTTCGTTTGCGCAAAGCACTTCAGGGAGGAGTGTTTCAGCAACCTCAGCCAGTATGAAGGAGGATTAGCCGTAAGACTCCGTCTGTCTGAGGGGTCAGTTCCTTCTGTATATGGAAGCGACGGACAGAGAAACGAGGTAAGCTGCAGATTAGTGGTAAAATGACAGCAAGCTTGATTGTTGAGGTGTTGATATAACTCACTGGCTGTTGTTTTAAAAGCACAGCTTCGTGCCTACTGCTAATGTTAGCATTGTGCGCTCGCTTATAGCTCATTAAGGACATCACCTTATTGTGTTTTTTCAATAACAATATTTAATAAACAGTTTTGCAGTCTGTTTGGAAAGTTTAAAAGTTATGTTCATTCAATTTGTGGTAGCAATAACATTTTAAAAGGTATCTTTATTGTCAGTAACATTAGTAATGGGATTACCGCTTTTGTTACTACTGTGAATTCCTTAACTTTTCTCTGCTATCGTTTAAGAATTAACATTTTTCAATGTACTACCAGGGCAGCGGTGTTCAAAGTCAATCCTCGAGAGGTCCTGACGTTTCCCTGCTTTAACACACCTGATTTAGATGATTGCAGCTCAGCAAAAGCCTTTTAACCAACCATCGCTGTTGTTTGTTGGATTTGATAGCTTACAGCTACAATATTAGTTTTAGTGCTGTTGTTCTCATGCATTAGTTAACATAGCACATTGTTCGTGCAATGATTTTTTATATACTTCTTGTTTTTTAGACATTTGTTATTTATCAAGGGCAAGGAAAGTAATGGAATTTTGTTTTATTCAGAGGTCTAAAGCAATGAGGCAGGAGCCATCATTTACCAGCACAGGCCGAACAGGGTGGAGTGGAAGGCTCCGCAGCCTGGAGTGGGGCTATGTATATATCTATATATATACAGATATATAGATATATGCATATCTATATATCTGTATATCTATATAGATATATATCTGTATCTATAGATCTATACAGTACTGTGCAAAAGTTTTAGGCTGGTGTGAAAATGACTGACAATTCCTTATTTATTCTTTATTCCCTGTTTCCCTCTTTGCCACTGCTCCTCAGACCTGAAAAACTCAAAATCCCAATTAGTCTCAGATCAGGAAACAATGTAAAATAAATTTATTATGTCACATATACCCAGATTTTGTATTAGCATGAAACAGTAATCCGTTCTGTATAAACAGACAGACGAAACGGACAGACATCGGACACATAAAAGTTCGATTAAACTGTAAATACCAAATTTAAAAAATCTCTGCTCCACCGCGTATTGTGCCAGCAATGCTGTATTCGACCTTATCTTTTTTTTTAACTTAGAATCCTGTTTAAAATGAGTGTGCACAACTTTAGAGAGTGGAACCACTTCGTTTCTCTTGATGATTAAAAATTGTTTCTTACCGTTTTTCGTCGACTCGTTGATTATTTTGGGACCCAAACACACTACATCAAACTGTTGTTCTAAATTGATAAAGCATCATTGTGGGGAAAACTCGCTAATATACTTTTCCTGCCTGTTTCCCATGCTTGCAAGGCAGGGAACTCATTGTCTTGTGATATCCCAGTCATTCTCATGCTTCACACACACTTTGACACGCTCTGGCCAACCAGGCAGTACAGCACCGTTTCCGGGTCCAAATACGAGCTTATTTCTTTATCTATCAGACACCAAAGCTCATTCACAGTAGAGTTTTTTCAGTGAGCTAGTGTCCGTTAGGTTGCGCCCCCCCGGCTTGATTTTACACTTTTAAATTCTCACAGTTGTTTGCTCAAAAAAGGGATCCAGCAGCTTTTCGACTTTTCTTAAGAAAAAAATGTGAGCGCTATCGAAACTCCAGACCCCCGCTCGGCAGTATCTTTCGGACTTCTTAAAGAGGCCCAGGAGCCAACAAACCTTAGCCGTTCTGTGTGGCTCCTTCAGGGAGGTTGCTTTTCAGTTGAGTGCGAGGGAAAGCTATCTTGCCTCACATGCAATAAAGGGGCTCCAAACCTCCCTTAGACTGGAATATTTTCAGAGGGCCAGAGCTCTCTTTCCTGGACTCACACCGCTACAATCGGACAGTTATCATACACGTCTTATACTCTTAGTTCGTTTTCTCAAAACGTCACTAAAAACCATTCTGAACCATTCCTCTGCCTCCAAGGGTACACAAATTCCAGCACACTCAGAACCAACAACACAGCCAAAGATTTTTTAAGAAAAACACTGGAGATTTTGAAGAGGAATCTCCTCACCTTAAAATGTGTGCCCACAGGCTGTAATATCCAGTTTAGCCCCTAGCCAGAGGATGAAGCGCTTCCAGGGCACGGGCGGAAACACCAATTAGTTCGAGCTACCGCACCCTGCTGGCGATTAGACGTCTCGGAGCTCCCCCGAATCTTCCCCTGAAGTGTCACCTCTGCTTACAATCACCTTCTCTTAAAAAGAATAACTCTCAAACTGTTCTATACTCAACACTTTTATTTTAAATAAGACAGAGGAATGGTTAGAGAGATCAGAGCTGATGGCTCCCGTCCTTAATCCGCGCCTGATCGAAGTGCCAAGCAGCCCTGAAAGGTCACACATGATTTTTATGTCTGGCACTCCCTTCCAAGGGATGTAGACTCCATCAGTGTTTTTCAGGAGACAATGTGTCACCATTCTGGTGTCTATCTGATAGAGTGTGAAATAGCAGGTATCCAACCCTCAATCTAATTGTGGCTGCATCAGTCTAATCACCCCGGTTACAGAGCATTCCATAATCAAACCCAATGCACTACACTTTATGTCAAACTGTAGGTTTTTTGTCCTTGTGACGTGCGTCAGTAAAGATTCTTATCCTATCCAAACAAAAGTAAAAATATTAACATTTATACTTTATTATTATGGTGTATGCATAAAAGCTCATCTATAAGTAATAATAAGAAAGTTAATTCCTAACACCCAACTATACAGCACAACCTTTTAGTGCTCAAAGCAGTTTTTAACTACTTACGGACACTCAGATAAATGAACTACATTCTGTTGTGCTTTCACTATAGTTATTACATTTTGATTCAACTTTAACATGTATACAACACATTTAGAATTACAAATTCCAGTGATAGTATTTAGCCTTATCAGCCTGAAATGAATATTTTAGGTTGGGCTATACACACACACACATTATACATATTTTAATATATAATATATACAATATAATTACAGTGTTGGACAATAAAAAAACACCGGGTTTTAGCCCACAAAAATTTATTAGTTATGTAGGCCTCCTTTTGCGGCCAATCAGCATAAATTTTCGTTTTGGAATGACATATACAAGTCCGCACAGGGGTAAAGGGGATTTTAAGCCATTTTTTCTTGCGGGTAGGGGCCAGGTACTAGTGATCTGGTGGAGGAAAAAAGTTTTTCCGATCGCTCCCCCAAAACACCCCCAAAAGGGCTCAGTAATATTTTTGATCTGGTGACTGTGCGGCCAGGGAATGTTCACTTCACTTTCATGTTCATCAACCAAACTTTCACCCTCTTTCGTGTGTATTGGTCTTTCATCCCGATCACGGCCCGGGGCCTTTAGGATACAATGTTTTTAACCATTGGATGCAATGGTCCTCAAGAAGGTTTCGGTCCCTCTAGCACAAGTATTGGGCCAAGGGGAAAGCCCTATAGGCTGCCCAAAACCCTCACTGATCCACCCCCAGTTTTAAACCCCCGTATTAAATATATATATATTTAAAAATATAAAAATATATTAAAATTAAAATATTTTTATAAATATATAATATATATAAAAATATATATTTTAACATATATATATATATATTAACATATATAAAATATATAAAATATATAATAATATATATATATATTTTAATTACATATATAAAAAATATATAATTATATATTTTTATAAAACATATATATATTATATATATATATACATTTATAATATTTTTTATTTTCAGGGTTTTACATGGGGGGTTTTTTGCCCCTTTCTGTTTTTTTTTCCCCGGTCCATGCCCTGTAATTTTTTTTACGCCCCGGTTAGTGCTGCAGGCCTTTGTTTCTTTTTTTAAAAAAGCTCTGGTTTCACAAAAGCTGCGCCCAAATTTTTGCCTCGCTTTGGGCCCCCAAAAACCTCACACTGACAGTATGCGTGTGTGTGTGTGTGTGTATGTATAAGCTCTAAAAAAATAAAAAAATAAAGTTGTAGAACAAAACAAATCTGTTGGTTTGAGGTGTCCATTTGGGCCAAAGCAGACTTGCCAGAACGTCACACTGTTGAGTGTATACATCTATGTAACTTATAAACAGACTTGAAACACTTGATTTATTCACATAAGCCCGACTGAAAGTTGTCAACTTGTCATTTCAAAGCAAAAGCATGTGTAAAGACATTCACATCTGTACTTATTTCCATTGACAACGGTGCGGCATTTAAACCATGTCCTCCATCACACATTAAGCTCAAGATGGCTGTCTGAAGATGAGCTGATTATAAGCAACCTGAGGAAATCGTGCTTAGTAATGGCATTGATTTGTGTTTGTGTGTGTGTGTGTGTGTGTGTGTCACACACCTTCACAAATATGCTCTCACTGTGACTCCATCCATCAGGCTAATTACACATGAATCCAGTTAATTCTTCATTATCATTAACCTTGGCAATGCCCTCCTAAGAACACAGCCATCTGGTAATTCTTTCAAAACTTGCAATTTAAGTGTTTTTACATCTATAACACACAATACTGAGCACAGAAACGATAAGCCACACTTTTTTTGGTGCATTCCCAGCACAACAAAGGACTAATGTTCGTCTCTGTCTTTCTCTCAGAGGAGCCAAGCAGAGCGATAAAAGTTGGAGCTTCACACGTCTACCTCAGTTAATGAACCCCTACCGCTGGATCCTTGTTAATGGATTAGTCTATTATGATTAGTTCATGATAGCCACCGTGCCACCACTCAGCCTGACATTTGTCATTTTACATGTGGGATCAAGCCTTCCTCATTACTTTGCTTCAATCAATCAATGAAGAGGCACAGCTTAATTTGAGGCTGATTAATGGATAAATGTCCTTAATTCAGTTATAGCTTCCATATGGTGCATTCTGACTGAGATGATCTCCAGGTAAACAGCAGAGAAAACATTGTTTAGCACATATATCAATTGAAAAAAAATTACAGCAGGCTTAAGCCATTGGCACAAAGTCTGTATATGTTGCATGTGTTATGTTGTTAAACAGCTAAATTTAAATACAAGCTGATTTTTAACGGCTTTGTTACATTACCACCAACTGCAATGTATTTTATTGGGTTTTTGTTTGGTAAAACAACACATAGCAGCACATAATTTATTTTTACTCTTTTTTCAATAAATGGATTTAATTACAGTTTAGCCCTTTGTACTCTAAGACATCTAAATAGGATAGTGTAAACACATTCCTTTGGAAGTTAACTAATTAGTAAATACAGGTACAGGGGTTGGACAATGAAACTGAAACACCTGCCATTTTAGTGTGGGAGGTTTCATGGCTAAATTGGACCAGCCTGGTAGCCAGTCTTCATTGATTCCATTGGGGGGGGCCAAGTAATACAAGTGTGAGGTTCAATTAGGGGTAAAGCAGAGTTTTGCTCAACAATTGAAATGCCAAAACATTAGGGGGACATACCAGATTTTAAAAAGAGGAAAAATTGTTGGTGCTTCTTGCTGGCGCACTTGACCAAGACAGCAAGTCTTTGTGATGTATCAAGAGCCACGGTATCCGGGGTAATGTCGCATACCACCAAAAAGGGAGAACCACACCAAACAGGAAAACGTGACGCAAGGGGAAGCTGTCTAAAAAGGGATGTTTGGGTGCAAACCCTGGATTGTATCCAAAAAACAAAAAAACCACGGCCTCCCAAAATACGGGAATTAAATGTGCACCTAACTCTCCTTTTCCACCAAAACTGCCCGTCGGGGCCCCACGGGTCAATATAACGGCCGGGCTGCCTGCCAACCTGTGGTCACTTTGCCAAATCCCAACTTTTCAATGGTGAAAGGGGCCAAATTTTGGGGCTGGGGCAATGTGAAACATTATTTTTTCTCTGTGAGTCCCCCTTTTACAGTTTTTTCCCCCCCGGGAGAGTTACGGGTGGGAAACCCCAAAGAACGTACCACCAAATTGTTGCACCCAAAAGTGAAGCATGGGGTGGATCATGATTTTTTGGGCGCCCATAAAAGGGGCATTCCCTTGGCCAATACTTGTGCTAGAGGGGCCCCGTCACTGCCAAGGACTACCGAACCATTCTTGAGGACCATGGCATCCAGTGGTTCAACATTGTATCCTGAAGGCGGTTGGGCCGTGTTCAGGATGACAATGCACCCCAAAACACACAGCAGACTGGTGAAAGGATTGTTTGATGAAAATGAAAATGAAATTTAACATCTCCCCTGGCCTCACATCACCAGTCTAAATTTATTGGCACTTTGGGGGGTTTTGAGGGCGAGTCAGGAAAACGTTTTCCTCCACCAGTATCACGTAGTGACCTGGCCACTATCCCCGCAAGAAGAAGGGCTTAAAAATCCCTCTGACACTGTGCAGGCTTTATATGTCATTCCTAAGACAATTGATGCGTTTTGGGCCCGGAAAAAAGAGGCCCTACCCCAACTAAAAAATTTTGTGGTTAAAAACCAGTTTTTTTCAGTTTCATTTCCCCAACCCCTTCATCTCAAAAAAATAGAATATTTAAAAAGGTTTTAAACATTTCCTTTTAAATTTTTTTATGGATTCATTACACATAGAATGAAATATTTCATGTAATTTTGATGATTATAGCTTACAGATAAAGAAACCCCAAAATGCCTAGTCTCAGAAATTTACAATATTACATATGATCAATATAAAAGTATATTTTAAACAGAAATGTCAAGAGAAGTATGGTCATTTCTATGCACTGTATGCATGGTGGCATGGCATGGATGCGATCAGGCTGTGACACTGCTGAGGTGTGATGGAAGCCCAGGTTTATTTTATAGCTTCATCTAGGTCATCTGCATTCTTGGGTCTGGTGTCTATCACCTTCCACTTGACAATACCCCGTAGATTCTATATGGGGTTCAGGTCAGGCAAGTTTGTTGACCAATTAAGCACAGTAATGCCATGGTCGATGAACCAGCTTTTGGCACCTTTTGTAGTGTGGACAGGTGCCAATTCCTGCTAGAAAATGAAAACAGCATCTCCATTAAGCTCGTCAGCAGAAGGTAGCATGATGTGCTTTAAAATTTCCTGGTAAATGGTTGTGTTGACTCTGAACTTTTGAAATGATTTGGGCTGCTGGTTCACTATGTTTTCTGAAGTGGTTGTGGATTTAACTGTGCCTAACTGGTGTCACTCAAACTCACACACGTGCTCTGGCTCTTTATCCACCAATGAGGTGACATTCCTTGTCCAGATTATGCCACCAAGAATTATCATGGAAAGGCCCCAGTCCTCAACTGCTACCCTTGGCATGCCATCCAATCCCAACTGTCAGAATCTGTGCATTCTGTGTGTTGGTGCTGTTTTCTGTTTAAGGCTCTAGATGGCGTCCTAACCTGGAGGAGAGGTGACAGGTGCTTCCTATCTCCCTAATCACCACTGGAGGAGGATTTTAAGGAGGGGGCTGCACACCATTGCCAGAGTGTTGCCCCGATGGGTTAGCTCTGCCCCAAATCTTTTTCTTGTTTTTGCCTAAACCTTGCTCTATGCCCAAATATTATTCTGCTATCTTTCAGAATTCTCAACTACTTTGCCTTTGGGCCAAACTCTTTTGGATTGCGACAAAAGGAAAAGAAAAACACCCCCGTTGTGAATAAGATTAAAGTCTTCTGTTCTTTTTGGATTTCTCCTGGCTGGCAGCCTCCTGGATTCCTTCGTTTTCCCCAACCCCCTCTAACGAACCCCGTCCCCCTCCTCCGCTGCACACCAACACTAAGGAAAATCTGGCCTTTCAACATTCCTCCATTACTGCTTTTTCATCTCTGGTTTTCACAAAAATTTAAAAACCCCCCTGGCTCTCCTCCCCCCTCTGGCGGATTCCCTTTTTCTCCCATAAGATTAGTTTCTATTCAAAGTTTCTTTTTTATATATCCCTGCTCATCATCTTAATTTTAATTTTCCCCATTTTGGGCCATCCTTTTTTCCATTCCCCATCTACCACCCTTTAACTTTGTAAATAAAAACCTTTATCATTAAACTTGGTCCCCTTTGTTTTTTTTTGGGGGATGGGGGGTAAACGGCAGGTCAAAACAATATCACAAAAAACTCTTTTTCCAATCTGACCCGGGCCCCAAAAATTTTTTTTTCGGGGAGAACCCTCTAGAAAGAAATCTCAGATCAAAAGCCTGTTTCCCCTTCCTCTCCGTTCCTTTTTAGAACGCAAAGACAAACAAATTTGAAACAGATTTGAAAAAAGTAAGGGCTTTTTTAGTTTCGGGAAAACCCCAAGAAAGTCTCACCCCCCAGTTTTTAGAGGGTGCTTCAGCTTCTCCCCCAAACTAAACCCCTTTCCAGTATTTGCGTGATGCCCCCCCCTTACCATAGCCCCCCGGGGAAAAATTTCCCGGGGGGAAAAAGGGGGAGACTCTGGGGGTTTTTTCTTATTACTTTACACTTTGTTTTAAACCCTTTTCCCCCGAAACCCTTTTCCCGCATGACCTTTTAAAAGATTTCCTATATTTTTTGGGTTTACAATCTAGAAAAGTTTTTAAAAAGGGGCCAAAGGGGACGTTTTTTCCCCCCCCCCCCCCCAAAAATTTTTCCCAAATTTTTTGGTTTCACTTTTGGCTGATTTAAAAAAGGACTTTAGACGGGGGGTTTTCTTTAAAGGGTCGATGGGGACCGGGCCGTTTCAAAAAAACCAAACCCCATAAACCCTTTTGTTTCCCTTTGGGGGAAATAAATAGAAGCATTTTTTTTTGTTTTTTTCCCATTGCATTAAACTCCTTTTAAAACTGGGTTTTTTGCCTTGGCTAAACGACACACCCCCCCCACTTTAAAACTGGACAAAAAAGGCAATTAATTCCCCGGGGGTTCTTAAAACTGCCCTTCCCTTTTTTTGCAGTAAAGCAGTTGCCCTCCCCCCACTGACTTTGGGTGGGGATAAAAAGGGAATCTCCGGGATCCCTCTAACTTTCCCCTTCCCATGTCATGACTTTAGGTTATTTTTTAAATTTAAAAGTAAAACAAAAAGCTATGTTTTTTGCCGCCCCCAGCCCAAAAATACAATTGTGCTATAGTTTTGGGTTTCCCCGGGTGCTCCCCTCCCACTAGAAAAGGTTTAAAATAACTCTGGGGGCAAAAAAAACCCAAAGAGAAAAGTTTATGGAAGTTTCCAAAAAAAACAAAAATCCTTTGGGGGGTTTTGGGGGCCTTAAATTTCCCCCCCCATCCTCATCCCCCACTCGGTCCCAAGCTGTTTTTTTTTGTCGGTAAAAAAGATGGTTTATCTCCGCCCATGTAAATCCCAGGGGTTTAAAAAACCCGGAATCCCGAAAAAAATAAATATCCTCTCCCCCTTCTATCCTCTGCATTTCGAACCCTTTTCTTTTTTCCACAAAATTAAAAAACCCTCCGAAACCCATATCTTTAGTAAAATCCGCCGGGGGAATGAAGGGAAGCCGTTTTTAAAAACCCCAAACCGGAAATTTTAAAATCCCGGGGGGATGCTTTTGGACAAAGGGCCCAACCCCTCCTCCCATTTTTTCCTTCACTCATAAACACGTCTTAAGAAAAACTTTTTGAATGTTTTTGGGGTTTTTGGGTATACTATTTTTATATTCTTGTTCTATTCCGGGAAACATTGAAAAAACATCACCGCCATGCCCCCGTTTATTCCCCAGAGGTTTCTTGGAAAAACGCAAATTTGTAAAACCCGGGAGAAATGTGATTTCCCAAAAGAACACCGTCACATTCCTTGGATACATTCTCGAGGGGGGGCCCGGTTTTTGCCGGGGGAAAATCAAAAATGGGGGGTTTTTGGATTTGGGGGGTTTC
Organism: Crenichthys baileyi; assembly: GCA_036173005.1. Taxonomy (NCBI): domain Eukaryota; kingdom Metazoa; phylum Chordata; class Actinopteri; order Cyprinodontiformes; family Goodeidae; genus Crenichthys; species Crenichthys baileyi. The sequence continues at coordinate 27,906 of JAHHUM010002401.1, forward strand.
CCACCCCGTAGGCAGTTTTTCCCAAAGGTTTTTTTTGGGGTTTGAAACTTTTATCGCAGATTTATCAAGAATTTCAGCCTCATGCCCCCGCCTCCCCAGCCTTTAAAACCTCCAAAACTTGTTTTTTTTTCTTGGACTCCAGAGGGGGAAAAAAAAAAAAAAAAAGGGTTTTTAAACCCCTTTTTAAAAAAGAAATTTTCTCAAACCCCCATTCTAGTTCACCAGTAACAAATAAAAATTTCCCTTATGGAAATAGATGCCCCAGAGGGCAGGAGTCGGGGCTGTTTCCCTTTTACAGCAATCTTCATTAAGGAAAAAATCCATCCCTTCTTTTTTTTCTCGTTTTCTTACCAAAACTTTAAAAAAAATATGATGTGGGGGATAGGGAAAATGCTGGCCCTTTTAATTCATTGAGGGAAAAAACACTGGGTAGGGGTTTCCAAACATCCCCCCCCATCTGGGCTGACCACAAAAAAACCCTTTCCCACTTACAATCAGCCAGAAGGGCCCTTTAAACCCCCGGGAATCACGTTGGTCACTTTTTTTTTTCTCGTTTTGATCTTGGCCCTTTTTCATACAGGCCCCGGCTCTAAAAAATGTGAAAAACCTGATGCTCTCTCCAGGCTTTACTCACCTGATAACGTCAAAAAAGACAGTGGAGCCTATAGTCCCTTCTCACTGGACTTTTGGGGCTTTAGTATGGAAATAGAGGATATGGTGAATCAGGCACAATGGACGAACCGGACCCGGAACTGGTCCTCCTAACAGAGTTTTTTGTTTCCCTCATCTGTCAGATTTAGGGTAATTCGTTGGTTTCACACAGCCAAGTTTTCAGGTCATCCAGGAATCAGCCGTACCATATCTCTCATTTCTAGGCGTTTTTGGTGGCCGTCTCTTCATAGAGACATAAAAGAATATGTTCAAGCGTGCTCAGTCTGTGCCAGGCAAAAATCGGGCAATCAACCACCCTATGGCTTGCTCCAACCTGTCGACACCCCCAAACGCCCGTGGTCACACACAGCATTAGACTTCGTGACCGGGCTGCCCGTCTCTAAGGGCATGTCGGTCATCCTCACCATAGTGGACCGATTTTCTAAATCCTGTCACTTAGTACCCTTAAGGAAACTTCCATCTGCTTTTCAAACCACTCAGTTACTAGTGCAACATGTTTTCTGCCTTCATGGTATCCCTCAGGACATTTTATCAGTTCGTGGTCCTCAGTTTGTTTCTCGTGTTTGGAAACAGTTTTGTTTGGCCTTAGGAGCTAAGACATCCCTGACCTTGGGGTATCACCCCCAATCAAACGAATCACCGAACGGATGAACCAGCAGGTATAGTCCATCCTTAGGTGTATGACAGCCACTGATCCCTTAGAATGGAGCACTTATCTTCCCTGGGCAGAATATTCCATTAATTCACAGATCTCCTCAGCTACCGGTCTGTCTCCATTTGAAGCATCCATCGGCTACCAACCCCCTCTGTTTCCCACCGATGAAAAAGAAATTGCAGTCACCTCTGTTCGCCACCATCTACGCCGCTGTAAGCGTATCTGGAACACCGCTTCCAGAGCCCTTCTCCGTACAGTAAGCCCAAACAAAAAGTACGCCGATCAAAGACGGCGGCCAGTCCCGGCTTACGTTCGGGGCCAAAAGGTTTGGTTGTCCTCTCGGGACATACCATTAAAGGCGATGTCAAAGAAACTTTCTCCTCGATTCATCGCTCCCTACACTATAGACTCAGTCATCAGCCCCTCTGCTCTTCATCTTCGTCTGCCCTCTAGCCTCCGGATTCATCCTGTTCCACGTCTTCCAGGTCAAGCCCGTCGTCTCCAGTGGCTCTGGACAAGATACAAAGAGCAATGCACCTGCTGAGGTTAAAGAACAGACTCTCAACAGTTAAAATGTTGATTTTTAGCTGAAGTGGTAGGTGTTTAATCAATTTAAACAAAATGACTAATCATGTTTTTTATGTAGGTTGATAAAAACAATGGGATTGACTGTAAGGGCATCATAGAGTGGCAGTATTAGTCATAGATATTCAGATGCCCCGTTAGCTCTCAAATGAAGACGTTGTCCTTTTGCCTGAATTTCTAGCTACAGGAAATTCTAGCTACAGCAATCAACTGATACAGTGCAAATTTATCAAGAATCATAAGGGATTGATATCCAAACTAGAATGCTGGGGAAAAGGTAAACTTGAAAAGTAGACTTTGTTTTTTTTTATAGAAAATGAGAGAATGCACTTCAATCTAAATGTTAAACATGTGTCAAATGAAACCTGAAGAACAATTAAGCAATTTTGTAAATAACTTTTTAATAAACAACTTCGTCCAACTTACAAATGACTCCAAGGGCTGAAACTGTGCTTAAAAATTAAAACAAGATTACACAACTCATCTTCAAATACGCAGGCTTTCCTAGACATAACATCCAGTGCATCTGCCACTGAATACTTAAACAAGTCCAAATCTAAAGTGTGAACTCTGTATGGCAGAAGGAAGTGCTTTTTCAAAGTTGTAAAAACTTTTTATTCGAGCTGGGAACTTCAGTGTTTTAAAGAGTGTTGCTGAAGTAGGAAAAATTACCCAAGAAATCGCCACCTTGAGATCTGAAGGAAGCACCTCCCAGCCAACCAAGAATCCCAGCAGCTGAGCCAGAGTATCTGATGAAGCCAAACAGTGACAAAATTAAAAAGTAAAAAATGTTATGCAAACAAATCTCTGCACAGTTTTTAGTTTAATCTATCAAATTAATAGAATGTGGATACATTAGTCAATATGAACACACAACACCTGTTTCAATGAATGTTCTGCAAAAACCTTTGATGCGCCACATGGAGTCAACATCACAATCCTGATCATCATCACTGTCCATAACTGGCCATGTCGTTTCATCTAAGAGCATCTAAAAGAACACATTTCTGAAGAGATTACAAACTTAGATGATGATTAAAAAAATACCAGATCTATTCAACTCATTTCAATTAATTCATTTTTATAGCCCCAATTCACAACATCAAGGCACTTTACAGTTCAAGTCAATTCTATCGAATCATGCAGATTCCAAGTCAAGTACATACAATTGATCCTGGTTATCAAACAATGCAGTCAAATTCAGTTTATTATTCAGATTTGTTCAAATGTTTTTCTATCTAAGGAAACCCAGCAGACTGCATCAAGTCAGTGACTCTAGCAAGCATGAAGTGACAGTGGAGAAGTGCACTTTCCATGTTCTCTTCATTCTCTGTCACATCTATTTTCATTTTAAGAGGTTTCCTAGATGTGTGTTCCCATAGTAGGGTCTCCCTGAAGACTTTGGTAACTTTAAATGGTTCTTTCATCAGCATCCAACCAAGGTAATGGTAATAATAATAATAATAATAATAATAATCATAATAATAATAATAATAATAATAATAATAATTCAAACAAGCTAAGTCAACATAGATCAGGAATATTTGAATTCATATTTGAATTGTCAAGTCAGTTCTATCGAATCATACAGATTCCAAGTGAAGTACATACAATTGATCCTGGTTATCAAACAATGCAGTCAAATTCAGCTTATTATTTAAATTTGTTAAAAAGTTTTTCTATCTAAGGAAACCCACCAGATTGCATAGAGGCCAGGGACTCTAGCAAACGTAGTGACAGTGGAGAGGAAAACTCCCTTTTAACAGGAAGAAACCTCAAGCAGAAGCAGGCTCAGTGTGAGCAGCCATCTGCCACGACCGACTGGGGATTTGAGAAAACAGAACATACACACAAAAGAACACAGAAGGACTGATATAGCAGTACTTTCTACGTGAAAGAAAAGTACAATGCTAAAGGCACTATTAGCTCCTCTAGTGACTCTATGTAAAAAGGAAAACAGCTAAGCATATAAGCTCTGAACCAGTTTCCAAGTCTAGAATATGAAAGAGAGCACATAAAGATAGTCGCAGCCAAAGCTAAGCCAATAGCTATGTCTTCGAGAAAGACAGGATTAAAAACTGAAAGACAGGGCCAACTGTATCATCTGTAGAAGGAGGATAATAAACACTTGGCAGCAGTAGCTCAGCTAATGAAGTTGATACAACAGCAAATAATGCACAATTGGAGAGTAGGAGAACATAGCAGAGTGAGGGAAAGTGGTCATGTCCTCCAGCAGTCTTAGCCTATAGCAGCAGAACTACAGAGATAGCTCAGGATAACCTAAGCCACTCTTAACTATAAGCTTTATAATCATTTTTTTTTTTTTTTTTTACCGTGTCCTGTCCAGCAGAGTAGCGCTCAAAATTGTTGTCTGAGTGCCAAGAAATTGCCCAACAGATTTACTTTCACAAGCGGAGCATCACAGCTATTGCTTTAAGGCTCTGCTTGATATTTATAAAATAAACTTTATTATGAACTTCTTTGGGAATATTTCAATTGTTACGGACACGGAGACTGAAATGAAAAGGAAAACAGAAGCTTGACAAAGAGAGAGATGGGGCAAAAGGGAAAGAGGGGAAAAAGGAGGAGAGAGTGGAGGAGAGAAAGAAGGATGAATAGAATAAAAGATTACACCCTGCTTGCTTATACGCAAAATAACACACAGTATTTATGAATGTAAAATGTACTTAGTGAGAAGTGCAGCCCAATATAGATCATCTGTGTATCTATCAACACCTGTGTGGATGCGCTTTGTATACAAGGTTTCTCCACAGAAATATGCAATAGCGAGTGTGAGGACCCACCGACCTGCCCCGTGGTCCCCGGGCGGACACTGAGGAGATCCGAGCAACAGACATCCAAAGGCCCCCCAAAGCACAGGAACCCCAGGAGAACCACCGCCGGGACTACCGCAACCCCCCCAGAGAAGAGCAGTGGAGAGTCCCAGGGGAGCCACCCAGCAGCAACAGTGCAGAAGCCCCAGGGAACCGCAGTGACGAGCCCACAGGCCCCGCCGGCAGCCGTCCACTCCCGAGCAGATCCAGCCATGGACCCAGAGACCCAAGACCCCGGGACACGCCACCCCAAGACAGAGGCCCGACAGAGCCCAGGGGTCCAGGCCCCGGCAGGCAGCCACCGGGAGTGAGCCAGCAAACACCGAAGCATCCAGCCCCGGACACCGAGAACCACAAGTACACCAGCGGGCAGAGACTCCAACCACCGGCAGGCAGGGTGGCGGGGAGGAAATAGGCCCCCCATAATATGGGGGGGGGCTAAGCTGATCCAGGAGAGGGAGCAGTCCAAGACCCAACCTGTCACAAAAAAAACAGGCACTCACAGTCACAGTCACCCACTCCCACCCTCATCCACACACATAAAATCACTCGCTCCCAACAAACAAACAATGGATGTCCTACACTCACTCACACTCTCCATGCATACTCTATACTCCAAGGTCCGGGCGCCGGCAGCCCCTAGGGGCAACCAGCCCACGGACCAAGGAGGTGGTCCCCCTTCCTCCCGGGGCAGAGACAGGCAGACAGGCCCAGACCCGGGTGGTCTCGGCCCGGCCCCTGCCCAGAACCCAGTCCCCACCAACCCCCATCCACCTCCGGAGAGGGGGCTATGTACAAAAGAGGGGTCCACATGGCCCAAGCCAGCCCGCCAACCGAGCAGTCCCGACCCCCCAACGAGCTCCGATCCTGACCCCATGAGTCTCCCACCCCCAGTGAACCCCAACATGAACCTCGCCACAGGGCCACCCCCAACAGGGACACCGATATCGAACACACGTCCCCAAACCCAAACGCCACGAATCCCCCCCCCACAGGGGCACACCCCCACAGGTGAACTCTATAGCCGAGAGGCCGATGAGGTCACACCCACCCAGCGCAAGCTCTACATACAGCCTCGCCCTGAGCACCCCCGCCGCATCCCGCTCCCCCACCACACAGTGCGCCGCAACAGCAAGGCAAGGGCCCCGCGCAACACCACCTACGCCCACTGGCGAAACAGGGCGACCCCGCCGAGCACCGCACCCACAACAGGACCCCCGACCCCGCAGCATGACGGGACAGACTCACCCACCCGATCCTCGGGGTCAGTGTCCCCACCACGCCCCCACAATGCCCCACTCAGCCACA